>CM070875.1:217034612-217634612 GCA_036365515.1 Torymus aiolomorphi | reverse complement strand
TTCTAAAATTTAATCGTTAGGCAGAAATGGCATTCGAAAAATTGATATCACATATCATATAAAAATAATTTAATGAAAATATTGTGGCCTTCTTGCCAAATTTTTTCGAATTTTTATATATGTATTATACATTTTTAAACATTCGGAAAATTTACCCTTCTATCATAAGATATTCTAATTCGTTTTTATACCTCTCTGAGAAAATACCCATCTAACATTTTATCATTCTGATAAAATACCTCCCCCCCATGGATTGTAAAGTAAAAATACTGTAGGAAATTTAATTTTTCTAAGTTGTTTATTTATTTACTAAAAATTCTTGCTTAATTAAAAAAGTTTATTTCTCTACTAAATTCTCGAAATCAAATTACCCTTTACTTTACACAAACCCCAACCTTTTACCACATCCAGTTCCCATGCCATATACTTACGCATTTTCCGCAGGCACGCAAAATTTTCCAAAGCAGCGCGCTAATTTTTCTACGCCGACGGCGACCGTATATTTTATAGATACGCTGTAAACCGCTCGTAAGTAATCCTACCCCGTTGTACCTGCGCTCTTCGTGCTTTATAGAACAAGCAGAACGAGAGAAGAAGACCGACGGCCATTGAAAGCGAGGACGACGCGACGGTGCGCCGTCCTGAACCGAGGTTTCCTAATTGTCGGTGTCGAATATGGTTAGAGTGTCGAGAGTTGGCCGGAAATGTTGTTCCCGGAAAATGCTGAAATTAGGTCAGTTTGGAAGGACAAGAAAGTGCTGTTTTTAAACACATACTACATACGATTATTTAATCGCCCTATGAAAACAATCACGGTTCTATATCTACCAATAGCGTGCTTATCGCGTCGACATCGATCGATCCAACCAAGCCAGCAGCAGCCGCTACCGTGAAAGTCAACTTTTTTACGGGGGGGAAAAAAGCCTTAGCCGAAGCGGGTTGTGCACTTTTGATCCCGGGCGAGCCGCTGCAGCAGCAGCCTTAAGCTCAGCTGCATTGTGCCCCGGCCGGCTATTATTCTCTCTCTCGAAAGGGCGAATCGCGGCCTTTGTCCGGCGCGATTGCGCAAATGTTGTCTAAACAAGAGGCGCCGTGTAAACACGCGGCGGCGGATGAAAAGTGTGGCGGTGTATATAGCGGTAAGTCGAGTAATTGGCTACAAGAGTAATATAAGACGAAAGTTTCTTTAAATTTTCTTTAAAAAAAAGAGAATTCATAGTCTTATTCGATATAAAAATACTCTTAATAGCCAGCGCAACTTGTTGCTATTAAAACATCTTTTAAAGGCACAGTTATAATACCCATCCGTACAATTAGGTCACCCGGCGACTCGCTCTGCTCTCGCGTTCTATTTTCCCGCGCTGCGTCTCGCCGTTGCGTAACGTCATCATCGTCGTCGTCGTCGTCTAAGCCGCGCGCGCCGATGCACCGCGTATACACTATATACAACGCCCATGCAGCCGTCGCGCGCGCTTCCGGCTTGACGTAACGAAACGCGCCAGTCACTTCCGCTCGAGCGCGCGCGCGGCTCCTCTCGCTTTCCGCGGGCGCGTGACGGGGACGCTTGTATAATGCCTACACGGAAAAAAATTTGGAAGCCTGGGATGTCGGAGGTATGGAATTAACAGAAATCCAAAAAATACCGTATCTGTACGCATCCAAAATTGAATGTAGTCACTTCCAAATTGAATTGCGTGGACTCCAACAATTTCGGTTGTGTACGGATCTCAAAATGGGATTATGTGTATGCCATGTTGGAATGGCGGGAATCCGAGACTTTCGGTACCGTCGGGATCCGCCCGATGGAGTCCTCAGGCCCCCATTCTTGGTATCTCGGATGGGTCGACTATACATTCGGACGTATTTCACGCGCGCCGCTTCATAAATATACTAATATAATATATATATAAACGGTTCAAAACGTGTGTGCTATATTATACTATAATAATACTTTGATATATAATGATGATATATATATATACACACACACACACACACACACACACACACACACACACACACACACACACACACACACACACACACACACACACACACACACACACACACACACACACACACACACACACACACACACACACACACACACACACACACACACACACACACACACACACACACACATATATATATATATATATATATATATATATATATATATATATATATATATATATATATATATATATATATACACACACATACATACATAAATACATACATACCTACATACATACATACATACATACATACATACATACATACATATATATATATACACACACACACACACACACACACACACACACACACACACACACACACACACACACACACACACACACACATATATATATATATATATATATATATATATATATATATATATATATATATAAAAGAAAAACGCGCGCAAATGCGGACCGTTCCCCTTCTCTCAACGCTGTCGCGCCACGATACCAGAGATGGGGGCCTCAGACGTCCAAAGTGGAATCGCTACAATACCGAAAATCTCGAAGTCTGGGGATGACCGAATTGGAGTTCAGAACATACGTTTTTGAATCGTGAAGACTCCGAAGATATTGGATTCTTACAGGTTCAACTTTGGATGCGCCTTAATTCCAAATTCGTCATAAATTAAGACGATCGATGGTATTGCACGGAGCCCATATATACCGGAGGTCTGGAGATCCTAAGTTTTTTTCCGTGTAGACACTCGTGAAAGATGCGGTTGGGGAGGAGCTTGATATAGATTCGTACAGTGTGAATTTTCGATGTGGAAAACGTGAGAATTAATTTTCGATTGATTGTTGTTCGTATTATATACGTAAGTTTCTAGTGCTATGGTAATAAAGAATAAATCTTTGGTAATATGGGTAAAACTGCTATGACGAGAACTTATTTAAAGTTTTTGTTTAATAACGAATTTTATATTAAAAATAAGTATCTTTACATGAATTTTTAATCTTTTTTCTTAAAAAAAAACTGTCTATATCAGTATAGGCAAAAAGTTTGATGTACCGTGGCTGAGTATAAAGATTAAATATTTCCCTTGGAAGTAATTTTACTGGTTACACTGTCCAATGTACTGTGCTTTTGTATTAAAATACAATAAAAACACAATTTTTAATTTGTCGATGTTTTGACCACTCCACCGTGATCCTCATCAGGACTATTACAAAAATAACATAATTAGTACAAAGTATGAATACAAAAAATATTATTTAGTAAAAAAATCGCACTTATAATAAATAAAACAGAATAAATGTAGGATGCATTACTCGCAACCAGTCAATTTGAATCAAGTAATAGACATCCGCAGTATATATGTGCCAAGCTTAGTGAGTATTTGTTTTTGTCTCAGTATATATGTGTGTTATGGTAGAGGGTATTGAACTTATATTATAATATTGCTATGTAATCTGAAGAAATGTGCAGGAAGTATTTTTTATATGAAAAGTGTTATTTTAAAAAATTTCTCGAATGTATGAATGCTTTGTATTAATTTTTTTAATTTTCTGTGTCTTTTTGGATGTTTATGCTCTTACTTTGTGCTGTGATGAATAACATTTCAGACAATAATCTTTTTCCTAAATTATTTTCATTATCCAAAACTTTGACATTCTGAAAGTCTATTGTATGTTCATGTTCATTAACATGATTGAAAATAGCTGATTTATTTTGGTGTTGTCTGCAATCGGGGCCTCATATTCTTTCGCTTTAATAATAACATTACGTGAAGTCTGGCCTACGTATGACGAATTACAATCTTTGCAATCTATTTCGTATACAACGTTAGTTTGATTTTTCTTCCAGCATACATTTATCTTTTCCCAACTTTATCAAACAATGAAATTTGTTGATTGTTTTGTATATAACTGTAACATTAAGACTTTTTAATGCTTTTTGAAGTTCACCGTTAGTTTGATTAGTGAAAGGTAAAATAATACGGGGGATCCTGTTGTTATTACGTATGGTAGAGTAGTCGTGTTTTAACTTATGTAATCTTTTCTTGATATGTTTTTCTATAAAATTAAGTGGGAATTGATTGTCAATTAATAATTGTTTGATAAAGTTGAGATTATTTACATGGTATTTTTTATCCGCTATTTTTATTGCTCTCAGAAAATTTTTAAAATGAATACAAAGCATTCATACATTCGAGAAATTTTTTAAAATAACACTACTTTCACATAAAAAATACTTCCCGCACATTTCTCCAGATTACATAGCAATATTATAATAAAAGTTCAATATCCTCTACCATACACACATATATACAGAGACAAAAACAAAAAATACTCACTAAGCTTGGCACTATATATACTGCGGATGTCTATTACTTGATTCAAATTGACTGGTTGCGAGTAATGCATACTACATTTATTCTATCGGTTTTATATATTGTAAGTGCGATTTTTTTCACTAAATTTTATATTCATACTTTGTACTAATTATGTTATTTTTGTAATAAAGTCCTGATGAGGACCACAGTGAGGTGGTCAAAACGTCGACAAATTAAAAATTGTGTTTTTATTGTATTTTAATACAAAAGCACAGTACGTTGGATAGTGTGACCAGTAAAACTACTTCCAACATTATCATCCTTCACTGTCAGTCCACTCAAAGATATACATCTATTAAATATTTCCGTTACTCAATTAACACGATTCTTATAACACTCGATACCATCAGCTTGATTTCTACTCTCACTTTTTATTACACCAAATCCAACTTCTTGCATACATCACTCTAATCAGACCTCCTCAAACCCAATAAATTCTGTCAAAAAAAAAAAAACGCCACTGTACTTTCGGTTCACCATATTTCACCACGCCCCCCCCTCTCTCTCTCTCTCTCTCTCTCTCTCTCTCTCTCTCTCTCTCTCTCTCTCTCTCTCTCTCTCTCTTCACTCATAAACACACTTATAGCGAACTGCTTTTCCCGGAACAGCCTCCACAGTGCGCAAGACTCTCTTTCTCCGCCTGCAATTTCGCGAGCTAATCCCAGCGAGGCGGATTCCGGTAAATCATAACCGCTTGCGCGAGCAAGCGAGCGAGCGACTCCTTTTGTTCCCCTTACAGTCGATGCGAAGCGTTCGAGAGGGTGTATGTGTGCGTTTGCGTATGTGTGTGTGTGTGTGTGCGTGTGTGTGTGACACGAGGTGTCGAAAAAAGGAAAAAAAGGGGCGGTGACACGTTTAGGGAGGAGACGTAAGTGTGGAGATCGATGGGTAGATGAAGTAGTTGGGATTTTGGAGTGCTACTACAGTGACAATCGCTATAGATTTTGGAAATAAAAAGTGATTTTAGGTTCTTAAAAAGGAACAAGGAGTTCGTTGTCCCAAAAAAGACGTTTATAAGATTCGGAGATATTCGAGGTTAAACATTTTATTTAATTTTTATAATTGCCTGTTATCGGATTTTTATGATTTTTGCCATTTATTAAATTTATAAAATACTTTATTGCGTTAAATTAAACAAATTTTAGGAAAAAATTATTTTTGAAAAAAAAAAGATTTTGTTTCTAAACAATAACGGGAATAATAATCAACCAATATTTATTAACGTTTACGCAGAAGTATTTTTTTTTACATTTTTGTACCGAGTTCGTTGTTCGAGAAAAACCGTTCACAAGATTCGAAGATAATTCAGATTTTTTGTTATTAATAACAAAGTTAATGGGATTATTAATTTAAGTTTGAGAAACCTTAGTACTAATGAATTGGCAGAAGTTTCTTTTCAGCTGGTTTGTTTCAACTGTTTCTGTTGAAAGCAATGCCATATTTATAATTCTCCTATTACATTTTCTTTTAATCAGTATAATAGATCGCTATATCCTCTGAAAATACGAACATTCATTTTCTTCAGTTACCCGCCAATTAATCACTCGACTTCCAAAATTTTCACACCAACCTGAATTTCTCTCCCAGCCACAAGAGCCGCCTAAAATTCTTTTTCCCCATCACATCGAGCACACGATGCACGGGAAAAAAGAACACACACACACACACATAGACAGCTACCCGACACCACTCGCGCTGAGAACAGAAATAAAACGCCTCCCGCTAACGCGCGAGAGAAAAGAAACAGAAGCTGCGTTTTGCTCTTCTTTTCGGATATGCCCGACACGTTCTCCCGCGCGCGAGTGCGACGGATATATATATAACAAAGGTGACGACGACGGAGGCGCACAACTTTTCTCCCGGCGTTTTCTCGGGTGTGCGTATATAGGAACAGTCGGGGAGGTCGTTAGGCCGATGGCTTAATTAGTTTTTGGCCCCGTTCGTGCAGAACTGTGTCGCATTCTTCAAGAGGGACAATATGTGTAAGTTTTTGTTACGAATGTGCTTGTACATTTTTTTCTTGATTTTTTTTCTCGAGCACGTTTGTATCACAACTCTGATTCATCGTATTGTCTAAACAAATAAAACTCCATTCATCATTCAACCGCTGAAACGTTCAACCAACACCTGGCCACATCTACACACCATCGATTCCGCAATCGTACAGAAGACGAGGCGCATTCCCCACAAATCACAAGCTCTCTCTCAACACTTTCCCAAGCCGCAGCACCTCCCCCACACCGACCGAGAAAGAACAAAAACTCACGCTCGTCGCAACCACTTTGCACAACGTCGTCCTATAGCGCACAGCGGTACCTCCTTATTAGTATTGCGCGCGGCTATTGTTCGCGCGGGCAGGATAATGCCGATGATTAACGTCGCCCTAGACCTACGCACACTCCGTCCCGGGGGGGATTAAGTTCGCCGCCGCCGTTGCCTCGTCAATAATGAGCGGCGGCCCCGCGGCCGATTGAAATCGAAAGCCGACGCGTGGGAGGCGACTGCTTTTCGATCTCTCCAGTATGTGCGTGCACGTGCGGACGTGAGATGGGATGCTGAGGTCGTTGCGGAATGTAAATTGAATGTAATGATGTCGAGCTGGGAGGATCGAGGTGAGATTGAGTGCGTGTGTGTGTATATATATGGGATTATGAAGTTTTGAGTGATTGCGGGGATTTAGGTGGTTTGGAAAAATTTTGGGGAGATTAGGTGAGAGCGAGCTGGGAATTGTGAAATTAAAGTTGAGTATAACGTTTTATTATACAATTATAATTGAAGGTTTGTAGTTTATTTTTGTAAAATTATGCAAAAGCTTTTTTTTTATATCGGAATTTAAGTTTCTATACGTATTGTACTAATTATTAATAAAACAAGAAATAAAATAACTAAAAGAATTAATTGTGATGCATTGATTTCGCCCTCGAAACCACGACTGCCGCTGAAAAACTCCCTAGCGGGGGCATTAACAAGTGCCAATACCGTCCCCAAACCTCTCTTACATCAAAATCCATTTCCCATTCGCACTCGTGTACCTACAGCCATTAGGCTAAAGAGATTCTGTGCGCGGGGACGTATAAGTAAACGCGCGCGCTTTTGTCACCAAAAACGTCGCGCGTCGCGCGCTTATCTCGCCGACTGAAATATGCATAGAGAGACGCAGCGAAATAAGAGATGAGCTGCTCGTTTATGCATTGGCTGCGGCGGAGTGACGCTACTGTCGCGAGCGCGCGCGTGAATTATGCACGACGTTTGTTGTGCCGCGTTTCTGTCCGTCCGTCTGTTGCGCGCGAGATGATAATTTTATTAGCAGTGTCGGTTTGAAGTATTTTTTCTTCTTAAGTGTGGGGTTAGATTGTAGGAAAAAATTGTTGGCTGGGAGATACTGTAAAGATATATAGTATAATAGTAAAGAATCTTTTGTTGAATGAAATATTCAAGAATAATGGTTATAGGTATAGCTGTGGTCTTGCTATGCACTTTCATATAAATACCTGAGTAAAAAGCTATTTTACGTATTCATGCATGCTCGGAAGAAAGTAATAATGCTGTTAGCTGTTATACAAACCAGATAATAGAACTATTTGAAACCAAGTTTATTCCCTACCTCTCTAAAATTTCTAATATCCAATTTTCCTCGTCTCTGTCACTTCTATAAGAAACTACTTCACACATTTATCCTTCGTCAACCACGCCGCGACCACCCCATCCGCAAAAGAGCGCAACAGCACCTCACACGCACGCACCCATATACATACATGCGCAACAATTACACCCCGTTCCCGAACAATACCACCCCGGTCGGCGTGTCTCCATTATATGCCTGCGCGTAGTCTTGCCGCGGAGAAGCCCCCGAAAAGAAGGCGCGCGCGAGCGACGGTCCCTCGAGTGTATGCGCAATGAACGCGGCGGCGATTGGCGCGAATGATAAATCGGACCCTAATTCCACTCCCCTCAAGACGGTAGGATAAAGAGAGAGAGACAGAGAGAGAGAGAGAGAGAGAGAGAGAGAGAGAGAGAGAGAGAGAGAGAGACAGAGAGAGAGAGAGAGAGAGAGAGACCCTAAGTGTGTGGATTTGCATGCGCGCGGCCCGGTTTGGAATGTCCGCGGAGGGGTGAGCGGGTTTTGAGGTTTGTGGCGTGGGAGGGGATGGGAGGCGAGCTGGGAGTTGGGTAGGAAAAATTGGAAGTTTTGGGGAGGGATATACATGTCAAAGTTTAGAGGGTAAGTGAAGGTATTACTGCGATTTTTCGAGAAAGGTATACTTTAATTCAATAATAAAATAACTTTAATACGATTAGACCAAAATCTTTCTTTTTCAAATCGTTTAAAATGTATTAAAGATCTAATAAAAAAATCTGCGAATCTTGAAAAAATGTGTATAGAAATTTAATATAAAAAAATTAACGGATGTGATGATTTCTGGTATTTATTGCGAATTGAAGCTATTGCTGCGCAGCTATTACTGCGACCATAGGTATTACTGCGAAGGTATATTATTGCGAGCCTCCTAATTTATCGCAGTAATTCCAACGTTCGCATAAAATAATGCAGGTAATGCTGCGTCATTAAAAATTTACTTAAAATATTATAATAAAGTAATTTCATGCTGGTTTTTGAAAAATTAATGTAATTTTACGTATAGAACTTATTTATAGTATTTTTTTTTAATTGTGTCAAGAAATAGATATTTTTGTTTCAAGTGTATACTTAGATTTCTCATATTTTTTCGCAACAAATCGAGGTCTCGAAATTCAAATTCACATAAATAAGCAAATAAGCAAATATTTTTAATTATGTGCCAATAATAATAAAAATAAAATGTTAATGTACATTGCGAATTTAAGTTAAGTTTATTAAGTTTTTACAGAAATTAAAATATCGCAATAATACATGCACCGCAGTAATACCTTCACTTATCCTATCTTTAGTGGATTTTTTTGAGGGATTAGAAATGATTTATGTTAATTTAATAAGTGAATCTAACGGCTATTCAGGGCGAAAGATAATAGATAAGGAAGGTAACTAACTTATCAATCACTTTTTTTCTACATATGTGTTTAAATACATATTTAAATTTTTAGAAGCTATTTGACACAATAAATAGCAGTCAAAGAATTATGCACAATATTATAATAATTAAAGTGCAGTCAAGAATTTTTAAAGGATATGGAAAGGGAAGGTAAACGTATAAGATAAAAATCCTTCAATTGATAAAAAAAAAAGATTTATATTTTTTTTAGAAACTTAATGTAATTAAGAAAAAACGTTTGATATTTGTAGCTTCTGAGTTTATATTTTTTAGATTTTAGTTAATAGTATTAAATATTAAAAAAAATATTTTTGTTATTTACACGTAATGGTGTTTTTAAATAAATAAAACATGCATTTTTCCTATACACTGAGAAAAATGATGTATTAAATATTACTATAATATATAGGAACGTGGGGACAAATCTCAAATACTAAAATTATTACTATAATTTATAGTAAAAATTACTATGTACATAGGAATTTTTATTATGTGTATATCAATTTTTACTATAAAATATAGTAAAAATGTTGGTATTTGAGATTTGTCCCGACGTGTGTGTGTGTGTGTGTGTGTGTGTGTGTGTGTGTGTGTGTGTGTGTGTGTGTGTGTGTGTGTGTGTGTGTGTGTGTGTGTGTGTGTGTGTGTGTGTGTGTGTGTGTGTGTGTGTGTGTGTGTGTGTGTGTGTGTGTGGGTGTGTGGTTGTGTGTGTGTGTGTGTGTGTTTGTATTAGTAATTTTTAATACATCATTTTTCTCAGTGTCCACACCTACATGTAAAGGTATATATTTACTTCTAAATATTTATATTCAAATATTTATAACTCTATTCCACAACATACGGCCAAAATATTTTTAAACTCGTGCGAATTATGCGACCTCGCTACATCGAAGTGTCCCTTCGAAAAAAACCTTAATTCCTCTCATCACCCTCTTTAAACAATACATATACACATCTACACGCCATCTTTCCACATCTCCTCAAACGAACCGAATTTCCGGACGTTCGAAAGGGCGCGATCCTCACCTCGCCTGTTTACTCAAGCATTTAGCGCGCTCGCGAGTACACGCTTTGATGTACTACACACGCGTATATATACATATACATACGCGTACGCGAGATTATTCGATTTGCTACAAAAGCCCCGACGAATCACAAAGGTACTTTCTCTCTCTCACTCTCTTTCACCGCCGGCGCTTATTAAATATTCACCGTACGCAAGCCGCGTGTGTGTACTCGGGAGTTTTTGCGTACGCGCGCGCGTCGCTTGATTTTTGCGTGCGGAGGGAGAGGCGCAGAGGGAAATTATAATATTGGATTATGAACGTGGGCGCCTCGTTTGTTTTCGCCCGAATTAACAAGCGCGTGGTCTGGTTCTGGATGGCTTATTTGCGGGATGGTTATACTGTCGACTGATTATTGTCGGCGCAAGCGCGAAGGAAGGCTGTAAAAGGATTTTAATGTAAATATGGCGTTTTGTAATGACGGTGCGGCGGTGGAGTATCGGAGGTATAAATTGCGTTTGTTGTCGTTACTTTATCGGGTTACGATGATATTGTAAAGTATTTAATTTTGTAATTTCATTGGCATTTTGTGTATAAAGTATCTGCACATAGTATCATATGCTGCGTTATATTAAGTGAAAATAATAAATAAAATTGTGAATTATCGATGCAATTTTTCATTATAAAAAACCAATTTAAAAACATTATCTCTTTAATTCAAGATAATCAAGTATGGGAGACTGGGGTAAAACCAAAATTCTCAATTTCTTGGTTACTACCCTGGTGGAAATCCAAAATATTTTGTAACTAATAACTGAGCATTTATATTAGAAACTCGCTATAAAATAGAAATTTATCTTGTCCAGTTTCTAGCTCCTGATGAAGCGCTTTTTCTCCTATTATTTGGCCATTTAATAGATTGAAAAATAGAATGAGTTTTTCGAATACAAGCACAAGCTTGTTTTTGACTATTTTAAAGGTATTAAAACTGATCAGCTTCTTTAGTCTGGAAATGACTAGTAGAAGGCTTGCTGTTATGACAAGGAGTGAGAGAGACAGAATCAGGTGGAGAAATAAAAGTTTTGCTGAATTATTCATAGAATGAGTACAACAAATGATTTACTAGTTAATGTTGTTGCTTTTTTAAAGAGAAAGCTTGGTAACGGTGAAATTTTTCGACCTCGAGATTTCGATGATTTCTGAACTGCCTGAATCGAAATATGCGTTTTCTAGAAAATGTCTCTGTGTGTGTGTGTGTGTGTGTGTGTGTGTGTGTGTGTGTGTGTGTGTGTGTGTGTGTGTGTGTGTGTTATAAATTTTTCCGCAGCATAACTTGAAACTGGCCAGAGATATCAAGTTTATCTTTGACAGGTACATAAAGCTTATTTTGAAGTTGTGCAAGTTCAATTATATAGTTGATCGGATAATATTACGAAATTAAAAATTAAAAATGAAAAATATGGAAAAATTGAAATTTTTTTTTCGTTGCCGGGTTTGAGTATTTGTCGGAAGTAGTCCCATTTTCTTGAAGGTTTTGAAATTACCTATCAATCCATTTTTTCGGCCCGATCGGATATTATTAAGTCGGTTAAAAAAAATAAAGAAAAATATGTAAACATCGAAAATATTTTTTTACGGCGTTGGGGTTCAAAAGAATTAAGTAAAATATGAAAAAATCGAAAATATTTTTTACGGCGTTGGGTTTGGATATCGGTCGGAAGTAGTCCCATTTTCTTAAATGTCTTGAGATTACCTATCAATCCATATTTTTGTCGGCCCGATCGGATAATATTAAGTCGGTAAAAAAAATAAAGAAAAATATGGAAAAATCGAAAATAATTTTCCTTTTTCTCTGCACTGAAAAAAATTTGGCACTCCAGCTGACCCGATAAGTACATACGCTATGCTGAAAGTAGGGTCGAATGTTGTACAGCGGTTCGGCACATCTCCTGCCCCGTACTGGCACAGCTCCTGTCCCGTAAAAGCATCGCGCACCCCGTACTGGCACAGCTCCTCTCCCATTAGGGACAAACGCTGTGCCAAAAGTGGGTGGTCTGACACACGCAGCGAAGAGGGCGCTGACGAACTGTGATGGAAACAGACGCCGTGCCAAATTTTTTTCAGTGTGGGGGTTTGAATATCGGTCGGAAGTAGGCTCATTTTCTGAAAGGTCTTGAAATTACCTATCAATCCATATTTTTATTCATCTAAACGGATAATATTAAGTCGGTAAAAAAAATAAAGAAAAATATGGAAAAATCGAAAATAATTTTTTTCATCGCTTATACAGAAATTGTACTTTAATATCCTAGACCTATCACTACAAAATTAAACAAAAAAAAAAAACACGCCTGAGTTAGAGGATATTTGAAACCTTCGCCGAGTTATATGGTTTTTGAAACCACTCTATGAGTTGGTGGATTTTCGAAGTCTTCGCTGAGTTGGCGGGGTTTTGAAGCTAACGTCGAGTTAGCAGGTTTTCGAAGAAAACGCGGAAAAAATGCAATTAATTTATAAATTCAATAAATAGCATATGCAAATACCTTAAACTTTTTAATTTGCAATTTAATAATTACTATACTACATAGCTATTTTAAATATAATTTTCTTGATCATTTTGAATAATTGTATTAATGAAAAATCAGATATGCAGAAAGAATGAAATTTTATATTAAAATATACATTTAAAAAAACTTATTTGATGTAATTTATCAATTTTCTTTGAGAAAGCATTTTGCTAAAGCAGTTAGCAGCGGTTTTTATTTATATTTTGGTAAGCCATCCAATGCACTTTAATGCTCTTTCATCTACAATAAAATTAGTAAGTAAATCAAATACGAATATTTTGTTGTTATAACAGCTTAGATTGACGTATACGTCAATCTAAGCAATAGGCAAATAATGGTCGAAAAATCGTTTCATCATAGTGATTAATTAGCCAGTTTTACTAGCTGTTTTCTAACTTCTTTGCCATTTCATATAGATGAATTTCTATCAGGGTACTAGTGCAATCTATACAACAGCTATGGTATCTCTTTGAGAAAGTTCCTATTATTATTTTGTATATGATCGGCATATCAAGAATAAATAGCCTCATGTTGACTTTAGAAGAGGCCAAAGATTTCTTAGCTCGCAAGACCGTGTTATCGTAAGAGTCATAGCGTGTATAATCTTCCTGTAAGCAACGTATTCTTTCAGTAAGTCCACAACCGCATTACTTATGTTATACTGAATAAGTATAGGAGTAATTTCACATCTCAATTTTACTTTTAATTGCAAAAAATGAATAATTACTTTTTTTTTTTAACTTTGGGGTAAAGAATAATGAAAGTATCCGGTTTTACCCCAGTCTCCCCATATCATCAAATGTAAACAACAATCGACGTTTAAAACACCTGCGCGCGTATCATTTTCGACAGCCTCCCAATTGATCCCTGCTTAGCGTGTCACCTTGCCTCGAAAGGGTTGCACGCCTCTCTTCGAGCGCCTCGACTATACAGATACATATACTACGGGCAAGGAGGGGGTAAATTGAATTTGCGCACCGCCGCGGTTGTTCTGCGATTTACATTTATACGGCGGTTCTGTTTTTCCGCCTCGAGCGATGGAAATTGCCTCGGCGTCGGCGGCTCGGGGATGTTTTTAGGTGTCGATTGCGGGGGTTATATTCAAGATGTAAATTAGATCAGCCGCGGCTTTCGCATTGTTTTGAGACGGAAAGAAACGCTCTTAACGAAGTGTAATAAATTACTTATAGATTAATTGGCGTATAATTGTTGATAAGAATGCCGAGAGGATAAATCTAACGAACCCTTAAGGGGATGTGCAACCCTAATTTCAATATTTTTTTAAATCAACATTCAAACATTTATTTGGAAAAAGACGGCTGTCAAGCGCTCCGTACACGCAAACACTATATGCAGATTTTTTTCTGGATAATTCTATTGATATTTGCGTGAGTTATGCTCGTTTGAAAAATAACGTCAGTACTCACATCCCCTTAATACTTGAAATATCTGTATACAGACGCGAAAATGCGTGTTATGTCGGCTCTCGGATGCCGGAGCGTTAAAAAAGCTATATATACGCGCCTGGGACATACGAATCTCGGAGCAGTCGTTAAAATTCCGCGAATACGCAAGACAACATACTATAACTGTCCTCTTTTTCTCTCTTGTTCTCTCTCCTTCTCACCGGCTTTGAACCATACTTACCCTCACCGAGAATTAATAAAACCATCCCCCTGAAGGCGCGCGCATCACCTTATCTGCTTGATTAAAATTTCAAAACGCCACCGAATTCGGTCTACTGTACGTACGCTCGGTGGAAAAGACACAGTGGAGGGGGGGGGGCGAAGAAGAAAAGCCACTCTGAGTAATTAGGGGCTGGTCGCGCGCGCTGCGGTGTGCGATGCTTACCTGGAACAGAAAGAAAAACGTCGGTCGTTAGGTTGGTGTCTGGCGGAGGGCTCGGAGGGTGGTTATGAAGTGGATGATTTTCGGCGCTGCGAGGGTGTAAATCAGGAGGAGCGAGGAGGAGAAGGGCGCTTTGTGCGATGCTACAAGGATTTGTAAAATGGAGTGCGCGCAGGAAGGATCGTTATTGCGGTGGAAATTTAAGTCGTATATAGGGTAGAGAGGGAAATGCTTTTTATATTAATTGAGTGGCTTAAAAATAGCGTTATAGGATCATTAAAATTTTAAATAAATGAATATTTAAGAAAATTTATAAATTTAATGAAAAAAATTTTTTTTCTGTGTGAAATATTTTATCGAGGACATTCTGTGAAATGCTTTTATTAATTTAATGACGCCTCCGTCTACTTGCAGAAAGATTGGTTCAAATAAATAAAGATTATATACTAAAAACTAAAGCATATTTCACTTTTTTAATTTAAAGTATGTTCAATCATATTTTTAAAATGACTGAAGATATTTTAAATTAATAAAATTGTTTTATAGATCGTGAACAATTAAGTCATTATTAATTGAGTAAAAAATATCCTTGCTTAATATGTTCTAAATGAATACTAGTGTATTTTGATATTCTCTAAAGTTGAATTAGTGAAAAAACCACCAAACATTAGTGAACATTACTTCACCGATAGAATTAGTGAATATTCATTAATGAAATAGTGAATACTATTTCACACTAATTCTACGGTGGAGTAATGTTCACTAATGTTTAGTTGTTTTTTCACTAATTTAATTTCTTTGCGATTCTATCCTCAACTATCCCATACATTCCAAAAATACGCATGTTAATTCATTAATCAATAATAACTTCTCCACCTCTACAGTTCCCTTCACCTTCCCACGTAAACGAAAAAGTCCGCGGCACTATACCAGAACTCCACCGCCAGCAGCGCACTAATCGACAGCACAGCGCGAGGCCACCCACGATGACGGCAAAAAGCCGCGCGCTGCTGTTTATTCTACCCGTCGTGCAGGCAAACGAACGCGCATAGCTGCGTCTGACCCCTGGCCCTCGCCGCGTAAGCGCGGGTACGTCGAGAAGAGAGGAGGTATAATGTGAAGAATTCAGCCTCGTGGAATGGATTTTGAGTAGTTTTCGGAACGAAGATGAGATGAGTTTTGAGATGGAAGGTACGGGACAGTGAAGGATTATCGTGTTTGGTATAATGAAAAATAATAATAATTTGCATCCGTTTGTCCGTGATATTGAAAGCTGCTTTACGATTCTTTAATAATCCGCGCTTTTACAGTTTTCTCTGCTTTTTTTACGGTAGCTTTTAATTAGTTCGACCGGTCAAAGAAAAATATTATATAAAGCAGAAGCTGCGCCGCTCCTTCATAATAATAATCGTATCCCTTTGCTCCTCCTCGACTTCTGATATCCCAACCATTAAACAGCCCCTTATTAATTTAATTAAAGCGCATTGTCGTCTACTTCTCCGACTGCCTCTCCTCAAAGGCGCTCTCAATTTCCGCCAAGTTTAATTGAACTCGGGAGAATTATTGCACGCGCGCGCCGCCTCATCCATATTGAATACTTCTGATATATATACACACACACTTCTTTTTCTCGAGCACTTTTAAAAAGCCATCAATTTTTCAACACCTCGCGAGAAAGCGCCACGAGCGATTAAAGGAAGCCGCGAGTCTGGTTGAGAGAGAAGATCTCCAGACGTTCCCTCGGGGGCCCCGAGAGAAAGAGAGAGAAAGATAAAACTGCGAGCGCGCGTATTTAAAATGCAAATCCGGCTGCGTGGCCTCCCACGCTAGGGACTTTTTATCCTGCGTTTTTTCTTTTTTTTTTTCAATTCGTAATAGTACGAGAATTTTTCCCGAGATTAGTGTATGTAAAGTTGCCTCGTTACTTTTGTTTTGGTTGTTTAATTGAAGTTGGTGCACATAGTTTATGAAGATCCAGTACAGAAAGGAAGTGAAAGCACGATATCAGATGTTATCTTTTTGACATTCCTAGAAGTTTTTCTCGAACTTCGGACGTGGTTGTTTCATTACACTAATTCACGGTTCGATGACTGAGGAGGCTCGGAACGGGTTTTTAAACCGATCCTAATCGTGAGGAACGTTCGTGCCTGCTTCAGAGAAGTCGTTGAAGTTACGGACTTCTTCTGTAAACTTTGGCTAAAGAAGCTGAATACTAGCTTCCGAGAAACGAATTATATCGGAAACCTCCTTATCCTATCCTCCCAATACACAAAACATACACAACCGATAACGATTGAGCCACACTTCAACAGAATTCATCATAAAAAACTTTACCATCGTAACTTGGCAACTCACACTTCAAAAATCCTCGCATTTCCAAGCCTCGCCTCCTCCTTCGTCTGAGTCAGCTCTCGACACGCGCGCGCGCGACTACAATTACGCGGACGCCGCGCGCGGAAGCGCTTCGAGTGAAAGTAAACCCCCGCGCGCGTGTGCATCTCGTCGCCAATTAGCCGCGTCTTCATTTGCTAATTAATCCGACGGCGGGCCGTGACGTAATTAATGGATTCCCGCGTATGCTTTTTGCGCGTCACCGCTGCGGAATCGTATATATGGAGGTCAGTGTACCCCGAAAGCTTTCGGGGAGGTCGAGATGATGAGGTTGTGTTTTTGTTGGAGCAGCGAGGTATAGATGTATATATGCGATCGGTCAGTGACAATTAAATTGGATTTTACATCGTTTTTGTAATCTGTATGCTGGTTCGTTGATGCGGAAAGATTGATGGGGCATTCGGGCAAGAAGATGGAAATTAATTTGTCGACGCGTCAAGATGTTTTGAAGGTTTTTACGTGCAACTGCAGTCGAAAAGTTTTGATAATTAAATTTGATCATATTATTAGCTTTTTTATCCGATGCATATTTGAAGATCATATATAAAAACGATGTGTGTTAATGTTTCTTTTTTTCTTATTTAAATTAATACGTTGACAAAGATTCACTTTACGCATCTTTAATACACATTTATACTTATACTTGACAATTCACTTTTCGACCGACTAGCGAGAACCAGCGTACAAACAGAACCTCCTTTAAATACACCCACGAGTTTCGACAAAGACTCATTCCAAACGGACCTCTCTCTCTCTCTCTTCATTCACTCGCGCGACTTTCAATAAAGCCTCCGCACAATTTAATCTTCCAGGCTCTCTCTACCAACGGCATTCATCGTCCACGACTACATTTACCATCTCCCTCTCTCTCTTTTTTTTCGTCGCCGGCCATTGTAGCGCCGGCGACGTCTTTCGTCCGCGCGTTTCCCGCGGGGAAAGACGACGCGCGCCTGGCGCTTTTACGGTTAATAAGGGGATGTTCTCGCGCTCGAGTGTCTCTCTGGAATGTCCCGTGTTCCGTGAGTGTTAAGAGGATCGAGCTTTAATTCGGAGCGCTGGGGCTCGTGAAGCTGGTCGAGTGCTTTGTCCCGGTCTAGGTAAGTTTTGGGGTATTGCTGGGTATGTATATGTATAAGGATAAATATATATGGATGTTAATTAATTAGGAGTGGTTGTAGATGCGTAGAATGATACTTCGGTATTTACTGTAAGAATTTCTAAAATATATGGTAAGTTTTGAGAAAAGGTTATCAAATGATTGCATATGCATTTTTAGACTTGCTTATCGAATTCGTGTAGTAGGGGTGTCGAAATGTTTGTGATTTCAAACTATTCGGATAAATACTCGACTTGACAAACTCAAGTTGAATCGAATCCATTATTCGAACATCCTGAAATACTTGAACACTGTCTAGTAGTTTGAACTTGATTGAACTGTTCGAGCTCGATCGAACTGTTCAGACTCCATCGCACTGTTTTCGAAGTAATAATAATCTATTATTTTTTCATCAATTACATTCCCCTCTCTCTCTCTCGCTCTCTCTCTCTCTCTCTCTCTCTCGCTCTCTCTCTCTCTCTCTCTCTCTCTCTCTCTCTCTCTCTCTCTCTCTCTCTCTCTCTCTCTCTCTCTCTTTCACTTTCTCTAAATCAAATAGCCCGATTTGGTTTGAATAGCTCGATGAAATCGACTAGTTCGATGTAGTTCGAACAGTTCGATGACTTCGAACAGTCCGGACAGTTCGATCAGTTCTATGTAGTTGGAAGACTTCGATTTGATTCGAACAGTTCGATGAAATCGAATAGTTCGACTTTGGACGAGTAGTTCGAATTATGTTGAACAGTTCAAAGTATCGAGTACTCGACTCCAGTTCGCGAAAATAGTTCGATACTCTTCAAACGCGCCGAGTCGAGTATTCGTGCATCTCTAACGTGTAATACTAGAAATATCTGGATAAAATTATTGAAATTTTTTTTGTACTATAATAAAAATTAAAATATAAATTAGAAAATATATAAAACTTTAAGTTGCTACACTCAAACTATTTAATTCTGTCCTACATTCGATTGTCGAATACAGTTTCAACGATACATGCCATATCACACACGAAAATTGCCAGCACGAAACGCTCAAAACACTCCTACGGCAGCTCCCCAGCACAAAAAAACAAACTTTCATCTTCCCTTGCCTCTCCTTCTCTCTCCCCTTCCTGCGTATACACACGTACATGTATATCCATTCGGAGGAAAGGCTCAGCCGACGGGAACAAAGTACTCCGCGCGCGCACTTCACACGCGGGAGCTTTAATATCCGCCACGAGCGCGGAGAGAGAGAGAGAGAGAAAAAAGAGAGAGAAGAAATTTGCGTGCGCACGCGCACTTTCCTCGCGCCTCCAATTTTACGCCCGTTACTCCCCATCGCGGCGCGTGTCGTGCGCAGAGCTGGGGCGGCTTAACGATGCCGTAATAAAAGTATTGTTTGCCGATGGTTACGAAAGTGGATTTTCGTACCTCTCCTCGATGCCGAAGTATAAATGGCTGTTGCTGCGTGTATTATACGAGTGAGGCGTGATTTCTCCACTTCACGCAACGCGCTATTTTTAAAACAACCCTTGCGTATTTACGCGCTAAAATTCGAACAAGCACGTACGCATGTAACAGAGCGTATAAACGCAGTGGAACCTTGCAGCAATCGCGAAACGCGAAATTAAGTTCCGAAGTGGATTGCAACCGAGCTACGACGACTGTGCGAAAGAGAAGGAGAAATTCTTGGGCGAAAGTTCGCGGGCGAGTTCTCGATGAGTCCGCTAGTTTGGAAATTTATAGAAGCGAACGAGAAGCGAAGTTCGTGGGGGTATTATCAGTGATAAAAGTGCTGTCGAGTGCGGCCGAATGGTCTGATTGGATTGGTGACTCTCTGAAAGCGGAGAGGGGGTGGAAGTGTATTTTTGGAGTTTGACACAATTTTGTAATTGTGTTTTGCAAACTAGATAAGGGAAATGGAAATAGCGACGGATGGTAGTTTTCTAATCAGGATCAAAGTGGGTTACTCAATTTCAAAACATTAGTAAATTTCATTGATATTTACTATATTTCTAAAATTCAGCACGAACCCTGTATTATACACTTTTTCCACAGAGCATGCAAATTTAACAATCCAAATTTAAACTCCTTACCCATCATCAGAATAAAAACAACGTTCTCGCGCTCCCCTTTCGACCCTCTCTCTCAGGGCTCTTAATTTTTACTTCCGCGTGCCCCGTGCAAATACGCGAACCCCGTAAATACGATTACAAATCGTTATCCCGCGGCCGTTATATCGGAATTAAAGCTAGCGCAGGGTCCCTCTCTCGCTCCGTATGAATAATGCAGGACAAGAAGGGCGCTGGATGTATACACGCGAAAAAAAAATTTGAGATTTATAGGCGAATTAAGGAGGGAGTAGGTGGAAGATTAAAATTTAAATTCCAGGGAGAGTATAAGTTCTGCGACAATTGGCCGCGAGCGGAGATTCCCCCCGCTCTGTTTGTTCGTCGCCCGCGCGGTGTTTTTATCTCGTGGGCAGTTAAAAAGTGTTTTTCTCTCCCTCGTTCTGAAGTTTCGTCTCTCGCTTCGAGGGAGGCAAGACCGCGCGGTATTGTTTAACAGAGTGGCGTAATTTGTCGTTCGATACTTTTAAGCGAGCTTTTTTATTACGTTCAGCGTGTTTTGATTCTGGAAATTGAAACGGTTTGTTCGGTCATTTTTTAAAGGAAGTAATAGTTACCTACAGTTTCTATCGTATAGAATACACGTAGGTATAATCAAAACTTTGTTTCGTAATTTATTACTAATTCCATATCTTTTTCCTTATTCTCAAACAAAGATTAATCTCTTAATAACCATGAACCGAAACCACAGCGAAAAGCAACCAGCGCAACTGCCGCCTATAAAACCGAGAGTAAAAAGGCCATCGTCGCGGACTTCTTTTTAGGACGAGCGCAGCTCGGTCGCTGATAATGGGCCGAGATAAGCGCGCCGGTCGCTATACGCACTTTCCGTCGCGTTGATAACGGGCTTACTCCGTCGAGTCTTCCGTCTTCTTCTTTCTTTTCTTTTCTTCTTTCTTTTTCTCCAAGCGCGCGAGATCGCGATCGCGGGTAAATGGCCGGTTAAGAGCCGTATTAAGACACTTTTACACGGTGTGACGCGCGGTGGAACGGGGCTGGGATGGTATCGAGTATATGTGATTTTTATGGTGATGGGCGCGTATTGTCGGTGTTCGGATCGTATACGGTGTATTTTTAATCAGAGTTTTTTTTTTGTTCTCGTATTATTTCTCGTTTATTAGTCATTTTTTAAGTTTGCGATAATTTTTGTTAATTTTTCATTAAGAGACATAGCAAATGATAATTTATAAACCATGATTAATTTATTTTATACATTTTTGCGTCACACATTCACTACCAATCTCCACTTATCCACACCCTACACACATTCGCACGCTCCTATTGCGAGTTTTTCCACGACCACTGCATATAGGCTCGCGCCTACCTTAGAATCGCGTCGAGTGCGCGGCCCTGGCCCATTTGCGAACGCGTTGCGCAACGCGTGCCGCGCGGACACAATGGGAGATCATCGGGGCTATATTAATTGGCGCGAGCGGCTTATTGTGCGAGGAAGTGGGCGCGCGTGTGAAAAGTCCAGGAAGCCGGGGATTGACGTGTTGACGATTCGCGAAAGCGAAGCTTTTTAACGTTTAAAAATGTTCTTTACGTATATTTTCAAACTTTAAAAGCATATAGTTTTTCAAAACTCTCGTAACACGCCGTACGACCTTACCGTAACACTTTGCAAAACTGCATTTTCTATCCAGGCCGAAAATTCCGCCATAAAACACCTGCTAATAACCGCCGCGCTTTTCCCGTTTCACACGAGCGCCGGGGAATATAAATTTCACCCGTTTATCGGCTTATTAGTAATTGTCGCGGCTTTTTACCCATCGCCGTTATCGTCCTTTGTCGGTGCTCACGCGCGCTTAAGTGTGTCAGTGGGGTGCTCGCTTAAGCGAATCAATTGAGCAAATAGCGAGATTTTTCGATAACGCGCTTAAATACGTTATTTTCGAACAATGAGCGGAGGCTCGCGGCGTTTGGCGACTGATTCGATTTTCACGCGTCATTGCCCGGTAAATTAAGTGAAAAATAATTTTATATTCACTCAAAATTACTTTTCATCGCTTGATTATACTTTGATATATTATATACTTGCTTACGCGTAACTCGAGTTTTTACGCGTACCATTACTCCCGCAAACAAAATTACAAGCAACCCAATAAGAATGATTCTACGGCTACTACATAAACTTCCCGTATACTCGCGTTACAGAGGCCGGGAGCGGGGGCATCGCAGATTTCATTACGCAACGCGACCTCGAGCGCACAACGGTATTCCATAAAAAAGGCCCCACCCCCTCTCTAATTATACACGCGCTGCTCTCGACTCGTTAAGGGCATTAATTGCACGGCACTCGTGCGCGCGCCTTATATCATAGCGCGAAACTCACGCGGCGCGCGGGTATGTAGTAGGGGGATATATCGCGGCTGGATCTTCCCGGGGCTATGCGCGAGTCCATTAACCGCAAAAAATCGCGAGACTCTCGGCTTCCTTCTTTTTTTTTCTCCCTACTATATGCCTAGACGAGAGGAAGAGCTGGAAGGAGAGAGAATGTAGGAGAGTCGTTTGCACCTGCACGCAAGAAGTGTCGGCCGGAAATTCTGTGTAACCAATTAGAACCGCGCAGAGGAGAGAGAGAGAGCTGGCTTCTTCTTCTTCTTGCCCCTGGCGCACACTGGTGTGAATGTATATATGTATACACTGGTAGCATGGTGGAGGTAAGTACAGTCCGACGAAATGTGAATGAAATTTTACGTTCGTTTTCCATCGTATATATATAAATCAATATAGACTGGTTATAAAGATAGTTATACTTATAAGAATAACGATGAATCAAGCGACTCGGGCGGGAAAAAGTAGCCGTTGTCGAATCGATTCTTCTAATATAGAAAAGATGAGCATATACGGCTTATTACACTATTTATATAACTTTATATTTCATGAACTTGTATCGACTTTAAAGTGGGTCGCTTAATAATAGATTTCGCTCTCTTAGCACTACTAAAGATCACGACAGCCATCGATTTCTAAAAATTCATCCATAATAAATCGCGCGGCTATAGGTAAACGATAATCGATAGCAGAATCGCGTTTATAAGAGGAAAATTCACCCGATGACGACGATGCGACGCGATGCAAAATTCAATCCGCTCTACTTTAAACACCATACATCCCGAGACTGTGTATATGAGGATATTTTAAATTTGTCCACACTTAGAGGGTTCAAAAAATTAAAAAAAAAAATCGCAACAAGTTTCTTCTCATTCTATAGGTCATAAAATATATGAAAAAACTCGTGAACATTAGAAAACGGTCTTGTGATACCGTTTTAGAAAAAAATTCATTTTTTTTGTGGAAATTTAACATGGGAAAAATGGACGAAAAGTAGTCCCTGATGATGAGCTAATAGTAAGCTTTTAAATGTTCCAACAAATATTCCTCAAAAGAGCGATGAAAGTAGAAGAAAGGAGCTTTAATTTAAGCTAAAGATCGTTAAAATCGGTCGATTTTGTGCAAAGTCGTGCATTTGAAAATCGCGAAAAATGACCAAAAATGAGCGATTTTTCCCGAATCCACGTAGGTAATTCAATCATTTTTGGTCATTTTTGCGATTTTTAAATGCACATAACTTAGCTTAAGGTGATGTGATACCCACGCTATTACTCAATTCTCGGTTCCCGTTTTTCTCCTTCAATTTTAAACTTTTTGAAAAAAACTCTTTGACACGTTTTAAGTTTAATAAAGAACTACAACGTATCAAAGAGTTTTTTTCTTAAAATTAAAAATTGAATGAGAAAAACGGGAACCAAATTTTGGGTAATAGTGTCAGTATTGCATCACCTTAAATTTAGCTTAAATTGAAGCTTCTTTCTTTTACTTTAATCGCTTTTTTATGCAATATTTGTTGGCACATTTAAAAGCTTACTATTGGCTCATCATCAGCGACTGCTTATCGTCCATTTTTCCCATGATAAATTTCCATAAGAAAAATGGATTTTTTTCTAAAACGGTGTCACAAGACCGTTTTCTAATGTTAACGAGTTTTTTCGTATATTTTAACCTATATAGAATGAGAAGAAACTTGTCGCGAAGGTGGTGCCTTCAATTTTTTTTTTTTAATTTTTTGAACCCTCTACATGCGCACAAATTAAAAATATCCTTATATACGTATATATCCATATACATATTCCTCTCACCTTCTTCTTCTCGCAGACGTAAATCACGGACGGACGGAAGGATCCTTTTGCCCCTTTTCCCGTAGGCACATGTACGCACGTTCCGCGCGATAAACGCGCCCGCGAGAAGGAGAGATGGGGGTTTTGCTTGTTTTTTAAAGAAGACGTTACGAGCGTGCGTAATGCTAGATGGCGCGAATTGATTAAGGTTGATGACCTTTCAGGATATGGTGGGATGAGGGGGGGAGAGCTGGTTTATTAGCATTTTTAATGATTTAATTAAGTCGAGGCGGTTGGTAGTGGGGGCTGGGGAAGGTTATGCTTTTTTTTAGTATTGTAGTTGGTGTAGAGGATCGTTAGTTTTATATGAATGCATAAGGTTAGTACGCAGACGATGGAAAATTTTACTGTTGCAATTACTTTTTCTTTTACATCCCATGATTTCAAACATATTTCATTGTTCAGCGGGCAAAAGAGCCGCGGAACGGGCGTAAAAGTTCCGAAATGGGCGTAAAAGTGCCGGAGCGGGCGTAAAAGTTCCGTAGCGGGCGCAAATTTCAATAGGTTTTTGTTTGCTATATGGAGAATCCGTTAATGTATAGTCTCGCGCTACAGGTATAAAAACACGAAAATCCAAACCTGTGTCACAATAGTATATGGTGTACCAAGGGCGTAAAGTGGGCATTTTTAGACCAAGTATGGAGTTTGTCGTCTTCGGCTAGTGCTTGCTCGCCTACGACTCGTACTGCAATCACACGAGGTCAAAAAGCCCACTTAGCCCTTGGTGCACACGATATTTTTTGTGACACATAGGTTTGGATTTTCGCTACTGCACTTTTACGCCCGCTACGCTTTTACTTTTGCGTCCCCTGGTTTAAAAACGGTTACTTTTAACCCATTTTTTAGGTTCAAAAACGTGAAAATCGTGCCTGTATTATCAAAAAAATGTCATGTGCACTAAGGGCTAAGTGGGCTTCTTAACCACGTGTGGTTGCATGGTACGGCTCTCAAAACGCACTCGCCTTCGGCTCGTACTGCAAACTCCACACTCGGTCTAAAAAGGCCCATTTTATGCTCTTGGCACAATATACACACACACACGCACGCACGCACGCACGCACGCACGCACGCACGCACGTACGCACACACACACACACACATATATATATATATATATATATATATATATATATATATATATATATATATATATATAGTGTATTGTAACATACCTGTTTATAGAAATAAAACACAATATCCTAAACCTATAATAAATGCTATTTCACTTTATACTTAGTCCATGCAAAATGGAGAACAATCTACCAGGACTCAACAGAGATTCATAAGTTCGCTTGCTCTTTCAAAATTTACGAACGTACAACTAAAAAGTCCAACCCCACAATCTCTATCTCTCTCACTCACTACCCTGACCATCGTCGCGCGCCATCGCAATAACCCATCAGCTCGCAACCGATCCATCCCCGAATAGCCACAACAGCGGCGCCGGCGCGCTCACCTCTCATGCCAAGCCAAAAGAACCTCCGCCACGTCGGCCTATTTATTAATCACTCGCTCGCGATGGCATATACTGTACAGACGCGCGCCGCGGGCGTCGCACACACGCCTGTAAACTTCTTATGCACGCGAGAGAGTAGACGGAGGCGGAGGATGGAATTAAACTTCCTTCCCAGAAATAATAAAGCCGCGCCGTAAAGCCGGCCTTTACGAGCTCGCCTGCTCGCTCGACTCTAATTGCGTAATAAGTCAGTTGCTAGCGCACGGGGTGTGTATGTATGTGTGTGTGTGTGTGTGTGTGTGTGTGTGTGTGTGTGTGTGTGTGTGTATATAACCATGCTTTTGGTCCTTTTTTACTCGTGTGTGTGTGTGTGTGTGTGTGTGTGTGTGTGTGTGTGTGTGTGTGTGTGTGTGTGTATATATTAATAATCTATTCATCAAATCGTTTGCATAACTTTTTGACACT
Organism: Torymus aiolomorphi; assembly: GCA_036365515.1. Classification (NCBI taxonomy): domain Eukaryota; kingdom Metazoa; phylum Arthropoda; class Insecta; order Hymenoptera; family Torymidae; genus Torymus; species Torymus aiolomorphi. Next base: position 217,608,098 of record CM070875.1, on the reverse strand, counting down.
CGTGTTCAACAGAATCCGGTGTCACAAAACACTCCTACATACAAATTTCCTATATATATATATAGAATAATCTATAGGAAATTTGTATGTAGGAGTGTTTTGTGACACCGGATTCTGTTGAACACGAGTGTCAAAAAGCTATGCAAACGATTTGATGAATAGATTATTCACAGAGACGTTATACAGCGATGAAAGCATTACGCCGCTGTTGGGAATAGAAAATCTATCCCGCGCGTGTAAGCGACAGTGTATGTATCAAGCGTATCGCCTTACGCGTTTATTAATTCAATCCCACGTCGATGTGTTTTCGCAATACTCCGAGCGCGCGTTATAGTCGCGTGCGCGCGCTTGCACTGACAGCTTTTATATTCGTCGTGTTGAATATTAGAGGAGAATATATCAGCGATGGACACTTTCGCGTGAAATGCGGGGAATCAGATAGCTAGAAGCTTTAATGAAGCATAAATCTACTATAGGCGGTCGGTTCTTTGATGATTTGTGTAATGGCGGTAAAGAGTTTCAATAAACGTACAATATATTCTATTATAGAAACGTTTATGAATATGCATTGTAAACTTCATTATGGTAACGTTGCGAATTACAAATGAAGTCGTAAAAAACGACGATGAGCGGCGACCGCGTGTCATTAGAAATAATACGCTTTTATTGGCGTAAGACGAATCAATACGGCCGTAAAACTGCATACATGCACGCTGAGCGCTCTTCTAGCCGAGTATTTTAAGATTAATGAGTCATCGTGTCTGTGTGTCGTACGTCGTCTGTCCACATCAATCAGAATAACGCTAACAGCGAGAACTTGACAATTCTTTTATGAGCTATAAAATACACTCACTCTACACAATCATTCGCTCGCTTTACACGAACAATTACAAACGAACGAACAAACGCTCCGTGCTTTATATCCCACGACTATCCCCTATTTCTATAAAATTTCTCTCCACCATATAAGAATCAATAATAATAACAATCACACACATAGGCCACCCGCAACCGCATACCCATTACCGCGCAACCTCAATTTTCCCTCTCCCCCTCGGCCATTATCTTCTTCGCCAACTATTCCCTCCATCAACGATTCTCTCGTACGCATATATGCTGGAGGTTAAAAACCTCTCGCGATGTTATATGTGTGCGTGCAAGCCCGTCGCTGCTATACGCGCTCGATGAATGTTTCCACGCGCTGATGCGTGCGTGCAAGCGAGAGCGCGAATCGATATATAGATGTAGAGGCGCAGGTAGTTCTCGTGTGCGAAGGTTTTCATCGCGAAAAGGAGGGAGGAAATAAAGAAGTTGTAACTTTGTGTCGGTGTAAGGAAGTTGGAGAAGTCTTTTTTTTATAGTTGCTCGGGATCGAGGTTGGAGCGTTGGTTAATAGATGTGTCTAGTTGTTGGACAGCTTTGTTGCGTTGTTTGCAAAGTTGTGTATAATGAATGGTCGGTACAATTCTGCATAGTATCGGGGTAGTTGAAAGTTAATCATTTATTTCGATTACTAAAGAAAGGTTGAAACCTTAATTCCCCTTTTAAACAAAAAGTGAGTTTTAAGTCTGCATAATTTAAAGCAATGAAAATGCACCATAATACGTATGTATAAGTTGTACTGCGAATTTTCGCTGTTTAATAGTGCATTTGCATTCTACAATATTAAACTATTATAACTTTGCAAGGAATCAATATTTTTTTCGATCTGAAAAAAGTGAATAAAAGCTAGTTTTCTCTAGTTTTATTTTAAATTAAAAATTTTATTGAAGGCTTTTCAAGATAAAGTGGATACCGTTTGAAAAGAGACATTTTTCAAGATTTTTTTAAAAATAAAACTAAAAATGCCCAGAGCTTAATTTTTTTTGGAGCGTTAGTACCTAATATTCCATCTTTCTTCATATTTCTACATCCAAAAACACATCCCTATTCAGCTCAACCCGTAATCCGGATCACTGATGCACTCCACTAAAATTTTGTAGGCTCTAAATTAAAAACTTTTAATTACAAACCATAAAACTCCCATAAATCTTCACCTCAAACTCGCCAAACGTCGCACCGTCTGCAAGCACCTCGCGATCCCCACTTACAAAGACATCCACCACCAGCACAACGACACGCGCGCTCCTGCCAACCGGTTTCCCTTACTCATTAGACTGCACCTCCGCTCCCGAAACTGTATACACACCGTCGCGGCCATCAGCCTCATTCATTTACACGGCAGCGTAAACACATCGGGCCGCGTTATGAATGCGGCGCCTCTCTCACTCGCGAGATGAATCGGCCGATAACGTATACACGCCTCGCGCGGAAACCGGTCCAACTCGTCGCCGACAAGTGCGATAATCGCGCCTGCGACCGTGTCATTACGAGCATTGTCGGCCCGCGCGAGAGTATTGTCTCTCTCTCACTCTCTTGCGCGTGTGCGGCGGGATTAATTGCGTAATTCGTGGGTGTGCGACGGGGGATCGATCGGTGGGTGGGGCGGAATGATCGATGCGTATCGAAGTGCGCTGTTATTAAGCGTCGATGTTTTCTTTTTTTTATCATGAGGCTTTTTATGAGCTCTCTTGTGTGGTTGAAAAATCGTTGGAGTAGTGACTACGCTGTTTTTTTAATAGAGAAGTAATTCTTTTTAATAAACACTTGAAGCTAAAGTTAAATTCATCGGCCACTTTGCACATACCTTTTCCCTCATTACCTCCGATCGATACTGCCACCGCGTTCCCATTCTTTCTCTCCCGGTCTCGTTCTATCTCTCCGCGGCTGTTCCTCTTTTTGCTGAGTCCGAGGCTTTTAAGGATCCCGAGACCGAGCTACCGAGCGACCGGAGAATCCTTTATGCGCGCGCTCTACTACTCGAATCCCCGATGCTAGCGTCGCGTGTTCTATTGCATTCAAATGTAATGGGAATTCCAGGCGATCGAGAGATCGAAGTCTCGGACGAGTGTAGAAGTAGGATTCGCGAGTGGTTGCGGTTACTGGACGCGGAGATATTGTGGAAGTTATAAAGGGGAGATTTGGGGAAAGTCTGGTGAATAACAAATTGTAATTTGGAGCAGATTCGGGCGTTCTAATATTTTGCAAATCACTTTGACAAGAGTTAACGAATGATCAATAATTCAACATAAAACCAAGAGAAAAATAAATTCCTATACCTACATACCAAAAACTACTACTACCGATACCAACAAATCAACTGTCACAGATCACAAACCCAACGACTCGCCATCCGCAAAAACTACACGAACCTCACCCACGCACTTTTACATCCACAACTCTCTCTCCCTCTCCCTCCTATCCTCGCGCATCTCGGGCGCTACCTGTCACCCGCGAGAGTAAAAGCGCGCCGTATAGATCCGCGCGCGCGCGGCTGCAGCCAGCAAGAGAGAGGCTAGAATGTGTCCTTGGGCCGCGGTGCCGTTGACCTTCCCCGCGTGTACGGCACTGCGCTGCACCGGCCGCTCGCTGCTGCTGCTGCTGCAGGCAGCCAGAGTGTGTATGTGGTCGGGAGAGTATAGGCTGGGTCGAGGCTCGGCGGTGGAAGGTTCGGGAACAGAGGGAGAGGATGAGGATGCGTTCGAACGCTGCGGTTGGTTGTGGTTATGGGCGCGGGCTGTGAGAGTTTGATTGTTTAGGCGGAGTGCTGGATTGTTTATTGATTGTTCGGGGTTTTAAGCGTTTGAAAAAGGATTCGTTGTTTTTTAATAGTTTAAAGGGGTTTTATGGTATGAATTTATTTTGATTGTTCGAGTTGAAGGATTATACAAATGAAGATAATAAGAATTAGATAAGTTGAGTAGGATTAATAAGTTTGAATCGTACTGGATTTTAGAATGAAATAAAAGATAAATTGGCCTACTTATCTATCTGCCTCTATATAACAATTTCAAAATGTTGTCTTCGTAATCAATAACAGCCGATTTTCTCGAACCATATCATAAACTTTCATTGCATCCTTATTTTCATCTTTCAACAATTGAACTTCAACTCTACGCAACCTATGCGTTCCTTACACTATTAAAAACGTTATTAATTTTAAGAAACTTTTAATAAACATTTTGAATTTTTATTCATAAGCATTGTATTATAGTTCAGAATTCACACGTTTGTGAATTGATCTTTCAAGTTAAGTTTAAAAGAATCTTTTGAAATCACAATAGCGTTACTAATTTTAATAAATGTGGTTGAAAATGTTTTGAAATTTACAGAAACTGTAATATACATTTTGAATTTTTACTGACACGTGGAGGAACGTATTTTAATTCTAAAATGCTTGTTTTAAAACAGTTTTAATGTACATGTATTAAATTCAAAACAGTGTTTGAAAATTTATTAATATACACGTATTGAAATTTAATATGCGTGTTTGTAAGACCATCTCACATACATGTGCGAAGTTCTGGTTAGGAATTTTTAACAGTGTACCTAAACCTATACCCATCAAACGATTACATTTGCAACCACTGCACCTTTATACCTCCTCACACTCTCGTCATACAAGCAGCCAATGCCGTCGCGCGCCGACAAAACCCAAACAAGTGCAGCATGCGCTCACCGTAATAATCGCAACGAGGACGCGCGACACAGCAGACGCCGCGCGTATAATCGCCGCGTATAGGCGCGGCGCCACGAAATATTAATGGCTGTACCTATGCACCGCGAGCGGCTTGCAGGAATTTCGTATTCACGCGCACGACTCAATTCATGCATTCATATTCATCGGCCGCGACGAGGCGCGCGCACGATGAATATGTATGTGTGTGTGTGTACAGTCGTTAATGCACGGGTTGCTATATACGAGTGTATGCGGGGAGGGAGGGAGATTTTTTTTTAAAGTGCGTGGAGGGATTGGGAGATGCTGGATGGGATGAAAATAATGCGCTCGATTTGGTCGAGTGGTTTTTGGGGCTGAGGAGGGTTGCTTTGTTAATAAGTCATTTTAAAAGATGCGTGGTGTATTGAATAGTTGATGGTAGGCTAATTTCTGGGTGTTTATATAATTTATTGTTGAAAAAAAGGAGAATATTCACGTGATTAATCATGCATGGAAAAAAATTGACTAACGAAACAAAAGAGCAGCAATAATTGATAACGAAAGGAAGCATCACGACCCACTACAAACTCAAACCGGCTCTCGATCCTCACTTTTATTTACCCCCCGCCACTCCCCATCCTCGATATTTACACGAGCAACCTTCCGTCTCGTCGCGCACTTTTAAACCTCTTCAAAAAAATCAATATACATACACACACACACACCTCTATACTTCAAGCCCGACATCCGATCACAACGCGAACTCGACACGAACGCTCGCATACACGCTTCTGCCATCAACGCGCGCGCGCGCGTCCGCGAATGATCGATGACGGCATTAAGCGCGCGCCGCCGAAAAAAAAACCGGGCCGCCGTCGTCGTTTAGCGATCAGGAGATCGAAGAGGGATTGGAGGAGAATGCGAAGTCTTTTGGAGATTGTGTTTGATTTTCAATTTTCTGGCAGAGGAGGTCGGGAACGGAAGCGAGGTGAGAGTCGTAATTAATAGTTTTGGATATAAACAAGATAATATCGGGTGATTTATGTTAGTGGCGGATGGTTGGGTATATTTATAGCCAACGGTTATTGGCAATTTATTAGAGGGATATATGTAGAAGTTAATGCTGCCGGTGTGTATTATATTACGGTTTTAATTTTCTATCGAACTGAGCTACTATCATGGTTTAGCGATTTGTGAAATATCGAATTTCAAAATACTGCACTGAGAGAAGAATATTGTTACTGTTAACATATTTATATATATGAAATACAACTATTTCACATGTTTAAGGATAAAATGTGATATTGTAATAGTTACAATATCTATATTAACTAATAGACATATTCAGATTTGAAAGTAGCTGATGGTAGAAGTTCTTATAAATTGTAGTTTTTGAATCTATTAATAGCCAATTTTCTACCAGGATGATGTTGTTATAACAAAAAGGTTTGAAATAAAAACTCCATTTAGTTTTTTACTCCAACGCTTCGGACATTTTTATTGTTTATGTCCCTCATAAGGATAAACAATAAAAATGTCTGAAACTTTGGAGTAAAAAAATAAATGATGTTTTTATTTCAAACGTTTTTGTTATAAAACATCATCCTGGTAAAAAATTAGCCATTAGATTAAAAAACTACTATAATAAGCATATTGTAACTATTACAATATCAATGTTCTCTGGTTACATATTGAAATTCTTTATGTGAACATGGTAACTTAACTGTTAACATGGCATTATAATTCTGTTACAATGCCTATATATTTGGTCATATTTAAACATACGCATGTTAATAGTTACAATGCAATGTTAACAGTAAACAAATCCTTTTCTCAATGAGCAAATTTCATATTTAATATATATCATATTTGAGTGAAACAAAATAAGGAAAATTCCTTACCAAATCAATAACAATCAATTTAGCTACGAGCTTACAATCCTTCCCGATCAAAAGACACGTCGCAACATATCAAACGCAATTTCCCGAGCGAATCCTCGTCGGTAAACCGAGTCAGCTGGAAGGCCCCATCGATAAGGACCATTAAGCGGCGCTCTTGCGAAAATTGCATAATGCGCGCCGCCGCTCGCTGCCTTTCTATCGCGGCAATTTATCTTGCATGCGCATGTGCACCGCCGCTCTAGCCGTAATGGATTAAACTCGTAATATACTTATTGCTTCCCTTGCGGTTTGCGCAAGTTTCGGCGCGCTCGCGTTCCCACGTTTATTGGTTAAGTATATATATATGTATGAATGAAGTGGTTGTTTTGGGGTTTTTATTTTTTTTACGGAGCTGGGAAATGTGTGCGTATGTGATTGGTATGTTGGGTGCGAATGACACATAATTATGTGGAAGTGTAAGAGGTGTTGTTGTTCTACGTTACCAGTTTGTGCGCTGCGTTTCAATGAAAAGAAAGCAATCCTATAAACACACATACCTGCAACAAAACCCAAACAAGGACAATGTAAAAAAAAACATTAACACAAAATATACAATAATAAATAAAAACAATTACACCCGACCACAAATCACCCTCGCACCTGCCCCGCACACCCCGACAAATAGCGACATCACCGCGTTCTTCAATTTTTTCCTCCCTCCCTCTGTCCTCCTCGCCCGGAGGAATATTTCATAAATCGCGGCAGAAGGAGAAGCCGCGAGCCGCAGCTTCCGTCGTCGTCGGCGCGCATGAATAATGCAACGGCGAGGAGGAGCTAGCGCGTGCGTGGGCGGGAATTAAAGGGGCGAGTGCGGGTTTCGCTCAGGTGAGAGATAGAGTGGACAGAAGCTCGATGATTGCAGTACGAGGATTTTCGTCACGAAGCGTATTGGCAATAACGCGAAAGGTAAAAATACGAGGCTGATTAGCGCACTCGGATAGGCGAACGTGCTGTATAGTTTTCATTAGTGGTAAATGGGTTGCGCCCCGGCGATGTTGATTTAAATAGAACGTGCCGGGTCAACCGCGAGGTATGTAATTAGCAATTAGATGTCATACAATGCCGAGTGGATGATATTACACGTTACGTTGTGTATTGATCGTTGCGTGATTGGTTATGGATATTCGGAGCTCGGTATATTCTAATGGCACAATTGTTTCAATCAACTGTTACTGAAAAATACTAAAAATATATAGTAATGAGCTTTTATGATATCCTTTTTGTTTTATGAATGAAAGATGGCACTCTTACATTTAATTAGAAACTATGCCACAATTGTAACTGCAAAATAGTATTTGATGACAGTGATGATGAGAAAGTAAATGTTGAACGATAGCTTATAAAACTACTTCCTGTTCTCATGAAAAAGCTTCCTTTATAATTCAGATATAGGTATAGTCGCGATGTGTCACTGGTTGAGCAGTATATATAAAAAATGTCATATGCGAAGGATAATCTTTATTTATATATCGCCCAACATCTGCATTTTTATTCGAACTTTTTTCCCTTGCTACTTTCATTAACCATCACCTTATTTAAATAACAACCCGGCCACTATTGAAAATTAAGATACCCAGCAGCTACCATAAAACAAAACCGACTAACGAACGCGAAATCATTACCGGTTGCGCAAGTCCGACAATAATTTCGATATCATTAATAAATCCATTCGGCAGCGTATATGCGGAGCGAGTCGTCGCGGTCGTCGCTTCCTCACGGCTATATACATACATACGCATACACGCGCATGTACACGCGTGTAATTATCCGGAGCGAGAGTGGGGGCGCCGCCGCCCTGCCGCGCTATATTATAATTCACGCAGGCATGTGCAGGCATGCGCGCGCCATGTGTCGTTTGACGAGGTTTATACACGCGCGCACGCGTCCGCTGTTTGTCAAGTTTATACTGGCTGCTGCAGATTTTTATCGTTTCTGGTTTGCAGTTTTTTCTTTTAACTTTTTGAGAAAATATCGTTAGCCGTTTTCATTTCAATTATTATTGGTTAGTCATGAATAATATTGCGTATTCTGTCTATTCCTCGAATGATAAAATAAATAACGGATAGATTTGCATATATGACCAAGCCATACGGAAACAATCGACTATACTACTTTTTCCTACTTTCGCAAAAAACTGTCTCTCTCCCGCGTTTATTCCCGCTATTATTCGCACTGCCGCGCGTGCGTCTGAATTATGCAACGGGTATAGGATTTGCCGATAGAACTCGCCCGGCGGCTAATTGCTATCGGCGTGTATTGCCCGCGAATAAATATACCTTTCCACGCGTGTGATCGTCAAAGCGTACGTGCGGTGCCGTTTGTGTCTCTTCGTTTCCGAAATGTGCAGTGGAAAAATGGAAAAACTGGAGGTTGGGTTGGCGAAACTGAGAGAATAATTTAGTCGTTTGAGAGTATCGTGATTTAGAATACTCGGTGAATTGGTTAAACATTTGTTTAAACATTAAATATTATCCGCGTATCTGGCAAAACTGTATACGATCCCTGAACTACTTATCAATCAATTTCAGCTCATGCACAAGCTCGTTTCCTCTTCCAACCCCGATTATTCATAAAAAATATTATCTGCAAACTCAACCCACCATCCCTATTCACTATTCCTCTGCATCCCCAAAAACGCGCACCACTCGCAGACTCCATAACGAGCGCTGAATAATACAATTCGCTGTACGGAAATCTCCCCTTTGAGCTTTGGCGTCCAAAAACGCGTCGAAATTATGGAACGATAAATTTCTATATGGCGTGCGCGGAACGTCAATGCAACGGGGATTACCGCGTACGCGCGTGTATTGTGTCTGTGCCGGAAATGACCGGCCGCCGAATTTTCAACTGGTGCGTTGGAAAAATCGCGGGAGTGTGCGCGCGGGAGATTACGCGAGTGCAGTGCGCGCTGTTGCGAGGCGGGAATTGCGATTTGTTTATGGAGTGGTTTGGGTGGGGGGGGGGGGTGGATTATTGTTAATGTATTTTATGGAATTTTGTCTGCTTATTAGTCCGGGCGCTGACATTTTTAATATAGGAGGTCGCCACGGTAACCAAACGTTTTTTAATGTATTTTGAGCCGTAGAATCCAAATTTTCTGGTTTCCGGGCCTGAAAATGGTCATTTTTTTTATTTAACAATTTAATGCAAAAACGACGATTCTCGCGTATTTTCATGGAATGTATATGTGTGTGATACATAAATTTATATGTATTTCAGGGTGTAGAATCCGAATTAATTTCATGGTTTCTATAGACGTGAAAGTTGTCAGGTTTTTTTTATTTAATAATTTAATGCAAAAATGACGATTTTTGCGTATTCTCATGGAATTTATACATGTGATACATGATTTCATATCTATTTTGATTATTAATTAGGCTGAAACCATCAAATTGGAGTTCTGCGCCTCAAAATACATATGAAATCATGTATCACACATATACATGCCATGAGAATATACAAAAATCCATTTTTGCATTAAATTGTTAAAAAAAAAACCTGACAATTTTTACCCCTAGAAATCATAAAATTCAGTTTTTACGCCTCAAAATACATAAAAAAAACGTTTGGTTACCGTGGCGACCTCCTGTATTAAAAATGGCTCACTCAGACCCCCGTCAGCGCCCGAACTAAATTGGTTTTGAGAAAAAAGCTACGATAATACAATTTTTGCAATTTATTCATATAAATATGGAGTATTGGGAGCAAGATTTAATTAAGTTAATTGTGTAAAATTACATTTCTTTGATAAATTAATAAGAACATCTTGCTCGACCTCGTTCCACCGAAACGATCCACAGAGGATCGACCCCGATACGCCAATTAATAATCACTTATTTCATTCCATTTTCCACATTTATATCTCCGACAAAAGCCATTACTTTCGCATTCACAATGACTTCCTCAGCCCACCCTCCAACTATCCTCACGAAGACCATTAAATGCCTACTTTTCCCAATCACCCATCTACCCCCCTTAAGAAAAAGCCTAACCCACCATTTTCTCTCCCCACTGACTCCCAGCCAGCTATCTCAACCCTTCAATTCTCAACCCCATCAGCGTAAAACGGCGAGGAGCATGCGCTACTCTCGTGTATATAATTCGGTTCGAGTGCCGGGAAGTAATTAATGCGAGATCGCCTCCTTACGTACGTCTCCTCCTTCTTTTGCTCGGCCGAATGTAATCCCTTGGAGAGATTCTTCATGTGTGCACAGTGGTTCGCCCTTCGTGTGTATTTTTACGGACGCGCGGGAACGAGGGATGCGCGCGTAAATTGACTCGGCCCCGAGTGTGCTGATTTCAGCGTGGAGTTAAGAGGGAGCTGAGAGGGGATGGCTGAAGAATGTGGCGAGCGGTTGAAACGGGCAATTTGAGGTTAACGAGGTGTGGGAGTGTCTACGGGAAATTATATTTTTCCTATAGTTAATTTTTGTTGTTTACGATTTTTAATTATTCTAGGTTTATAGGCGGCAGGTCTGTATAAATGGACAATTGTGTGCTTCGAAGCGTAACTAAGTATTAATGATATGCTCAGCACCTTGTTACCACGTAATCTGAATTACTAAATTAGTACTCAATTATAATTTCTTAAAGAATTTGCAGAAATTTGTTATTGTAATTTAAAACCACTACTTGGTTTAAATTAAATAGTTTGTAACTGGTCATTTAATTTAATCAAAGGAATTCATAAAACCTTTTGATATAAAGTAAATATTTGCATTTCTTTTTACGAAAAAACCACTGTGATATAACATCGAATTAAAATAAAAAACATTATTATAGACGTATTTCTCAGCTTTTTATTGATCAATGTACATGGCTAAATTCATATTTCGTTTTTATAAAGAAAAAAAGCCAGCACACGCGAAGCGCCAATCCAAACTAAAATACACTATATTCACATTACTTCCTTATAAAAACCTTCATAAAACGACACCTCCACCCACTCGCAAATGCTCACAGAAACAATCCATCTTCCTAACTAAACGTTTACAACAACTATATATCCTCCCGCCTCATCACCATCAATCCGAACATCTCCTTTCCCTGCCCTTCTCAACCTCCCCTACACACACAGACATCTTCCACTCGACCTACCTCCATCACACCCTGGCTCCTCGCCCAATACACACACACGACCGCGTCGTATCGACGCGCAAGGTCCTTCACCTCGTGCGCCACTAAAGCGCGCCCCCGCGCTCATGCCAGGTAAGTGCGCGCGCGTATAATGCAATTGCCGGCTTTACGCGCCGCTGCGCTAAGATAGGAGAAGCGCGCGCGTATGCACACACGGACGTGCAGGTATCGGCCGGTGCAGGTTGTTTTCTTCGGCAAGTAGGAGAGAGAGAGAGAGAGAGAGAGAGAGAGAGAGAGAGAGAGAGAGAGAGAGAGAGAGAGAGAGAGAGAGAGAGAGAGAGAGAGAGAGAGAGAGAGAGAGAGAGAGAGAGAGAGAGAGAGAGAGAGAGAGAGAGAGAGAGAGAGAGAGAGAGAGAGAGAGAGAGAGAGAGAGAGAGAGAGAGATTAGATTGGTGTGAACTAAGATATTGGTGACGAAGGTGAGGAGTTTTACCGATCGGTTCTCGAATGTGTGTCAATAATGTTGGTTGATATTAAAGGGAGTTTCAATATCATAAAATTTTCAGATTTTAGTTTTGCAAATATCGAAAGTAAACCCTCACTACACCCATATTATTACTAATAGAGATAGTCAACGGCTAGACCCGCCTAATGTTCAAAACAAACATCAAAATTATACCTCTATAACGCACACCCCTATGCCAATACCCAGCGCTTCCCTCTATTCGAAATTGAATCCCAGCAAACGACGCACCTCCGTGCATTATTTACCTACTCGGCTTGATTCCAGATCAAAACGATTACAGCATCGCGTGCATACATACATATACACACGATCATATACACCCCGAGCTCCCAATTCATCCGGCGAGCCGTTTGAAGTCCAGTCCCGAAAGGGAGGCAGCAGCGCACTAATCCCGAAAGGGTTGCGCGCGTGGCGTGCCTCGAGGATAAACGCCCGAGCGATTTCCCTTCTGTCAGGGACACCCGCGCATGTGACGAATTTAATAAAGATTGCGCGGCGTATGATCTGCGGGTCGGATATGGAGAAATGCAAATGAATCGAAGGGATGAGTAAGGAGTACAAGTGTGGGTTATATAGAATATGTACGGGAAAGTTTATTCTTGTAAATAGTTTCTTGGGCTCGGACGTGGCGGTTCGACGAATTTTCCAGGAGCTCGAGCAGTTCGATGAATCGTCCTCTGAAATAATAGAAAAGAAAGGTTTTCGTTTCGGGAGGTTAAAGTTATGGTTATGACACGCGGTCTCGTACATTATGTAAGAGGCTATATACTGTTGTGAAAACATAGTACCCGCGCTGTAAAGTCCTGGAAAATCTTTCGAAGTTCCGGAAATCTTTATTTTCGTTTCTGTCCTTTAAGATTATGTACTTTGTAAAATCGACTTTGACTCCTTTATTTGGATTCATCGCACCTTTCCATATCCATTCCACTTATAATACGAATCGCGATAAGCTAAACACAGAGCGGTCAGTACTTTCAACACCAGCTTCGAAACATTAACACAATCCATTACCACCTCCGATCGATCTGGCGAAACCCTCACTTTTCCCAAACCCACACCCACCCCCTCAGAGATCAGGCGACCGATAGCCCGAACAAAGCGCGCATCTCTCCGCGTAAGGATTCAGCTCCGAGAATCCTCCGCCAGAAAAAAGAGAGAGAGAGGGACTATCCTTCTCCGTCTGTTTGGGCCGCCCGGGTAATTGCACCGCGCCAAGGCCGACAGCTGATGCCGGCACAGCTGTGGCCGGCAGGAGGGAGACGACGCAGACGAAGAAGTGGAAGGAGGAGAGGAGAGTATCTATATATGCGATTCCTTTGAAAGTGACGCTGTCCGGTATATGTATAGGATTATGGGTGTATGTATATATAGGAACGCGCGTGTCGCCCGTTCTTGTCATCCGCGCGCTGATGCGTGCAGTCTTTTGGACGGGCGGTTTATCTGGTGTCGAGATGATCGATAAGCAGGGCTTTGATAAGCTCGGCCGACAGTCCTTACATAAATAATGTAAAAGTGAACTTGTTATGATCAAGAGTCACCTTTCTTTCGCTTCTTTCTCAAAAGAGAACGCGCGATTCCAGGGGAAAAGAACGAGCGCAGGTGTCGGGACGAAAAATCATAGGTTGTAAGCACGACCGTTGACTATAGGTGCAAGGAGGAGGCGGAGGAAAATAAAATTGACGGCAGATGGTAAAAAAAAGTCGAACTAGCCCTATAAGAGAAGAGCCATCATGCCTTGGAATGTAAGAATCGCGCCTTTTGAATTATAATCCAGCTTTTTATTCGTTCGCGCGTTTTATAATTTCGCATCGCGTCGATTCGATTATTATCATATACACATTATATTATACCCATCCAACGAAAAATAGGATAAAAATTTCAACCCATTCAATGCCCCTGGCTCTAGGCTACGAAGCAGCGATTCATCATCCTAATTCACTTCGAAATAGCGGCCAGAAAGTATTAATCACCGCGACGCTGCACAAACTAAATACTTATACCCGCATAATATATCCTCTCTCCGCGTCCTACAAAACGAACTTCCAGCGAACCTCCTCAATAGGCACAAATATACCTCCGTCAAACCTCCATCGTCCTTTTCAACCTCCGAGAAAATATCAACGCGATAAATCTCGCTTAGGCTTCGATAAATAGAAAAAAAATGCATCTCCCTCTCTCCTCTTTGTACGCGAACGCGAGTCACGGCGCGCGAGCGTTGACATTCCGAAATCCACGTGCATTCTTCGCCCCTCTTATATACCTCGCACACACATATACACACGTGCGTGAGCTCGTCCCATTGTCAAACCAGTTCTTCCTCGCTTTATCTCGCGGCCTCCCCTCTTTTTCGGCCCGCGGGTCTCGCCTCGGATTCTTCCTTTGACTTCGCGCTTTTTACTATTTCACGACTGTGCTAAAGGCTCGCCGGCTTTCGATCGAGACTGCGGGTGTCGGTTGGGGGAAAAAGGGTGTATAGAGGTGGGTGATAAAGGTATATATAGACGGATAGATTTCGGAGCTTAGAAGGAATTTCGAATAAAGGAGTGTATTTTCGTGAGATTGAGTCGGGGCTCTTAGAATATATTCTTTGCAAGATTTATCTTCCTGTAAAAAACCTATATTCATAAAAAATACAATACTCTAAGCCAGTCGTAATACCGTTTGACCTCCATTCTAAACATTCCTACATATACACAGCCATTGCAAGTTCTCGCCATACACATAAACAATAAAACCAATTTTACAGCCCTCCCCTCCCTCCAGCTCGCGATCTTTCGTACAGTTATACTCTAACTCCTAGGCAAGCACGCGCGTGCGCGCAGGTGCAGCCGAGGATTTAGGCGGTAAAGCCGGCCAGCGTCGAGAGGAGGAGCCCCACGCTGCATTGTTTTTACGACTCGTCGAAAGGTGAAAGCTCCACGGGATTTTATTGTCCGCCGCCGCTGCCGCCGGTGAAATTGGCCCCGGGGATATATAGAAGTCGAAGTTTGCGCGAGATGCGCTGCGGCGATGCGTTTTGCAACGTATAATTGACGTTTAGATGACGGCTGTTTGCGTATACGCGATAGCGCGATGATTTATGAAGATTGAGGTGCAGGAATAAAAGTCCCGTAGCCCGCTCATGGAACTTATACTCTCAAACTACATTTATTCCCATATTATAGTTTTGTTAAGATATATCCTACGATATTCTCTACTCTCACACCTCCTGTTAAACCCCGATTGCGCCTCCCCCAGCCCATTAATACGAAATCTCACCGTTCCCAACAATCCATTGTTTCACTCTGAAAAAAAAAATTCACTCCCGCCGCCCACGCACCTCACGATAACCGCACCACGCGGCCATCATTATCTCGCGCTTGATTTCGCAAACGATCGACGCCGCGCGCATAGTATAGAGCATGTGAAATCGGGTTAACGCGCCGACG
Source organism: Torymus aiolomorphi (assembly GCA_036365515.1). NCBI lineage: Eukaryota > Metazoa > Arthropoda > Insecta > Hymenoptera > Torymidae > Torymus > Torymus aiolomorphi. The sequence continues at coordinate 217,592,591 of CM070875.1, read as the reverse complement.
TTAATGAATGCGTGATGTGTGCAGGCTCGCGGAATTCGATTGTAGAAGCTGTACAGCGTCGCTGAGATCCCGAGCAAAGGGCTATTATGCGGTTGGCCGGGGTATATACGAGCGAATTGAATCGATGGGTTGGTTATGTACAAAGGGCCGGGGAGGTTGAATATGTAGGGGTCGATTGAGATTGTCAGTGCAAATGTGTCTAAACTCGAAGTAAAGAAACGTCTTAGAGAAAAACATAGCGTGTCTAGCGAGTATTTAGAAACCGGATCAGTGAAAAAAAGAAACCGTAGTTTTTCCAAAATAACTTCGCTTGGAGAGCACGTATATACTTACCTACCAGCGACGTAATCGCTGCGCTTCGCAGAAGCCATTGCCCGGAGGCGAACGCGCACGCACGTTTCTAATTTACTTCGGCACCTAGGAAGAGAGAAGAAGTGGAAACGTGATGCTATCTTCGCGAAGTTATACGGAAGATGGCTGAAGTCACGTGTGATCTAGGTTTTGTCTTTGTGGGGGAGTGGGTTGCGGTTAATGGGGACGTTTATTTTTCGGGGGTTTGAGTTGAGAGAATTAGTGTACGTAAAGGTTTATTTTGTGATGTGCTGCAGGAATTAGTCTTAGCAATCCTATGTTAATTTTAATTCCTGTTCACTTCTATTTGTGTATTTCCGACTATACCCTTTACTTTGCTCTTCGCCTAATCCTCTCCCTCTTCAACAAGCCAACAAAATATACGCATCCACAAATAACCCTCACCTCCTGCTCAGCACACATAATTTTCCTCGCAAGCACAATTCACTCTCCGCCTCGCTTCTAGGGTCTCAACAAGCCGCGAACAATATAACCCCTTTGCTGATTTTTCGCCGGCGTGTCTCGAAAAGGAATCCTCAATTTAACGTCTTCGCCATTGTTATACACGCGCGCCGCGAAAGTGGATATATTCCTCCTTTTGTCGTCGCAGTATATAAGTCGCAGGAACAAGGAAATCGTTTGAGAGACGCGAGAAACATGGATATACACACACACACACACACACGGGAAATGGTTTCGCGAGAGTAAGTATCGCGGGAGAAGTTTGCTAAGGGAGTAAAAGGAGTAGAATGAGAAGAGAAAGAGAGACGTGTTGAAATGGGATATACGTTTGTTTCTAGCTAGTTGGGGGAGGTGTGGAGTCGTTATGTTCGAAGCAGTTTATGGAAATATCCAGACTGCTAAGGATTGGTCTTATTTCCATTTTATCTCTATTCATAAAATGTACTTCATCGTCGCATTTCTAATTTCAAGAAAACTACCACTTATTATAAACTACTCCACCATATTTGCACCTTATAAAGATCCATTCCGCAAAACAACCCCTTCCCTACTTTCCGCTCCTCAAAGAAAAAAAAAATTCGCATACCTTCGCTTACTTTCTCACCTGTCGCTAAAGTAGGCCACACCGAGTGCGTACCGCGCGTTCTCGCGTCCCTTTCGTCCGGCCCTCGGTTGTTATCTCGGCGAGGCGCGGCGCACATCTCGCGTATGCAAATTGGGAAAGAGTTTGGGAGCCGGTAGATGAGTGTTTTCCGGGTTAGCGACGTGAGCGGGTAAGGGTTAGAAGTGTGTGGTGATTTTGGGGAAAAAAGGCTGTTGTTATGGAAAGCCAATGAAGGAAACTCGAGCGAAGTTATACGTTTTCTAAAAATACTGAAAATTATATCGGATACTTCTTTTTAATGAAAGGTGTGCTAATTAATTGATTTATTTAATTACTGCGCAGTTCTGATTGAGAAATAGTTAGCATCTAATATACCAAATGAATATCTGATAGCTAGTTAATCTATATCGATCACCAATAATTTGGCACATTACTCCATCCAATCAAGAATCCCATTATTTCAATTACCTACTCAATTCGACCTCGCGCGCTGCAGTCAAATACTTCCACAGCAACTAATTTACAATCAACTTCCCTATATACACCCTCCCCCCACACACACTTATATCCATGAAAACCACTAAACGCCAATTACCTATGTCAAACACACACACACAGCGATCCGTCGTACCCCGGAAAAGCTGACACATGGCACGCGCACGACAGGTGAATCGCTATCGGCCGCGGTAGATAGCTGTATCTCGGTCCCACGTTTGCTGCTCGCGCGATTAGATTACGAAGCGGTGGCGTATATATATAGAACCGACGAAAACTATTACACAGGCGAGCGCTGGGTCACGAAACTCTGGACGACGACGACGAAGAGATCGATGGAGCGAGCAATGTATCGGAGGAGAAGAACGCCCGGCGAATGCATGATGGAGGAAAATAATGAGACGGCCCGGGCGTATTGTGTTTCGCGTATATTCAAATTGCGTGTTGTTTTTTAGGTGGTTGCTGATGGAGCGGGTTTATTTTTGTAATTATGTGGAGGGATTGGGTCTTGGAAAGGAGGTATGATTGTTGAAGGAGTAATGGTACGCAATGTCGGTATAGAGGTAATTATAAAACTTTTCGCGTTACACTATTATAGACATTGAAATAAACTTATATTTACGCGATTTTCGATTCTATGATGTCAAAAGTTCCAACTGAAAGTCACAATTTTAGCTCATTTAAAAGAATCCCAAACTAATACATCAACATTTTAATAACGAACAACATGCTCAGAACCTAATCTCATATTTCGAATTGCATTGGCACTTAGCTTCTTTAAATTTTCCATAAATTTTGGTGATCTTTGGGAGTGTGAGAAAGATTGGTTGATTTTTATTCTTGTTATTGTGCGACAACGAAACCCCTTTTTTTATAAAACAATTTTTTTCTAAAAAACAAATGATAATCTCTTAAAATTTTAACCAAATATAGTCTTCAATGAGTCTAACAGCTGCCAATACATTGGAACGTAGCTTCCTCAAACTAATGAATTGATACCTTGTTTTAAATTTTATGCCAATAATTAATTGTATCTCACCAAATTTTATCTATGAATATTTGCAATAAAACTATTATAATTATAATTTATTTTGTAATTTATGACTTTAGGAACATTAAACTTTAAACAAAAGAAAACGTGAAGTTTCTGCGGAAATTATTATAATTTAATCACAAACTTATTATTTTCTGAAATCCCGACAAGATTTTTAACTTTTTATAACCTTAAAAAGTCACAACCTTTGCATTTTTTATACTGGATCTCAGCTTCTACTCGATCGATTTTGACCGGACAGATCTCATTTTTTTTTTGTTTTTTTTTTTTGTGATGGCGGGTTCAAAATTTTTTTTTTGATTCGCCGATGCGTTTTTGTTTTATTTCGAATTTTCGATTTCCTCAAAATTGATTTTTGCTTTTTTTAATGATAAGATCGAGATATCTGAATCGAATGGATAGCATTCGAAAGAGCATTAAAATATCTATATTTAAAAAAAAATTTCTCTAGCTATCACGGTTCTTTTGTTATTAACAAAAACGTGTTTCTTTTTAAAAAGCTTATAACTCCTAAACTAAACGGACCATTTTCTTGACAAAAATCATGATAATGCAGAATGTAAATAGCTATAATCTGTAAAAATTTGAATTCCTTTTCTCGACTAGTTTTTGAGAAAAAAATTGAAATATGAGGAAAATGAGTTTTGTATGTCCAACATACGGGAGTAAAATTGACTTAATCGCTTCGAAATTCCTTGTAGAGGTAGATTTTTGATAGCTCTCGGTCGAGTTCTTTGGGCAAAATGATTAGTCCAGAAATTTCAGAAGTATTTGAGGTAACATTTTTTTAACCTTTTTTTCAAATCGTAATTTCTCGAGAACAACTTCATGTATCAGCTTGAAATTTATAGACTATTTTGTATGCGATATAGGCAATACCTGTGTAATTCAGATTATATGGTTATTTTTTGAGATGTTTCATATTTAAAATTTTAGTATTTTTGAAAATGACTTTCTTTGTTGTCGCACAATATAACTACATTAAAATTGTTTTAATTTCTTTGATATTTGGTAGAGATATAGAGTTTTTATATTATTTATTAGAAGAGTTCTTAGGGTAAAAGAATTCATTTATGAATTTCAGAGATATTTGAAGTTAAAACTATTTTATACCACTCTAACCTCAAAATCACAACTTTGATATGATTTTTCGGCGCTCGTGGTATAAAATACCGTTCGAAACTAGTGCGTAAGTCGATTATTTAGGTGGTGTGACTTTTTCGCACTCGCTTCGCTCGTGCAAAAAGTCACACCAGCTAAATAATCGACTTCCCCACCCGTGTCGAAATGTACTATTATAGAACGGTGTGACCTAAGTCCGCACTTAGGTCACGCCTATTCGTGACTTAAGTAGAAATGACATGCGCTATGCGCTATGCGCGCGTGTTGTTTACCTACTTTTGTTTTATAATAGCCATTTATTATTTTTAAGGGTAGAACTGGGGGGAGGTATTTTATCGGAATGGTAAAATGTTAGATGGATATTTTCTCAGAAAATATATTATCGTTTAAAATATTTTCCGAATCCGATATTGTAAATTCCGAACATGAGCTATTCAGAACACACAAGGGATTTCTTTCGAAAAAAAATATGAGAAAAATTAGCGTCTATAAAAATTGAAAACAGATTGCATAAAATGATAAAGATACTTTTTACTAAAAGAATAAAATTCCGAAAAATGTATAACATTCATTTCTATATGATTTTTAGCTCATTTTTCGACGTTATAGCTTTTCTAAATCACTGCATTTTCTACAATTTAATCGTTAGGCAGAAATGGCATTTGAAAAATTGATATCACATATCATACAAAAATAATTTAATGAAAATATTATGGCATTCTTGCAAAATTTTTTCGAATGTTTATATATTATACATTTTTAAACATTCGGAAAATTTACCCTTCTATCATAAGATATTCTAATTTGTTTTTTTACCTTTCTGAAAAAATACCCATCTAACATTTTGCTATTCTGATAAAATACCTCCCCCCGTAGAACTTTTTTCTTACATCAGAAATTCCAGAAAGAGCACACAAATACGGACAGGCATACTACTAGAGACAAGTGTGAAATTTCACAAAGAAAATATAATTTGAAGTAAAGGTTACTTAGGAATTTTAAAAGGTTTTGACGATAATATTACAATCAATTATTTTATTTATTTTTCACACATAATTTAAAAAAAAAATCATACCTATTATTTTATTCATATTTTATACATAATTTAAAAATTAATACTTTTTAATCTTCATAAATGAATTTAATTATAATTATGTCATAAATTGTTGCAAAAATTATAAATTTTGTTATTAAAATTCATTAAAGGAGTCAGCAAATTAAGTTTGAGGAAGCCACGAGCCAATGGATTGGCAGCGGTTTTTTTAAATAGTATATTTTGACTCCAAATGACTGAAAACATCTCTCAAACATGTTATCTTGAAAACTTTTTTTTCACCGTCACAAAGCTTCCTCTAGGAGGAAGCAATACTGCACCTCGGAGGCTACTTCGTTCGAGAGCTACCTGCGCCCACTGTATATACACGTATATATACGTGTGAGAACCGCGGCCGCGCGAGCGCAACAAAAGGCAGAGTGGAGAAAAGAGCCGAGTGTAAAAACTGAAATTAAAAAACGCCATTATCGTCAAGCGGGAGAGGAAGCTACGGTAAAATGAGCTTCGTCCCTCTTCCTCTCTCATTTCGCTTCATTTTGCCATCCACTCACGTCCAAGGTGAAGTTTTGTATTGTCAGTGAATATAGATATAAAAAGGTATAATTTTGCGAGAGAACGCAGCTGGAAATTATTAATTGGCTGCTGGGAATGCAGTGTATTGTTGTCATTTAGACGAAGCGCGTGCATTATAACTTCTGACTTGTTCTACACAATGTAATCTACTTAGCCACCCAAAACCTACACACACGCGCACACATATACATTCATTTAACGCGTGATGCACGAGCCGTGATTATTCCGGAACAACGCTATCTTTGACGCACCGATGCACGAAACGATATTGCACCCGCCGCGTAAAGGCTTTATTACACGCGCGCGTGCGCTCGCTCCTTTTTATCGCTACGAACGCCGGGCAACTTTGTCGGGTTATGCGCCGGCGTGTGTTGGGATTTTAGCAGATTTTTATCCGAAGGTTTTGCACACATGTGCGCGGTATGTTCAGATGTGAGCATGTGCGGGTGACAGTTTTTCGAGGTGACAGTGGGGAAGATTGTAATGAAATTTTTTGAATTTATAGTTTTTTGCATTCGATTTATGAGAATATATGGGATTGCATCGTTATAATATTAACGTTCATATCTACACGGAGAAAATTTATTCGTAAAGTTAACTCTTTTTATAAGAAAATTTATTATTTTTATAGTAGCGCTGGTACACACTCGACATGTGGGATTTTTACTGTTTTAAATAGTAATTTTTATGATATTTGTAGCAAATTTTACTTTTTAAATAATAATTTTTATTATTTTTGAAGCAAATTTTACTATTTGAAATAGTACTTTTTATAACTGCTGCAAAAATAATAAAAATTACTATTATTATTAAAAATTAAAAATATATTATATACTAAAAATTAAGAATTATTATTTCCAAGTAAAATTTACTACGAATATCATAAAAATTACTATTTAGAACAATAAAAATCCCACATGTCGAGTGGGTCCCAACGCTGCTATAAAAATAATAAATTTTCTTATAAAAAGAGTTAAGTTTATAAATAAATTTTTCTCCGTGTAATTAAAGTAATAAATCCCATGTAAAGTCAACTCGTCTAATTTTAATAAAAATTCAAAATTAATTTTAATAAATTAAATTATAATAACAGAAACCCTAGATAAATGCACATACGGATGCACATAAATGTCGAAGAGGATAATAGTGGAAATACCGCTTTTCCCCACTGCGCTTCAAAAAACTTTTCACCTCGTGCGCGCTCTCAGCGTTATCTCGCTAAAACAGCTCCTGCGAGGGTTACGTAAAGTTCGCATGTGGTACCGATGTCCTTTTGAAATCGAGTCGCTTCGAACGGACGCTGCGCATCGCTGCGTCCGCAAACTCGGCTTTTTACCGCTCGACAATGGCGGCTCTCGGATGTTTATGCCTCGGTCGCCTGCAGTTTTCCCATTAAAAATATTTGGAATTTCAGAGCAAACTAACGCATTTCCACAATAATTATTATTTCGTATTTTCCCAATGGACAATTTTTCGTACCCTTTTAATCAACGAATCCCGAACTCTACTCATTAACAAACTACCCGATAAACCAGTAACGCACGCAGCGAACTGGCGTTTTATTATCGCTTATTACGCCTACATTACACGCACTTCGGTCGCGCCGCGACAACAATACACGCGTACGTATATAACTCTCTACGCGCGCGCTAATTGCCACGCTCGATGGCGTCGCTGATTTGGATTGATGACTGCGCGCTCGGCCAGGTATACATGTACACAAGCGCGTGTGCGCTTCGATGAAATTTCGCGAAATTCGCAGCTGGGAAATTGCGATGATCAAGGTAGTCACGATTGTGGTTACATGAGGATAATGGGCCTGGAAATGTGATGTATGGGGCAGAAACCGGGTGTAGAGATGCCTCGAGGTGCGTAAAGGAGTGTGGGTTGTACGGTTCGGGTGAATCAGGATGAAGTAGTTGTCATTGTGCTTGTAGATTTATTCTGATTCTGATTATAAGCTCAGTGGGATTGTATTATTGCATTTGCGCAAAATATAATTGGAACAGTTAACGCATTTACTAACAAGGAAAGTGCGTAACCTTTGGGTCACGGATTTGTACCAAATTGAAATATCTTGTTTTAGAGTAAAAAAATATTGAACCCCTGTTCCAGGATTTATTCTCATAGGCCTTTTTTCTCGAGATATGGGCCACGTTATTTTACAAAGGCGTTATTTTGCTAAAAAATGATGTCTTCTCTATTGTATGTAACTCTGCAAGTATTCCCGTTACAAAAATGAGCGAAAAACATTATAAAAGTAGGCAGAACAAGCTTTATTTTAAGCACGTTTCGACTAAAAATATCGATTTTTCAGAAAGTTATGAGAAATCAAAGATAGTGTAAAAAAATGATTGAAAATAGCACTCTTAAAACCCTTTAGAAAAGGGGAAAATTTCAATCATTTTTTTACACTATCTTTGATTTCTCATAACTTTCTGAAAAACCAATATTTTTCGTCGAAACAGTGCTTAAAATAAAGCTTGTTCTGCCTACTTTTAGAATTTTTTTCGCTCATTTTTGTAACGGAAATACTTGCAGAGTTATATACAATAGAAGAGACGTAATGTTTTAACAACGCATTTTTAATAACCCATTTTTAAGATAACATGGCCCATATCTCGAGGAAAAAATCCTATGAGAATAAATCCTGGAACAGGGGTTCAATATTTTTTTACTCTAAGACAAGATTTTCAATTTGGTACAAATCCGTGACCCAAAGGTTACGCACTCTCCTTGTAAGAACTCATTTACTAAGTTTATATAGCATTTTGCTTAATTGAATGTAAGCTGTATTTACGAGATGACGATCATGTGTCCTTAAACATCTTCAACTAATAACACTAACCTCGCCCCTTACACTAACAAAAAATAACCAACAAATTTTTTATATCATTCCTCTCCACTCATTTATCCATTTTCTCAATCCCACCTTCTCCAAATTTCAACGACTCCAAAAACACCAAACCCACTAATAAAAAACCAAAAACCAACACAGCGCCATATACCAGCACACCCACGCGCCTCCCGGAGCGTCACGATGACGAGTGTCACGTAGGCCCGGGCACGTTTATTTCCATCCTCGTGCTATACTCGTGCGCTGCTTATACTCCCAACCCCACGGGGAGTTGGTACGCCGCGTGCCTCGCTCTCCCCGGCGAGCGATCGATTTTCTAACGAGGCTTGTTTGAGCGCGGAATAGCCCTGCGCGCTGGTCGCGATGCCGCGCGATTATGAGTGAGAGGATGATTGTTTTTGTACGTTACCGGATGGCCGTGCGAAAGGAATTGTGTTGGAACGTACCTGGAACAGAAAAGAAGAATGGTTGGTTAGAGATTAAGTATGGTTTAATAGTGATGATTGGTAGATTTAGCTAGGTGGAGGGTACATTTTTTATAAGAGCGAAGAGACTATTGTTATTTTTATTTTTTTAACAAGCTAAACTCTACTTTTACTTCTTGAATTATAGATGCGGAGTTTACAGTACGAATAATTATCCACATTTAAACAGCTTTAATCCACATTTTTCAACCCTCCACAGCCTATCCTTTACCCGCCCCAACTAATCTTTTCACTCCGTGTACAACACGCGACAGTCACGCGCTTCATCTACACATCAAAGTGTCATTTGTAGGTGTCGAATTATCATCATCCTCGCAATTCGGGCCCGCATGTGTACACGCGCGTGGGTAGAATGCGCGGAAATTAAGCCCGACAGGCTGTCGGCGCCGAAAACGATGTTACACGCACACACTCGCGTGTACTAAAAGTGACGCGCGGACACGGGAAAGATTAACTGCGCGCGCCCGCATTATTCTCGCGGCGCTGGGCGTAGCGAATTGAATTTGTCTGACATTCGGCGGGCATGGTTTTTGAAATACCAGGACTTTACTTTTACAAAAATCGCTTCGGTTTCAACTATTACATCGCGAGTCAACAACTCTATCCAGAAAATGTATAGTCTTTTCTAAAAATAAAGTAACAGCTGGTCGATACACTACATCCACATTGTCCTCAAGAACCAATCTAATTTCAACCCGTCCTCCGTCGGTTTTCCCAACGATCAGACCACCCCGTGCGCGTGTATCACGCGGCGAAATCCCATCATCGGCGCTATTTGCCTCGGCAATGATAAAGGCTATCTCTCTCTCTCACTCCGCCACAGAGTTTATTAAGCTGTGTCGCTTTAATGCGCCGAGAGAGGAGCAGCCTGTATATATATACAACCCTTTCTCGCCGTGGGGGAGGAGCTTGCTCCGCAAGTTTCCCTCGAAGTCGTTCCGAGCCGCTGGCTTTGGCTTGCGACTACATCTTAAGAAGGTGTGGGGTGTTCGTGGCCTGGTTGCGTTTTGGAGGAAGCACGGGTTTGGAGGTTTCAAAGGTTTTTTTGGGTAATGCGAGCTGGAGCGTGATAGTTAATAGGAGGTGACGTTTGTGTTTCCATTAGTTTTGGGTTTGCATGCGCACATAATTTGTGCAAAAGTGGTATTATGTGGAGATAATATATGAACCTTCCGATTACATACATCTGTGCATTAGTTTAAATCGTACCCCCTTTTACGCTATTACATCCCAGGTGCTATCTTGGAAACCGTCGTTTAACAAACTTCCAGCGTCTCGTAACTGCCGAACCTCTATTAATCCACCCGTAACTTAAGGGATCCGCGCATCCATTACACTCCCGCACTTCTCAATTAAAATCCGCACCGACTCCAGTTAACCTTCTTCTTCCTCTCCATCTCACCTATCTCCACATCCGTCGTCACACATCTTATACTCGCTCGAGCTACAATAATACCCTCCGAATACATCCTCACGACAAAAGTATAAAGTCCGTATTTATACAGCTGGCGTGCTGCACACACACCCTTTTCATCCCCTGTGTGCACTCTTCGAGAAACACGTAAAACTTTATTGTGCCTTGTATATAGTAGCTCTCGCGAACGCTTACCTCCGCCCTGACGCTTCTCCTCTTCTTCTCCTTCTTCTATCCCTGCGTACAAAGACCTCGAAAGGAAAAAAAAGTGCTTATCTAGCCGATCCGGACATCAAAGCCAAGCGCGCGTGCGCTACAGACAAGACGTACGTTCGTTCGCCCTCTTTCTCGCGAGATCAAAGAGGGCGGTGATAGAACTCTCTGCCCTCTCGCTCTCTCTTTCTCTTTCTTAGAGAATATAGGTAGTGTTATTTCCCGACGGCACTTACCGGAATTAGGCTCCCGGCCCAAGAACTTGAGGCCGCCAGGTAAACTTTGATTCGAAGGGGTGAAGTAATTTCATGAGTTTGGAGTTTTTGCAGCCCGCTGGTGCGAGTTGTTCTTTGTTTGGTGCGGAATTGGCTCTGGATTTGTATTTAGATGGAAATGCACGAAGTTGGGCGATTTTCAGTTAGATGGAGCTGGGTGAGCGGATTAATATGGAGAACAAGCAAAATTGTAAAGTGTGTGTGTGTGTGTGTGTGTGTGTGTGTGTGTGTAAGCTGTTGTTTTGGGCATAAAGTGAATTTCAACTTTGTGATGTGACGTTGTCATGAGAATTTGGGTTAAAAGTGTTTCAATATTGAATGTGACATGCTATACATTATTCAAATATCGATCGTAACGAGTGAAAAGTTAAATAAAAATAATGTGACACATTTATATACTTAATGGAGAATGATGACTTCTTTACAATTACAGACAAATATTAATAATTTATTAGTCACAATATTATACCTGACAACACCTTTTTAAACGCCTGCTAATAAACACCTTTTTAATAAGTATTCAATGAATAACCTACGTCGCACACAATTACTTCTTTACCCATTTCAATATTCCACTATTAACAAAAAAAAAACAACATATCAAAAAATCCGATTACGCAACAACCTACTCAACACACATCCCCCCCCCCACCCGAAAAATTTTTCCTCCAATCCTCCACTTTCACAACGTAACCCCGCGAAAGCTTGCGAAACTCCGGCAAAGAGATTTAAGCCCGAGCGTCGCGATAAACTTAATTAGCATGCGCGCTCAGCTGACCTCTCCGCTCTGTGCGCTAAACGCGAAATTGCCCCGATCCGCGAGATTTAAGACTGTGCGGATGTACCGTTAGGAAAGGCGCACACAGAAAGATAGTGTGCACGTGTGTGTTTGCATAGAGACGCGCACGGCGAGGCTGGTTCGCGTGATTTACGGCCGCGGTAAAAGTCGCCGCGTACATGGAAAAAGGCTCTATAGAGAAATTGTTTATCGGGAGATAGGCGCGCGTGCATAGTATAGTTGTTGTCGGTATATATATGGGTTGGAGAAAGGATTTTCAGGTGTTAGAGGGAAGAGACTGGCTGGCTGGTATTGAGAAATTAAGAGAAGATTTCTTCGACCGCCAGTGTATAAATAAAATCGGCGATCGAAGGCAACTTTACAGCCCGGCCACAGCCTGAATCACAACGTACCCCGCGCGTACTCGACACAATACCACACCGTAACTCTGCGACCTATCCGCCATCAATATAACCACCTCCCGCTTACGTCGCAAGCTCGCCAGCCTTATACACGACGCGAAAAAAAAAAAACGAAGCAGCAGCCGCCGCGACGTTTACGCTTCTCTGCAGCCCCGTCGTAAACCCTATATATACCGAAGACAAGCGACAGGTAAGGTGCCGGGACGCGCGCGTAAACCGCGATAAAGCGCCGTATTTATCGCCGCGGAGTAAATTGAAAGTTGCCTTTTGTTCCGTCCTCCTCGCGTGCAGTGTCGATGATGAAGCGAACGCGAACGCGCGGCTTATCGTTTAATCCCCATCGACGCGTATGATAATGCCATGGGGTTTAGCATATATATTGCGTGCGAAGGTGTCTGTGAAGAGAGAGGCAGAGGGAGTCTGTATATTTCCTGAAGTGTGGGAGGTAGTAATGTGAGGGTTTGGGAACTCCTTGATGCAGACGACGTTTTTGAGCAATGTAATATAACGACCGTGAATTGGTTGACAGGATTTTATTATGATTTGACATAAAACTGCAGCACTATAATAATGTTTCACCATACATTGAAAAATGATGGCCAATTATAAACGTTTTACTACGCGGCTCATTTTCCATTTTCGCAAAACTGTGCTCAACCCTAATTCTCCGACCGCAAAAACATCTCACGCATACACAGATATGCACACGCATATACGTTAACCTTCGATCCACCGCAGCGCAGCATCTTCCAACAACGAGAAACCTCCGTCGTCCTCTTATCTATAAACACGGCTTGCGACCGAGGCGCGCGCGGCTTTACGGCCACCTACGCCCGCGCGTAAACGTCAAGGCTCTCTTACGTATAGCACAAGGGACTTTTTGTCGCCGATGCAATTTCGCGACGCGACGTGCAGGCTCCGCGCGCTCGTGAAGCGCGGTTGCTTCGAGAATAATGTGTTTGTAGAGTGGAACGAAGTGAATGGGTGGACGAGGAGGTCGTGGAAATTGTAATGGAAGTGGTGTAAAAGTATAGTTTTTAGACAAATTTTAGGTGATATTAATAAAAAACCGCTGCTAACTGAATTAGCAGAATGCTTTCTGAAAGAATATCTTCAATATTTTTATGACATTTTGTTATTGTACATTTAAATTAAAAATCACAGTTTAAAGTTGAAACAGTATTATAATCCGCGTTTCATTTAATAGTTTCAAGCTACATACATAAAGAGGGAATTAAGCGTATTGCAAGAATATGCCGAAAAAGTTATTTACAATTCATATAACTATTATATTTTTCGAAAAAGTTGCTACTTTTTCAAATTCTCAATTGTAAGTCAAAAATTGCTAGTAAGTAGTTTTGAAATGCATAATTTAGAAGGAAATAGAATGTACGTTGAGAACATCGGTCTACATTTTGAGATGTAATGCCGAAAGGTTATTTATAATTCATAAAATTATTTAATTTTTCTAAAAAATTAGTACCTACTTTTTCAAATCCGCATTTTTGAGTCAAAAATAACTCATGAGTAGTTTTAAAAGACATAATTTATAAGGAAATCGAATATAATTCAAGAATAGTGGTCTCCATTTGACATATCTTTAAAAAGATTAAAAAAAAAAAAATTATTTAAAAAAAACATTTTAAAAAATTGTTATTTTTTTTAAAATAAGACCTTAAAGTCATCCATTTGACTCCAAAATTGAATCAGTTCTAAGTTAAGACATACCTAAGGTGCATGTGAAAGTTCAGGTAATTCCGTTATGCCGGGGACAAACTTTGGTTTCATACATACATACATACATACATACATACATAGACACATTTTTTAAAAACCTATTATTCTGACTCAGGAACCTCAAAAACATCGTAATTTATCAAAATTCTTGATTCGAAAATTTTCACCGTTACAAAGCTTTCTCTTTGAGAAAACAAAAAGAATCAACATATTATTATTTTTGTTCAAGATGTACACGATTCCAATATGCGCCAGTTATAATCACATAACAAGATCCGACATTTCTCTAAACCTAATACATCGTTATCTGCCTCATAAACCACTCCAAACAATACTACACAGCATAAAAAACAATCAACTATTCCTGTACAATACATCGTGAATCAGCGCGAGAATCCGGAATCCTCATCGAGGCAACAAAGCATCGCGTCGCGACATTGATTCCGCTTTGAAAAACAACGAGTATCCGCTCGGTCGGCCATGCGCGCACGGGAAAAGTGCATTTTCCGCGCAAGGCCGCGTGCGTATGTGTGCGTCTTACGTAACGCAACGCGTGCGTGTAAGTAGCGAGCGAGCGAGGTTGGCTCTGTGTACGGCGGGATTGGAAGTTGGAGAGACGTGGGTTATATGACAATGATTAGGTGAAATATCGTTGGAAAAAATATTTACTTTTCTGTAAAAAGAGATGTTTTTTAAACACAGACCCCACAATTTCCAAGAAATTCGAAAATTAAGCTACAATCTAAAAATTCTTTCGACGTTCTATACACCATAAAACTGCATATTTTCTAAGTGCTCTACTTAACAACCTCTCCACGCCATTCACTCTCCGCAACAACACAATACACAGCACCTCCAGTAGTTTACAGCCGGCGCATTTTTCAGCCTCACCTACCTCGAAAATTTATCGCTCACTTATAACGAAATCTCAAACACACTCCTCCGTCCTTCTAACTGTGCACGCTGCGAGTACCGTGTACAAATATCAAAGGAAAATCATTAGCACGCGCGTGTGTGTATCTCTCGGACTCTCCGCGAAGTAAATCATCCTGCAGCAAGTTTCGAAACGCAGGTTACATCCCAATGCAAATGCGACTACGCTCGCGACGCGTTGTAGTCATTAGAGGCTCTGCGTGCCTTTCAGACGCGCGAAAAGTCGGGACGAGGTAATGAGCTGAGCGCGTCGAGCGATGTACATATTCTGGCTTGCGCAGGTGTAAACGACGCGCGCGTCTTTCTTCTTCTGTGCGCGACGTATACTTACTGCGAGTGCGTGCGGAAAAGGCAAACAAAAAGCTAGTGAGAACCTCATGCTGGATATATAATTAAATCGCGCTGCATGAATTATTCAGCCGTGGTGGACGTTTTTTCATATTTTTCGCGCGTCGATCGAAGAGCGGGTTCGATAAGTCGCGACGCGGCTTTAATTAAGAAGCGATAACGAGGCGCTCGAAGCTTCGTCTTTTTCTTCGCGCTGAAAAATCGCCGATTGGTTTATCGATAATTGCTGAAATTAAAATATTAACTCGAGCCTCGGCGGTTCAAAGGAAAAACATCGACTAAAGTGTCTTCATTACCATTAAAAAATAACCTCAAATTCGTCCTATTCATACGAATAATTCGTACGATTAATCTGAACGCTGGCCGCGCTACGCTGGACCGCGATTAGAAAGCCATAGAACCTACACTGCCGCTTATCGGCACACACGGCTTTTTACGAGCGGACTCTCGCGTGCCGATAAGGCCTTGCTGTGTATATGTATACACACAGTTCCGCGCAAAAGTTGGGCGAGTATGTAGCCTTGGGACCGAGGTGCGCACGTATTTTCGGCGAGGGTATTAATTTAATAAGCGGCAGGTTGTTAAGGAGTGCAAATACAGTTCAAGAGGGGAACCTTGGCCAGAGGAAAAGAATTGAGGTCGACAATAATGCTACCGGGAATTGACGCCTCTCTGTCGTACGCTCGTGACGTAAGAGAGACGTGAAGTTTGGTTGTACGCATTGATACACGGCAATTAAAATGATGTTAATCATTGTTAGGACTTTACTGGGTATTGTTTTGATAATTACTGGTCACTATATTGAGTTCAATTTTACGTTAGCATGGGAATGTAAGTTTAAAATTGATATTTTTAATTTGACTAATTTTCCTTACTCCGAATAAGCTTAAACTACAGCTCCGAGTAATTTTCAATCGCAATTTAGTAATTTTCTAAATTGTTAAATGTAACTTGGCAAAAAAAAAAACTTATTCCACTTGCCGACTAAGAATCGAAAACAACGAGAATTAATATTAATAAGTCGACGCGATAAGGAATCCCTAGTAGTGTAAAAATATAGAGGGACGACAAATGTCCGGTAAAGTGATTTTGATAAAGACTGGCATACAAAATGTTTCTATATATCCACAAGTTTATACATCATATACTTGTGTTACTTTAGCCCCATTACACACATAAAAAAGTACTTATTCTTTTCAACAACAATCGCAACTTTCTCCATTCACATCGCCCTGTCGGCCATTATCAAAAACATTGCAAAACATTCATTTCCACGCCGACCGGCCCCCGACCTAAACACCCCATTACTCCCTTCATCAGCGCGCGCGCTCGCTTCCGAACGATGCTTTATGATAATTCCGAGCGACTGCAATTCGCCGGGAGCCTCGTTTTTTACGACGCCCCTTACGCGTGGCGCGTGCGCGCGCGCGCCTCGTTGCTCTTTACTGTTATGGCCTCCGAAAAGCCGAGAGAGGGGAACGGCGAAGTGAAAGAGAGAGTGAGCGAGTGATGGTACGAGAGGTAGGGGAGAAAAGGGAGAGGGAGGATAAAGAAATTTGTTTATTGGTTGTGAGGTGGGGATGGATTTATTGCGGTTGTATGTATAGCTGTTTAAGGACGCTTGCTCATTGCAATCGTAGCCAAAAGTACGCAGAGTCGAACGCCGTACGCCTAGCGCTCTCTCGGGTCTCCCCACTCTCAAAATTTCACGCGAGACTGTACACGTACACATGGCGCCGGTTCATCGGTGTGTACATTCACATCAAAGCGCTCCGTCTGTGTAGACACACGCGTAGCGCGCGGGCACGCCATTGGTTTATTTACACGTACACAAGGACACGCGCGGCCGAAGTTACCTACTTTAAACAACTGTATCTCGAAAACGGTGCCGCTAGGCTTTCTGGATTTTGGAGAGCTTATTTAAAATATCATCATTAGTAAAATATCTCTTTTTCGTTCAATTCTATAGAAAACTTTTGGCGTTATTAATGAAAACGTTCATTTTTTCACGACTTTTTCATAAGACACCGTATTAAATTGTCTAACTTTGATAGCTTATATCTGATGAACGGTGTTGCTAGGCTTTCTGAAGTTTGCAGATGGTGCACATAATAACAATAAGAATCTACCCTGCAAGTTTCATAAGATTCTATAGAAACTCATTTTGTGAGCAAGCGTCCTTAATTGATAGTTACGTTGAAGTAAATTTACGTAGTTATTTATATGTTTAGTTTCCTGTCTTATTGTACTTTATTGTATCGTTTAAATATTCAATAATTAATTAGAATTTTCAATTAAAAAATTTTATAAAAAATAAAGAAATCAGAACAATTTTGTCGCTACAATCGCCTTGTAATTTGAGCAATGATTCACTGCTAAACATTTAACCATGCAAAGCATTTTTCATCTGCAAATAATAGATTTAACCTCTGCGCATTGTGCCGAGCACCTACAGTCGCCATGAATAATGCATAATCGAGAATTTTCGAACTTGTGAAACGGGCATAATAACAGCACTCAAGCGCCGCAGATATACATATACATATACATACACTTTTCTTTCCAAGATCCATTTCCGGCGCTCGTCATCATCTCCGCGCGAAATTAACATGAGAAAGCCCGGCCGCGCGAGCCTCGAATTGGGCAGACAGTAAGTACTTTCCGACTCTTTTTCTTCGGGCTATCTTCTTTGTGCCTCCTCTCGTTCGGTCTGCCTTACTCGCTTAAGATGTTCCTTTTAATTTTTGCCATTCAAGTATCGCGCCTCTCCGGCGGTTTTATTTCCTTCTTCAATTTCGGTGCGCGTGAGTTGCCGTACTTTCCGCCGCCTACGGAGAATACCTTATTTTCTCCCTTATTGTTCACAAATTAGCCACAGTAATCTCACTCTTCGTATTTCCATACATCATTTTTTTTTTTCGTATCCCATCGTCTTTAACGTCGGCTATTAAAGAGGCTAAAATTCCAAACTATAGCCATAGTCGACATGAAATTCCCTATCGAGCTGTACAAAGCTTCTCGCCGACCGCGCAATTACAGCGTCGGTCTCCGCGTCTCGTCCAAAATTCAACGTCTAGCCTCCGCTTTCATATATCTACGGCTTCCTCGGAGGGGACCGCGACGACACGCGTCAGCCGATTACCGCCGCCTAATGATTCTCGTGATTAGATGCGCGCGCGCACGCGGACCCTTTGCCTATGGAGTTTCGGAATGTTTTGACGTGGATGGGTTGTAAGTACTTTGTAAGCGCCGGTGGCAGGCGGTGAGTTTTGTTAATATGAAAGATTATGTTGAAAGTTTGAGAAAACTTTGTGATTCTATGGTTGAATGTACTTTAATTATAAATAATAAAATTAAAGTGATACGTTAAAAAAGTGAAATATTGTGATATGCAGAAATTTTTTTAGTAAGAATTACTATTTTCGAATGTAAATATGAAAGACATACTAATATTCTTTTGTAAATCACTGTAATTTATAGTTATAATTGCTATGATTTTGTAATTTTTACTATATTATACCGCGCAGAAAAATGAAGACTGGCCAATATATTGCTCGGAATGTGGGCAATATATGGCATATGTCACTTCCCATACATGGCCGAAATTTCTTCAGATTGCTCTCCGTATTCTTTTCCTATATATGGGGAACTTTTGGGGACTTCTATATGTATAATGTAGTGCCGAAGCCGCCACTAGGCGGCGCACGCCTGATGGCGTAACACATGGATAAATAGGAACCGTACGGGTATATAAGGAAGTATGAGACACTGGGGTGGGTGGAATGGGTTTTTACTCCTAGCGAGGTTTTTCCCCATTCTACACTCCACATAGTAGTCCAGCCATACAACCGTTTTTGCTCTATAACTTCTGATAGTGTGGAAATGCCCTCACAGGGTAACGCACACCTTCCTCTTTTTGATTTCCTTCTTTAAGGAGAGGTAACTGGAATCGCCCAGGCTCCTCCTACGTGGATTCATTTCTACGTAAGGGGCTCCTGGACGGTGATCCGGGCAGGCTGTACCTCACTGGTAGGGGGCGACGGAGGGGGCCCCCACCATCCCTTCTTTCTTGGGGTGGGTGGGCGGAACCAGTGCTTCGCTTGTGTGTGTGTGTGTGTGTGTGTGTGTGTGTGTGTGTGTGTGTGTGTGTGTGTGTGTGTGTGTGTGTGTGTGTGTGTGTGTGTATACTTGCAAGATTTGTTGTTAACGAGGAACTGAAAGCAACACTTGTCAAATACACGGATAGAATTTTTCAGGAAAAATTACCGTGAAATTCACGGTAATCAGAGACTACTCAAATTTCTGGAAATTTTTACTGTTTTCACGGTAATTTTTACCGGAAATCACGATAATTTTTACCATGATTCACGGCAAAAATTACCGTGACAACAGTAAAAATTTCCAGGAATTTGGGTATTCTCTGATTACCGTGAATTTCACGGTAGTTTTTCCTGAAAAATTCTATCAGTGTACATGGGCCATAGGTCATCCCAACTATGGGAAAAAGGCACATATCCCATATATTGTCCACATTCCGAGCAATATATTGGCCAGTCTTCATTTTTTTTGCGTGGGATTATAGCATTTTTTTTCTACAAATCGTGGTGATTTTTACAAGAACATAAGTTCGCTACATACATTTACAATAAAATATAGCAATTCTTACGATAACATTTTTCCTTCGTGTAGTCATTACAAAAGCTATAGAGTTATCACTTCCACATTACGCGCAAAACACATCGAATCCAATCACACCGCACAAAAGCAAGCAATACCCCGAGCCCGGAAAAAACCCTTCGTTCGACAGAGAAGAGAAAAAAAACAGCCGCAATTGCTCGTAGGAGGAAAAAAGTTTTTGGCGCCGACGGGAAGTGGGAATTCAAAGGAGTCAAGAGAAAGAGAAGGCAGCAAGTGCCGTTAGGAGCAATTCCCATTCACGTCGGAACGCGCGCGTTTTAAGCATTTCCGATCGGAAGACTCATTGGCGATTCGTCACGTACGGGCGAAGACATACGTTTTCTCCGTGACGGCGGTGTGTATATATATCCTATATATAGCCGCCAGCGAAGAATCCGTAATGACACGCCGATAAACCGACAGGGAAAGAAGAAAAATAGCGAGTCATATGTCCTTGGTACTTCGTTCACAATATGGGTGTATAAGTTATTATTATTAACAAGAAATTACCGTCGTTTTTTCTGACGACCAGTCTTCTCTCTCTCTCTCTCTCTCTCTCTCTCTCTCTCTCTCTCTCTCTCTCTCTCTCTCGCACTTGTGCTCAATTGTTGATGCACTTTATCGCGCGCTTCGGCGCATTTGAATACTTTGCAAAGTTAATGGAAGTCGCGATAACCAGGAGAAGTTCGAGACAAAGGTTTCGAGGAGAGGGGAGTACAGTCAATATAGTTCGACGATGTTTGCTCTCGGTAATGCGTTACAATGTATCGAGAGGAGGAGCATTTACCCGGTTAAAAGGTTGAGGTTGAGTTCGGGCTTTTTCTTAGGTAAAGCATAGAGTTTTGAAAGGTTTGTATGATTTTTTTCTTGTCTTTCCGAACGTGTTTTGTTGTGTAAAGAATCTAAATGAGAGAAATTAAAGGAGTTATGTTGTCGGAGACACGGAGAAACACTTAGAAACAGGTTTGCAATTCTTTTTGTCTTATCGGAAAGACATATTGTTAAGAGAAAGCAGTATGCGATTAGCATAAAAGGTGACTCGCTATGCGAAACGAATGTTTCAACATGTTGCGAAGTTTTATGTTTTCGTTATTTTTTCAGTAAAATACTTACCAATGAAAATTCACCGATCAGACTCATATAAAAGAAAATCTCATAAATTTGCCATTCAATCAACACCGCCAACCCACACCTTTCCTCGGAAATATTCATCAACTTCACCGGCGCCCCGCGACGCGGAAAATTCTCTCTCGCTCAGACCCATAAACAAAACTTGGGCAATTAACGCGCGCGGGCCTCCCGCAATTCGGATGCAAATTCGCGCGCGTATAGTCCGCGGAAAATTTTCGCGAGTAGAAGGGAGAGGAGATTCCTCGGGATTAATGACTCGAGGCGACGAGACGGCGGTAGCGTTGCGAAGATCGTGTGTGTGTGTGGGTACACAACCGGACGGATTAATGAGCCGCGCGGGCTATAAAATTAGTCGATGGTTTCATTGTGAAGCGGTTGAAGGGGCTGTTTGGCAATCTTGTGTTGCTATAGAATTGAAGAAGAACGGAACAGTGATTTATAAGGTGGTATGTCTGATGTTGTTTACTGCGATTGTCAATGAGAAGGTTCTCATTTTTCATTCTGCCAAATAACATCTGCCGAAAATAGCACTAAAATGTCCATACTTCGAGTTTTTAAGGTAGCACTCACGGTAATAGAATTACCATTCAGATGTGGGCGGAACTTCGTATACCGGTTGATTTTAGCGTAAAACTTACACAGTTAGATTTTTGCGTAGTCAGAAGGCCCGTGTGAAAAGTTGTTAACGTTCTTATTTTTACAAGTTTAACATGGCGTCTTATTATGGGGAACAAAAAACATTTGGTATTAGTATTCATATTCATTTATTGTAAAAGTAGTTTTACAAACTTAAAACAATGGGTATAAAACATTTACGTATATTACAGCACTTAACATTCAGTTTTTGTACACAATTTTTGTCATAAAAGATAAAAGGTTGACGAACAGTTATTGGTTTTAAAAAGTGTCATTGGAGACGTTTAACTAAAAAAAACTTTAGTGAGTACAAAAAAGATGCATTTAACCTCAAAAACAAAGTCAACTCAGCAACTTTTTATTGATAATTTTAATAATTAGAACTATTTTATTTCAATGTTTTATCGTTACTGAGTACTAGTTCACTTATGCAATACCTTAAATAAATGTTAACTCATTGACAAATAAGAAATAGAAAGTAGAAAAACAGTTTACACATTTCAAAGCGTTAGAATACTGCTTTCTCCATTTTTCCATCCAAAAACATATCGGAAAGTTGAACAAAATCCATAACCCACCGATCACGACATCTCCTATACCTAGCAATCCAAACAATCTAACATATACCTCCCAAGTCTAGCCTACCACTCTCACTCTGCACTTCGCTTCTCCTTTCCCACTCACCCCGCCCACTCCACTACCACCTTCGCCAGCCACGATCCTTTCTTCCAAAAATCTAATCCTCCTCCCGATCCTCATCACTACTATTCCCGGCGCGCTCTCCCTCTCGCGGAATTGCGAATTTAGCGGACCGCGGCGAAAGCGATCCCTCGCAGGGCTGTGGGAGGGCGCGAGTAAATAATGAAGCGACGACTGAAAGGGAGATAGAGAGAGAGCGGAAGAGACGCGCGAGGGAACCACGCCCTCGCACTGTAAGCCGCCTCGCAGGGGTTCTTTTTGCGAATGGGAGAGGAGAGAGAACGTCGGAGATGAGTGCGAGGGCGAGTGTTGAGGAAGATTTTACGAGCGCCGCAAGGTCGATAGCGATTTTTGCGCTAAGGTTTTGTACATTTTCAAAGAGGATGCTGACTAATTTTAAAATGTATATATTTTCGACATTCTCTGACAGTACCTACAGAGTATAAATAAGGTACTGTACATAACCGATCCACGTAACACGGATTTATTTACAAACTCGCGATATAATAAGATACATAACAGTTCGCAAGTCTGTTTACGACTTATAATTATGTCACAGTGTATAACAATCTTGGTTTAACCCATCCTACCCCCAATACAACATAACCGTCTCCATAACATCAACATCATACACACACCTTACCTAACACATTGACAAGCAAAAAACGAAAAAACCTCCCCCTAATGAACTTCGCACCCTCTGCGCTCACTTTCTCATTGTGCGTGTTGATCCTCTTTGCGATACTCTTGTCTTTCTCTTTCGCGCGCTTTTCTTCGCGGTGAATGCGAAATCTGCTCGTTCGAGAGTCGCCACTCGCGCGCAGAAAGAGAAAGAGAGAGAGAGAGGAGGGCAAAGCCGGATGGCAGACGGCGTCGTCGTTCTTAGAGGGAGGGTTTCGTTCTCGGTTGTCAATGGTCTCGCGTGTGCTGTTTTTGGCGGGATTTCGTTTGTTCTGTTGATTACTTTTTTGAAGTTTTGGTAAAAATTAAATTTTGGCTTTTGACGAAAAAATGATAGACACATATATGAAAAAAGATTTGTATTCGATTTTCAATACTTTTCTTGAACTATCATAGTATGTGTGCATTAAAACACGCACATGTACTAAACAAAGTTAATATCATAGCCAGTCTATCACCATCTATATCACCACCATTCAATTTACCACCCAACATGCAACAAAAATCCAACAAAGGACTTTAATCCTAACTCTTTACTCACGCACATATATGCGACCTATTGCGAGGTTCAAATTCCTCGTCGCTCTCGGCACTCACTCGCACGACAAGGCGCGAGGCCGATAAATCCTCGACTCGCGCTTATGGAGCTCTCGTGAGCTCGACGATATCTCGCGCGACGTCTAATCCGCCGCGCGACGCGAGAATTTATTCGCGCGCGCCCCGGAGCTCGCTTATATTATGTGCTTACGTACAACCCAATTCACGATTTTCGCATTTATCACGGGCACGTCGTGTGTGTATACGATTGTGTATATACGTATGTGTGTCTATGTGGTTGCTCAATGCGCGCGAGTTTTTAAGGTGCGGACGCGCGCGCGCGCTCGTGTATGCAAACGTTGACTAATCTTTATGTGGAGTATTGTGCGAAGGTATAGGCTACGTGTGTTTGGTTTGAGCAGATGGAGATTCGCGCTGAGTTTCGTGAATATAGAGGAGAAACTTGGTGGTGTTAATTTTTAATGTTTCTTCGGAAGGAATGTCGTACTGGTCATCCGTAATCGTAAATGTTGTGACCGATTTTTATTTTATCAATAATATTTTATCATGTATAAAAACAAATGCAGATGCATTCTTGAGATTAAATAGATAGAAATCATTTCAGTACCATGTGCCGCTAATTCATATAAATGCACGTTGGAAAAATACGCGAGCGCGTGTATGTTCCAAAATTCTCTAGTGGCTCGTTAATTCGGAATTCAATCAAGATTCCTATTTCCAAAAGCTGCTCATACGCGTAAATTGATATTATTTGCGTAAACCTAGTGAAATTCCTTCGCGGGATATCAAATTTCTGCTTTGAACATATATTTTTAGGGGTTTAGAAATACGATGATGAGATATATGAGTGTGAATGTGAGCTTCATATTTTGATAGATAACGGTTTCGTTACGTTTGGTCTGCGAAATTGAACCTTTACTTACATTGGGAATAAAGAGATGGTCTGTGTTTTGAGAATGGAAGTAAACATACCTGCAACAGAAAAATAAAAGCGGTTATTAGTACGCTATCATATCATGACATAACAAATTTAAATGAAATTCAATGCATCAATAATGTAACTAAAAAAATGCAAACACTATTCCCGACTATTCCAACTAAAAATCACCTTTTACTTCTCACTCCTCTACCTCCAAAGCCATAAATAACCTCTCAAGCTTCCACACACATCTCAACCAACGAAAACCAGCGCGCCGCGCATACCACCTAACTCAAACTTCCTGGCATAGATCGCGCCCGCATACCTGCACGATATTTTGCAAAATCACCTCGCGATGAAATAACAGCTTTTGCAGGCGCGCAGCTGTGTGTAATCGGATAACTTGTTGCTCGTTACGCGCGCGTGTCTTGTCATTAGCCGCGCGCGCTAGCTCATGTCTTTGCGAAATCGATACGACGCCGCGAGTCGCCGCGACGGTAGCGACTGTAGCTGACAGAACAATGGGGCGAGATAGAAGGAGTGAGAGAGAGAGAGAGAGAGGAGCGAGTTGGAGAAAAGCGTTTTGCGTGTACTTTGAGAGTGAGGTGGGTGAAAAGGTTGGCGGTTGGTGGTTGCGTTGGCGGTGATTGGGAAATCGTTGAGAAGTGTTGCTTCAATTGAAAAATCAGAAAACCTGGTTGTTGCGAATATTTTGAGACGCGGCGAATTTCTTACAATAATTGTTTGTAAAAAGAAGAAATAAAATGAAAATTATTGAATTCGCTTTCTAAGGAAGAATTCAAACAACTATAATACGTTCGTGGGTTTCAATTAAAAAATTATTTTAAATATTTATCTCCAACCAGGAAAAATCGCAGAGAAGAAATTATTATCTTTTCGACGAGAAAATATTTCCTTCGTAAGGATCCGAACACGCGTAAAAACGAAACCGGGAAACAATCCAACATAGCACCCACCGACCTTTTATTAGCCGTGTCGCGCGAGTCCACGTACGCTTGCGGGGGTCTTCCGCTAATCCGAGCGTATACACACACACACAACCGCGCGCGTTCAAAAAGGAAGGCGCCCGTCCCGTTCCGGTTCAGTGTCAAGGCCACGTGCACGCGCGAGAGGCTCTGTTTTGACTTTTACTGCCGCGTTACACGCGCGTACATAGTGCACGTACATACATACATACACCGAGCCTCGCACTCCTCGTTTATCGCCGGATATACGATTACGCCCGCGGCCGATTAATTTGTTATGCCGCGAGTGTGACACGTGTATCGATAGCGTGTGTCCGTCATATACACATAACGCGTGTAGGAAAAAGGCAATTTCTTAAAAGAGTACCGGAGCTTAATTGGCCTTTCATTAGCGGCCGACAATCCGAGGGGGAGCCGGAAGAATCGAAACATCCCAAAGATTGTAGCGACGTCTTCGATTAACCCCCAGAGATAGGGCAAACAACAATGGCCGGAGGAACGTGACTGCGCGCGTTTCTTTGACGCGTCGAGTCTGCGTATCCCTACGCTGATTTTTTTTTCTAATTAAAATGTACTTTCTCCCTCGTATTATTCACACTTAATTGCTTTTCCCGAACGCCGCGCCGTGATAAGAAGTCGACGACGCCCGGAAGGATACTTTCACTCGGCAGATGTCGAGGGTA
The DNA here is from genome assembly GCA_036365515.1 of Torymus aiolomorphi. NCBI lineage: Eukaryota > Metazoa > Arthropoda > Insecta > Hymenoptera > Torymidae > Torymus > Torymus aiolomorphi. Next base: position 217,566,444 of record CM070875.1, on the reverse strand, counting down.
CATGCCAGATGGCAGCGCCGCGTCGCCAGTCGACTTTTCGCAGCGCTTGTAATCTTTTCTGCGGGAGAGGAGAGCGTGAAAGGGTGGACGATGAGGAGTATAAGTACGAAGTGGATGCTTCGGGGAATCATCCTTTTTTACAGGGAGGGAGGTGCTCGAGGAGCTGTGTGTCTTGGAGGGAGCGTCTTTGTGCGTTTCTTTTATTTTTTTTTCTTTGTGCGAAGGAGAGTTGGTAAACAGGAACGAGTGTCCTTTCTTTGGCAACCTTCAAGCCGCGCATAATAGTGTATTATATCCTCAAAGTAGCGCGTAGAACGCGAGGTTACACGCGTACACGTAAGATAGCGTAAAATTATTTATACAAAAGAGCAACTTTCCGACAGCCTAGACGAGGCGGCAAAAGACACGACGCCGCCCCTAGTCAATTTACCCGCGCAATTTATAAACATTAGCCGCGTCTCTCGTCTCCCAGCCTTTCTTTAATTTCGGATTACGCGAGGAGGAGGTCGCCCGGGACGGCAAATAAATTCTCATTAATTAGAAATTGAACGCGTACGCGCCGTCGTCCTGCGCGCCCGGCTAATTGTGCGAGCTCGGAAAAGAGGGGAAGAAGAGAGTTTTAAAGGGTACTTTCTTCTTAGGAGCGTCTGCTAAGAAGTTTTCAGTCGGCGACGTAGCAGGGGATGGATCTTTATTGCTTTTGAAACGGTCGGTGCGTTTCAAATTCCTGCGCTGCGCGAGCCTCTCTTCGGATTACAGAAAAAAAATCTAAGAGGGATAGGGTATATATAATTGAAATTTTCATCGCTACACCAATTTACATTAGCCATTGTTGTAAATTGAATTCCGCGATTCCTGAGTATGCGATTTATTCCAATTTAGAAAAACGTGATCGCCCGTCTCTGTCTCTCTCTCTCTCTCTCTCTCTCTCGGTTACGTAAAACAATGGCGCATTCATCAAAGCCTACTTTCAGCGCCGTCACAGTACAGCGCGCCGATTAAATTCCCGCGCGGCGCATCGAGTCGTCATCGTAATCACGGATAAATAACGGTGTAACATCGGTCTCTATCTTTCTCTCTTCCACGACGTAATTATTATGAGGAAAACTGTTTTCATTGTCAGCGCGCTTTTCACGACTCCTTGGCGGCTCTCAGGCACGGAACGGCGATGATTCGTTGAATACCTGTGCCTATATAGTGATTTGTTAAATCACTGTCTAGTTAGACATCCAACAAACGGGAAAAAAAACATGAGCATAGCAACGATTCCCACTTATACACCTAACAACACGCAGAAAAATGACGAATAAAAATCCTTGGAAAAAAATTGTTTTTGCTTACAAAAAAGGCCACCACAGCCGTTGAAAAAATCTGGCCAGCCGTGTGTCGATGGGAGATCACGGCGATAAGCCGCGCGCGCACATTCGCGTAAACCGAGCTCAGTGAAAAGGTGAGGCAGATGGCCGAGCTGCCTCGTATAATACCTGTCGTGCGAGCCCGCGGCTGCACAGCTGTGTGCGCCCCGGCGTTTAAAGAGATCCCTTTGTGTCGCAGGCGATATAGGTGAGGCCGGTCGGTTTTTTTTTGTTGCTGGATAGAAATGGTGTGTCGAGGTCTTTATATGGTTCAAGTGATACCTGTGAAAGTTGCCGGTGTTGGAGTAGTGGTATTAGGTGAGTGTTTTTTACTTAAAAATTGTAAATTGTGTGTTTTTATATGGAGGAAAGAAATTTTGCCACGAGTTAAAATATTATATTACATTAAACAAAATGTTTCGCATAATAGAGTGAGAATCAGGTGTTTCGTGCACTCACCAGGAGAGTGTACTACCTTCGGGTCTTAAAATTACTTGTAATTGAGTAGAGCACTTCCTTTCATCATAAAAATATATAATCTAAAACCCTAGGGTCTAACGTTCAAGGGTTTTTTTTTTTATAGTTGAGCCGGATAGTCTAAAAAATTTAATAATATCAATAAGTACAGTAACTACAAGGTCAGAGTATATCTCTTACTTTAGGTGTTAATAATTAAGCACATATAATTTATATATATATTTTTTAGCATATCTTACAGTAATTCACTCTTGCTGGTTGTGATCAAACAGTAATATTTTTTTAATTGAGCCGAATACTGTGAAATGTTTGCAGAAATCATGCGTTACATGGAGTTAACGCTAATTAAAAATACACTCTTTTTATTTTATACCTGATTAATGCTTAATTATCAAGAATTTATATAACACACATTTTCTAGTATAATTTACAATTATTTAATTACTTTCATTCATGACAAAACAGAAAATAAAAATGATGTGCTTAATTATTAACATCTAAAGTAAGGGATATACTCTGAACCTTGTAGTTTCATGTACTTATTAATATTATTAAATTTTTTAGACTATCCGGCTCAACTACAAAAAACCCCTTCAGCGTTAGACCCTAGGGTTATAGATTTTATCTTTTTATGGCGAAAGGAAGTGCTCTGCTCAATTACAAGTAATTTTAAGACCCGAAGGTAGTGCACTCTCCTGGTCAGTTAAAAAAATTTTTTACTCGGTAACTCTTGTTAGATATAAAAGTTAAATTTATAATAACTTTGAGGAAAGGAACAGCAGTTCACATCATCCTTTTCTCTTCGCACTTCAACTATACTTTCCACAAAAAAAAACTCCTTCAACGAGACAAACGAACTGAAAAAACCATTTCATACAACGAAAGACTACACTACGAGAAACTTCCCCAACCTTAAGAAATCCCACGGTCCCACCACCTCCCTACCAACCCTCACCTCCCCAAAAAAAGAAGTCGCAACCCCGCCTTCATTCCATACATACTCACCCACCTCTACGTAAAACTTTCCGCGGTGCACGTAACAGGTGGTCCCGGTAATTGCGCCTCGCACTCACACATAAGGATTAAGTCGTTCTCTCCGCGGCGCTGCGACGCTGAAATCCTTCTCTCTCTCTTTTTTTAAAGAGTATGCGCGCCGGCGCTGACGTGCGCGCGAGCTGCGTGAGCCTTATCTGATGAGGTGCGTGCACGTACGTACGTGCACGGGGGCTCGTAGGTGAGAGGAGTTACGAGCGTGCGGGGAAAGGGGTTGCTGCTGTGCTGGAATGTCCGAGGTGGGAAGAATTTTTTGCGGGGAGGTGTGAGCTTGGTGGATGTGCGTAAGGTGCGTGTTGCTTTCTTTTTTTGTCGGCAAGTGAGGGTGCGAGGTCGTAGCTGTAAATAGTTGATGAAATCGCTGATATAAAGGGATATGGGCATTGGGACAATGTAAAATGAATAGTAGTAGTTTGTATACTAAGTTACTTTCGTATACGCTGTTTCCTCAATAAATCAATTCCACTACATTGTATATAGGATGCAAGCTACATCTTCTCGTAAATTAGATAGTCGCCGAGAGCGTATAACAAACGGCTTTGCCTTTTCCCCGACAATACTTACTCGCGTAAATCACGCGCAACAATGTTACGACTGCTCTCTCTTTATATACCCTACTATAAACACAACACAATTGATTATCAGTAATCATGCGAATAAAGTCGTCCAACCAACGTCCAAAACATTCGCATATCCCACAAGTCTGGGTAAATGTTCGTCTTTCAACTTCGAGATACCGTCGACCCGGCGCTCATATAACCGCACCTTGATTAGACCATCGTAAAATCCGGGCGATCACCGAAAAGCTCCGCTCGTAAAGTTTTTTCCCTCTCGCCAAGATTGCAACGACGCCGTGAGAAAAGCGAGGCAGCGGGTCAACGACTTATAGCCGCGGAGATAAAAAAGGGTGCGACAATAAATACACACACACATACACGCTTTAATGATGAAAAAATTTAAAGGGTCATGAGCATCGATTGATCGCTGAGCTCGAACAATCAATTACAGCATGCTCCGCTGAGTCGAACGATACCGCAGCTGTGTTTTCGCGCAAAATCATCCCTCGGCGATGCGTTATTAGCATGATACGGAAGTGCGGGAGCGCACGCTCGAGGTGGTAATGATTACGCGGTGGTATGATTTGACAAAGGTGGATGTTGTTTTTAGGGTAAGCTTATGTAGAGTCGTTTGTTTGGCGATTGTATAAACATGTGGAGGTAATGTGGTGGCTATTAGCTTCACGGTTGATGATTAATTATGACATGAACGTAAGGGAAAAAATATAAATTACAGGGGACCTATACTGTTTTAATTACAATTTTTACAACCATCTCCCCCCCGTCCAAATCGAAATTCAACCTCCCGATTCTCTCGAACTATATATACCTCGTAAAAGTAACAGCGCGAGACGCCGTGAAATCGAGCGGCGCCCGTCGATATTGCTCGCAAGTTAATAGTCCTCTGGCGAAGCATACGGCGTGCCGCGACGAAGTTCGGCTATGCTGAAAACCGCGAATAGTTCGCGAACGTAAAGAGAGAATTCTATTAATACTTCAAATGTATTATAATCCGCGTATGGGTCGTTAGATTTTCGGATAAAACTTTTATTAATTATTATTGTTTTCATCGACGTCTATTCATTTTATAAAAAAAGAGACAGTTTTTTAAACTGCAAATTATACAGACACGCTTTGTATCAAATACGACTTGTACACAAGTCGCGCTTCATCGACACCGAGACATTTCACTGTCAGTATAATACAGTTGAACCAAACTAACCCCCTCCCGACCTTCCCAACAATCTACCCAAGACTTTTTACGATCGAAAACTTTAACCGACGGCAATGAAAAAGCGCACAACGATCCAAATCGGAACCTCGTCGCGCGCGGCTCTCTCTCTCTCTCTCTCTCTCTCTCGGTTCGTTTTTATCGCTACCCGCTGTAATCGACCGGCGGCGGCGTAGCGGCGACTCTCCGGATTTGCGGCTTGAATATTTATGAACCAGCGGCGAAGTGTTACTCGAGCGAAGATAGAAAAGAAAAAGACTCTCGAGCAGTCCCGACTGTCCCCGATGAATCCATTAATACCACCGTCCTCCTTCGCCGTCTCTTATCGAGTCTCCATTGTTTCAGCAGCGCGGCGAGTTGGAGAACGTTACGCGAGTGCTTCTTCTTCCGCTGATTAGCTCGAAAGTTCGCGAGTATAACGAAGAGTGGCTTTCATCCGTGAGTACGACAAACTTCGCGGTCTTCTCGTATTGTCTACTTTTTTAACGTCACTTTTTCAACCAATTACCATTCGATTATTTCTTCGCCACGGTGATTATATTATTACCCCTTTCAACTCCCAGCTCGGCGCGTGACAGCCACCCCAAGCAGGCACGCCATCGCCGGCGTTTAATCGCGCAATCAGCGGTCATTAACCATCATCAAGGAAAACGCGACAACAATGTTAGTATAGCTGGTGCGCACGTGCGTGCATGCGCCTGTATGAAGTCATTGGCGACGACGCGGGTGGTCGCGGCTTTTTTCTCCGGCAAGGACTCGCGTGAGTCCCTCGAAATCGATAACGATTAGTTGGTGTGGATAGTAAAGGTAAGTTTGTGATCGAATCTATAGTCGCTAAATCAATGTAATTACCTTACCACACAGAGAAAAGAAAAACTTGACTGTTAACGAACGTACGTTTGGATATGGACAAAAGAATGTTTATTTATAGTTAGACAAGTTTGTTTACTCAAAGGACTCGTGACTTACTCTGGTAGAAATCGTCCATTTTTCTCCCATTTTTGAAACGATTTTTCTCCCATTTTCTAGCCATTTTCTAGCGATTTCGGTCAACTCGCCAGAAAAATCGTTTTTCAAATGGGCGGAAAACCCAAAGGGAAACTGCCAGTAGTGGCAGAACGGGGCGTTACTGATTCTGTACTGGAAGACATACGATTTTAAGCCAATGCTTGTCCAGTCTTATCTCATTACTGAATTGTTAAGAATCGGCCGGTATAGAAAACCAGTACTGGATTTACCAGTACTACATTTAAACAGAATTATATTAGCATCGTACCTAAATAAGGATTTAAATAATAATTCACAAATTCACCGATAAGTCTACATATTGTATCATATTGTGTAAATAAAAAGTGAAGTGTTGGCTGCCGTACTAATTTCTGTAATGGACCAGTACTGATTTCAAGTCTACATTTGTTCTTATCATTTCTGTATTGCGCCAATAATGGCGCAGTACTTTTTGCCAGTACCATCAATATTGCAAACGGTAATGTGCCAACATTCGGCTGGCAGGGCATTTCCCTCTGGGAATGGACGATTTCCAGCAGGGTAACTGTTAATGAATTTATCTACCTATAAATGAAGATTAATTTGTTCATATATCCAAACGACCGCTCGTCAAGAGTAAAGATTTTCTTTCCTCTGTGCAGCTTCAATTATTACCGGTCACTGATTCAAATACGCGCCAACGTTTGCGAGTAATTGCTTGATTGTAAAAAACTTAAGCGCTACGTGTGTAAAATGTGGCGGGCCGCCTGTAGCTAATGCACTCTAGCGCCGAGCTATGAACGCCGCTTCAATATGCAGCTCTGTACAATCGACATAATTACGCGAATTAAAAGCTCTCGTAATAGACGTTATAGAATGCATCCAACTGTTCTAGATTTATTTTACGCTACCATCTTAAAACTATATTTTAAAAGACCATTATTATATCATTCCATTACAATTTTTCCTCTTTAAAGATTAATCCACCCCTCAAACTCCGTGTAAAGTTAAGCTCCGGCTATATAATCCTGACGCGTCGCGTGCCTGAAAGCCGGCCGCGGCCGTTTAATTTTCGGACGCGCTCGCGCTTTTAAGGCCGAGTTTACAGCGCGAGCGCACGCGACGCTAATGAAGTGCGAAACCATCAATTGCAACGAGAGTGAGAGAGAGAGAGACGGGGGGAAGAGGTTTATTACGACGGCGCTGGTATATGCGCGATGATAATGACGATGGTTATGGTGGCGGGATGGATGCAGAGTGGGATGTATATCGTTCATTCGGTGTGATGGGGTGTGGGATGAGTGTTGAATGTGGTGTGAGAGGTGTGGGTATGAATGTTTAGTGCGGTAGAGTGATAAGGGAGGAATTTTAAGAAAATTAAAATATTTTAATAAATATGTCAGATTTGCCTTCGATACTGTGATTGTGTAGTGTCGATATATCTTTCCTCAAGACATCATAGCAATCGTTTTATCTCTGATTCGTCTACTCGTCACTAGACAGACATGTTATAATTGTAATACAAAATTTATCATTCTAGGCGTTAGAGATGGCCTAGTTTGAGCGCACGATTCAGTAGCGTAATACACATTTCTCCGGTCTGCCATGACGCGTCAATGGTAGAAATACAGCTATCATATATACCAGTTATAATTTCAATATTTATTTTCCAATTTTCTTAAAATGTATGTCGCATTCAAGACCTCTTTTTAACAAAAGAGTGAGAATTTAAGAGGATTTTGAATTGACTTCTGCTGGTTTTTAAGAGTACGTAATAGACAGTAGTATAATTAGATTCATTTTATCATTTCATCTATCTAAACACAGTTCCTTTTCATGCCTATTTATAAAAGTACTTAGACCCCAGGCTCAATGTTGAACAACTATAGTTTCTTATTGCAACCGTTTAGTGGAAAAATTCAAACGGCATATTTACTACCTACTAAGATGTAAATGTTGGGCATAGGCGAATCGAGAATCGAACCGAAACAGGGAATATTACACATATCAATATACACTTATATCCATCATCAATAATTCTCTTTTTATTCATTCCACAAAGCACTTCTATTATTAGAATTTATCCCTTAAGTATTGCACTCAACTCACCCCAGTTTGTTATTCACTTTGTTACACGTCAATATTAAAAAGACCATCATACCATCTTCCGCTCTCCCCTCCCTTGCAATTATTAACCACGGCAATTACAGTGTCACGTGAGAGAGCGATTTACGGACACACACATACAGCTTCACATACACAACTTGATATGTATATATACCCAGAGGCCAGCGACCGCGTACGGCCGATCGATAGCTACACCTCGGCGCGCTTATCCTCGCGCGTCGTGAATTCCGGAAAAGCGAAAGGGAGAGAATGAGGGGAAGAGCAAAAATTCAAGACTCATGCAAAGTTCGTCGGCCGAAAAGTAATAGGCGTCGTCGGCGTGAGCGGGCAAAAGTTTTCTGTGAGGAGAGCGAGGAAGGGAAAGTTCTCGAATTAGAAGTTGTCGGGCCGGGACAAAGTGCCGCATATACCCTACTCGGCCTTTTCTCTTTCTCCGCGTGTCTGCAGAGTAGTTGTCTAGGGTTCCACACGGCTCTTTCTGCCTCCTCGAGTGTTATTTTATCTATTCTCGAGTGGCTGAAGAACAAAAAAAAAAGTTGCTTATTGAAAATTTATCGCTTCCTCGTGCCTGTATTCTCTTATCTTCGGTAGTCTAACTTCTCGTTGTGCAACAATGTACCTGTGGTCCGAATTCTACCCACGAACTCTCGATTTCTTCCACCCTGCGTACCAATAAATAACAGCGGTCGATCAACACCACAAAGAGTCTGTTAACCGAACCCAATCTGGTATCGCCTTATCGGCGTATGTTCCGTTTCAACCCCGAATTACTGAGTCTGCCGTCTGTTAAATCGCTATAAGCAGGTATAACAGACAAATGATAACATCACGCGTACACCCATAGAGCTGAATTTTAAGCGTTCACTAGGGAATAAATGTTGTTATCTCACTAGTATTACATTCCTAATCTTTTACAGAACTCAAAGCTGGTCTAAAACTACCACTCTCAACCCGATCCTCAACTCTACCATCTCTACCCAGCGACCATCCACGCACCCCGCCACATCTCTTAATTACAACAACACACACATCACCTCTCCACCCACTCTTGCTCTGTGCGAAATTCGCGTTATCAGCACACACATACACCCTCGCGCACATAAAACAGATACTTGCGCCGCGAAGAATGGAGCTGCGCGAGGGCGCGTATCTCGCTTCCGCGCCATACCCTTTCGCGGTAGGCGGAGCGCTGAAGGGTGCCACTCGCCCTCGTTCGTCAGGCGCCCTCTCACACTGAGAGCGAAAAGTGCAGCTCTTTGTAGCTGGCTTTTCTAGCGAGAGAAAGAGGTGAGGGTAGGTAAAGTCGATTTAGTGTTATGGATATATATATAACGGCAGAGGTCTAGATAACCCAGGCTGTTTTTGCTCCAAAGACACGTGTTGTCCTGTTGTGCGTACTTTGCGTAGAATTTCAGCACAAAACAAGACATACGTTATAACACTTTTACCCGGCTTCTCTGCACAGCATCTCAAAAAACCATTACAGCATCCCAAATTACCTACCCACCCCCTACGGCCCCTTACGCACTCGAGTCCCACTCGCCTCGTTCTCTCCTCTCCTCACGATTGTCTCGCGAAGCGCGAGCGCGATTCCGCTTGCCTGTCCTTTTGTGCTTATGCTCCCCCTTTAACTCTCTCTCTCGCAAACTGCGCGACACTCGACTGCGCGCACGCGTATGTCATCGCTTTCGCCTCGGCTCTAATATTCTATTAATCTCCGGCTTTATCGCCGGCTGCTCGTCAGCATCTTCATCCCTCCAGGCACGTGAGTGTGGCTGACTTTGTACCGTGCAACTTCTCTTTGGACAAAGTTCAGATGATATCCTTGCGTCTCGAATTTCGATTTAAAAGTACTATACACACGCTGACGCTTATAATAAGCGCAACCTGCGAAAAATCTCAAACTTTCCCGTCGCGCTTTTTTGTCTCGCGGGCAGAGAGAAGCACCTTAATTTCGGGCCGGTCTTCCGACATCGCCGTCGTCGTCTCTTTGCCACACTTTTTCTTCCCTCCTTTCTCTCTGTCTCTCATGTTCTCTTTTGCTCTCCCTGTTCGTGCCAGCGCGCACCACGCCGAGCCGCCCGCGGCGGTCGATACGTCTAGCTTCCCCTACCTTCTCTCTCTCTCTTTCTCCTTCCCTTCGCGCGCGTGCTTTCTGACTTTTCCTCCTCTCGCTTTTGCAGTCTCTAGGCGGAATAGGGAATAGCGTTGTAACAGGTTGGAGGGACTGAGAGGGAAGTGAAAACGGTAGATGTCGGGGGTAATGTTGAGAAATTGAAAGGATTTGTAAATATGTCACCTATTCGTTCGCAAGTCTTTTTATTTGGAACGATTGATAACACTTTTTAAGGTGTTTTTTATAAACGTAACGTCTATTCACTCACAGTATTAAGGTAATAAATTTTCTAATTTTTTGTCCATCATATACTATCAAACTTCCTAAATTCCCCCATCACGATTCCTCGCCGTCACCCCTCCTCATATTGCCCATCGCCATCAACCACTCGCCAAAACCCATTCGTGTCGGTATGCAAAGCGTCGCTTTATCCATCGCGAAATAGCATCGTACATCATTTTTACCATTTCATCTACACGACCCGCGTCCCTCTCTTCCTCTTCATAAATATGTAGAGGCGCCTCGTAACGACGTTATACTGCCCAAATATCCAATATGCGTACGAAAGTAAAAGAAAAAAAGAAGAAGAAGAGGACGCGAACTCGCTCCGTCCGGTCGACAGGGAGAATTTCCATATACTTTCCGGCAGCCGGTAGCCGATGTACAATTCGATTCTAGGGAGTAATTTCAATTTTTTATTGGCTGATGCGCGGGGTCGCCAAAGTTTCCGAAAGTTGATATATCGAAGCGAAAATTAGCGTGACACGATCGCCGTATATATAGGAAAGTTTTCGTCTCCTTTATATTACTTTAGATTTTCGGGTATAGTCGCCGTCGGCGGCGGCCGAGGGGGGCCTGGAAGTGTATACAGCCGCTAATGGTCCCCTAATTTATGGGCTTCGCTTTTAAGATTCATTTAGAAAATGGATGGCACAACTTTCTGCCGATGCCCTTTCCCTTTTTATACGCTCGCTCGCGACAAAAGAAGTTTATTATACCTACGCCCAACTTGATTAGCAAGATACCTTTATCTTAAATTGCCACTCAAAAAGTTAAAAAAAAACTACAAACAATTCGAATAAACGGCAATATTATGATACTATATCTGCGAACCTCGAAGAGCACCTCTCGAAAATTCGACACGTATCGACGAGCCGCCGGCGAAAAAAAGAAGGCGGCGCGCGTAACGTGCACCGATACGCGCGCGGGATCGTGTTACGCCGATCGGTCGTCGCATCGCATACATGTATGTATATCAGCCTTGTATAGGGCGCACTATACCTACTCTCGATTACGGTATGTGTATCGGCCGGCCTATCTCCCGTGTGCTCTTCTCGCTGATGGGGACGTTCTTGTGCCTCGTTTTTACGCTTGATTGTTTTAGTGTGTGGCAAAAGTCTGATAGAATTTTTTCGGCTGACGTATGATGTTTGTATATAACTTGAGTTTTTAAAAATAAGCTACCTAACGGTTAGTGATATTTCCACTTTTCATTATAGGAAAATAGAATGAAATCGTATAAACGGTTCTAAGCTCCAAGTGAAACAAAAAGTTACTCATCAACCCAAACATTAACGTTAGCTGTTACGGATACATATTAAATATAAATACTCAAAAAGTAGAAAAAAGCGTTTATGTAAATTTATCATTATTGATTATATACATATATTTACTAAGGTTGCGATTAGTTCGAAAAACAAGTAAAGACCGTTGCTAAGAAGAAGCTAAGTTGTTGATTTTGTCGTTTATGATTGAGTCGTTGTGTAACCTTTGAATAAGGTATTAATCAAGCATGAGAATAAACGAAACTTTGGAAGCGATTTGTGCTTATTTTTATATTTTCCAATCACCCGCCGCGAATTCCGTTTTATGCGGAACATTAGCAGTCACACAACAACCTCCAAAATTTCCCATAACAATGTCTTTTAACACAATCAGCAACGTTCCTCCCCATACCAACACACCCACCGTCTACCCTGACTTCTTCTTTCCTGCGCTTTTCCAGGACAATGTCTCTCGCGCTCCAACTCCCCTCTTCCACCACCCGTAAATTACTCCGGGCCGCGCTAATTTCCCTCTCGCGGCGACCCCGCACGTACTACCTACGTGCCGGAAGCTCACGGTTTAGATAAGATCGGCGACGTCGTCCCCTTCGCTCGTTACACCCATAAAACTGGCGCACACGCAGAGTATGCGCGTCTCGGGGCCCGCCGGCGGCGGTGCGCGATAGCAAAGTGCGCGCTCCAGCTGTGATTGACGAAGACGTTCTCGGGACATGTACACCGGAGTGTGCTTTGATGTTGGATCTGGTGTGAGCTCTTCGGTAAATTGGGGTCGTGAGTTTCGTGGGTGGGGAGTTACTGGTTCTGTGGGGCGAGGATTTTATCTGGAAAGTAGGATATAATTTAGTTTATCATAACCGTTGTCTTGTCGAACTTGGCTTTATTTGGTAACCTTATCTGTAGCGTATCTGTACAGTGCATATGATACAAACATCTCTACAAACTAGTAAAACAATTGACTTGGCAGCCTATTATTATGTATATTCAAGCATTAGTCGAAAGCAGCTCCAACTATACCCATCGAAAAAATCATTGCGACATACCCTCCACTCGACCCACCCGGTAATCAATGGCCAACTACCCCAACACTCGGTCCCCACGCGTAACCGTACAAACTCACGTGAAACAATCAAACAATCACACATCGAAACGCCAGGAATTTCGCGACTCGAGCGATAGGCCAATTGACATTACGCACGCATGCAACGTCAGAGGTGGCTCTCACATTTTTGCTCACGCGATATTGAATTACCGAATAATCGCGGAGATCGAGCGCAAGATTACCCCGAGGGAGGGGTGAAGCGGCGCGAGAATATAGATCGTGTGTTCGATTCTCCAAGGAAATTCAAGCTTTCGACGGTACGACGCGAGCGGGGGATGAAGATATTGATTTTTCGTGGTGTTGTAATAGTTGATTTACTTTTTGATTCTTACGTTGTAGAATAGCTTGGAAAATGTAGAAAGTGAATTATGATACTTAATTGAAGAATTATACTTATACTCTTAACTTTGACACGATTCACTCAGAAAGTGATCTTCCTGTATCAACGAGAATCTGCCTGTCGGAAGACGATTTCCGCTAAAAATAGGGCCAAGAGGATATCTTCCTATGGAAGGAGGAATTATCTTACAATAGGAAGTCAATCTTTCTGTAGCGGGATAATAATTTTTCTCGCAGGAGGAATCCTTTTTTGTCGCACAAAGATTTTCTGGGGAGGAATTTTATTTCAAGACAGGAGGCTCGTTTTTCTGAGTGTTCCATTATATTTCCTTGCTATAGAAAGCACACGAAACTTAACTGACTCATAAACGAATATTACACAATTTCCTTCAAACACCACCGAATCGCTAGTAAATTTTCCCACAATAGCTTCAAGTTTCACCTTCCACCCTCCACCCTCCAATTACCAATGCCCACCTCGTCCCTTCCCTCCCACTTAATTCAATTCACCATTGTGTGTAACATCTCCTCGATACTCTCAGCTCTCCGTCACCGCTAATCCTTCCCCATCCCAACCCGGAAAATTACACAATCCACAAGACGGAGTTTCCTGGACCGCTCATATACGCCTCCACCGTCCTGAGGGACGAGCACTAACGAGTCGCTCTTCTCGCGGAATGCCTGGGAATCGATGTCTGGCCGGCCTCCTTGATTAGAGGCCAAGAAGAGAGACGTGCGTGTGTATACGTCTACGAGGCTCGTGTATCCTTGGGGGCTTTCCGAGGACGAGTCTCTCTCTCTCTAGGCGCCGCCAATCAGCGGCGTCTTGAGGCTACCGCGAGCTGATTCGTATATATTGAGGCCGCACGAGGGATTCGGAATATTGTATATGTTTTGCTTACCTAGGGGGAGAGACCGTGGAATATGCTTACTTGTAACACAAAGAAAATAAAATTTTAGTTTCTTTCCTGATATACTTTGTTAGAAAATGTATATCAAACCTATGACGCCTAAAATATCAAACTAAACCCACTCGACAAAATAACCTTTGTCACCTCAACACCACTCGACTCCCACCTCTCTCAACCACACACATCCTTCGCGGCACACGCAAAGCGCCTCGCGAACCGTTAACAAACGAAATCCAAACAATTTCCGCGCGGCAAAGCTCTCCCGCCTCTTCCTCCGCGTCTCCGCCATGCTCTCTAGTAATTAAACGCGGTAGTGGCAAAGACGCCACATCGCTCGAGAGCCGGTATGTATACTATATACGCGGCAAATTCGTGGAGCCGACGTTTCAACCGCGCGCGAGCGACGCTTTTGGGCGCCGCGGAAGAAGATGCTTCGGAAATGTAGTCTGCCGGTGGTAGAATGGGATTACGTCGGGACACGTAGGCTTTGTATCAAGGCAAAGACTTTGACACAGTGTGCACGTTAATTACGGTACAGGATCTTCGCGCGTCCTGGCTCGTGCAGATAAGCTCACTTACTCTCAGTCAAATTTCACATTTCAAAGAGGATGAGAAGACACCGCACACACGCTGCCGTCGATAAAAGTGAAATTGCGGAGGATAATGTAAACATAAGGCTCGGAAAAAAGGGGGGAACGTGCGTCAATTTCGCGCTTCAAAGGGAGCCCGAGAAATTGAAGTCGCGCGCGAGCTTCCGCGGCTTTATTATAATAACATGCGTTAACGTGAGCGCACGCCCGAGGGCCGCCGTGTGCTGCTCTCGTTATTGCTCCAAGCGCAGGTGCGGGGAACGCGTGTGCAGCATTAGGAGCGATTATGAATGTACGAGGGAGGAGTGTGTGTATTTAAAGGGTGGCTTGAGTGGAATGCGCCTTTTTGCTTTTTAATGGTGCGGAAAACTCGGTCTGCGTATACAAAATATTTTATTTAGTGTACTATAAATTTAAACAAGGAAATAGTCTGAAATGCCCTTTATGGAATATTACTCGTTATGACACTTCAAAGAAACATCAGAAAAGGGAATCGTAGTAAACCAAGAATTTCCCGAAAAGGCTACCCAACCGAACCCGATACTCCCCACCGGCCGCTAACATCTGAGGCTATCGGCAAGCCAATCAAGGTCGCGAGTTTATTACGGGAAATCCATAATTGCTAAGCCTGAACCGCAGGCGGCGTCGAGCTCGTTTTTCAGAACGAATTATACACACAGAACAGCTGCGTATCGAGCTGGGGGCGCATTTTTCCCCGTCGCTCGATAAAATCGACGCGCTCCCGCTAATTGACCGGCATAACTCTCACTCGCATTTTTCAAGACCCTGTAAAGTTTACACTTGCAAAACAGCTAAGTACTTCGCTTCAAAGCAGCTCGCCCATTCCTCATCCTCTAAATGCGCCCTGCTCGCGTCTCCTCGAGAGCGAGCGATCGATACGTGCAGCCCCGTTGGCAATCGACTTCTTCCTCGTCCGCTGCAAAGTGCCCCTATATATACCGGGGCGTGTTATACCACTGCGGGCGCGCGCAGCTGCCGTCGCATTGATCATCGCGCGCGGAGCGGCGACACGCGGCGAGCGACGTGACGGATTGGTCGCGGTGCGGTGGCACGGTTTTTCGGGGATATTGTACGAGAAGTTTTGGAAAATGGTTATAGTCGTGATGGTAACGACTTGGAGGGGTGTGTGTGTGTTGATTGGATGGGGATTGGGTTATGACATACGATGGTCAGCTGGCGATTAATTACAAGTTTACAGAAGTAATTTCTCATAATTTCAACTTTATTAGAAATTTTATAACTCATCTGTGTATTTAGTCGTAAATCTTCTCTATTAAAAAATAACGATCATTGAGACTTACAACAGACAAACAATCTTTATACTCTTACAGGGCGAAAAAAAAGCACCATCAAACTTTCACCCTTAAAAAAAGCCACTACGCCATCAGTTCAGTACCTCCTTACCCGTCAATTACAAACCACCGAAAACCCTTCTCCCGGCATTTCCGCGAGATTCGCACCGGTAGTCCGATTAAATATTTCTCGTGCGGCCTCTTCTCCGAGACAGCCTGCGCTTGCTCCTCTTCTTTTTCCCTCTTTCCCTCTCTCCCGCGTTCCCCCGGAATCGTATATATACCTATACAGCGGCTGTCCTAACCTATCTCCCTCCGATCTCCGCCGTTTTACTTACAAAAGCTCGCCGTGCGGTCGCGTTTTATTTGTTCCTTTTCTCCCGCGGTCTTTTGCATTATCGGTTTTTTACGCTACTACTGCTGCTGCTGCTGCATTGCATTCCAGCAGGAATATTATAGTTTGTCCTTTACCGCGAAAAGCGCGTAATTGCGTTTTGCTTTTGTAAAAGTAAGCATAAGGAGCTAATGATTTTCCCTGTGAATTTCACCCGACAAAAGAAGCGCTAGCGTCTGTTCTTCTTGCGCTTCTGCCACCCTCCATCTGCGATCCACCTTTTTCAATCCCACGAAAATCATACCACTTACCGGCCCGCCCGGCGTTGCCATTCATCTCCTATACCCCCCCGAAGAATAACGAACGCGCCGCTCGCGCGTTTATATTTACACGACCGAGCCACTTCAAAGCCCGGGGAAGAGGAAGGAGGAGCGAGGAGGAAATAAAATTGGGGAATCCGTTTGCCGACTGCGTCGCCGATAATTTCTCTCGAAGGAAATCTTCAAGTGGTTAGAAGCCTGAGGGGGGAGAGAGAAAGAGAAAGGCTCGATCTCGAGATTAGTTGCCATGGCCCGGGAAAAGTACACATACACAGAGTTCGCGGCTCTCCGATGTTGGGGATCGAATTATCCCGGCAGGTGAGTGATGTATGCTTGCGGATCCCTGTTTTTCGGCGTTTACTGTATAACGTTACCCGGCGAAGCTGTGTTTTCTATCAAGTCGTTCGTAACAAAAAATCGCGTAGTTAAGATTGATTTGCCAAATATTTTTCCAAATCAAAAGCACAATTAAACTTATCGAACTCGTTCAAATCCCCCGCATCGAAAAAAAAAATCACAAAACATCCATTGAGCGCTAAAGCACAACAATATCCAGTCCCCCTCCGCGCTCGTTTAAATAAACAAAAGCCCCGTCAGCTCAAGAGTGCCCAAAGAAAGTCAACCCTTGCATTATTACGTCCGCTCTCAATCTAATTTCTCCTTTTCTCCCTCCTCTTCTCTCTCTCCGGTCCTTTCCCCCTCGGCGCTCCTTTTACTCTTTCTTTTTCCTTCGCTCTCTTTCTCTCCGGTCAGTAACTCTCTCAAGGCTAAGCGAAACGTGACTCGCCTCGCGGGGCCCGACCGCATAGGCCTAGGCGCTTTGATGGATGCGTACGTGGCTCTCGTTCGGTACACACGCACGGCGCGCAGCACACACACACATACGCACGTTAATGAGGGCACAAAGCTGATTTCGCGGTACGTTCGTTCCGCTGATGCGCGTGCGCGCGCGGGCATATTGTTTTCCGAGGGCTCGCGCGTGCGACTGAAATTTTAATTTCGAGTTCTGGGATCTGGATTGATATTTTTGTAGATTGGTAGTAACTGTAGGGTAGTTGAATTTTTTAATCAAATTATCTTTACGCTCTTCGAAGCTTAATTCTTACTTAATTCTATAAACCCGCGTAAAAATCATTACTATTGGCCACATGAAGCTAATATATTGCAAATTGCTATATGCAATATATTGAAAACATATTGGGTCTAGTATTAGTAATATCTTGTGGTATGTTCGGCAAATGAGCACTCGCCAATATTCTTCTCATATATTGCAAATTTTTTAAAAGAAAGAAGGTGGGAAGTATTGCCAACATATGGGATATAGATTTAGATGATATACGAGAAATGCCATTTCCAATATAGTACAGCTATTTAAAAAAGTTATTTTTGATTTTTCGTTATTAAAAATTAGTTCACGCAGATGTTGCGTAAAATTTTGAGTCCCCTATATAAGAAAGATGACAAAAACAAGGCAAGCCTTGTAAATCGGTCCCTACATAAAGTCATTCGAAGGATTGAATCACACGGCTTATATACCCTCGGCCTTCTAATGCACCCACAGGAGTCACTAACGGTGCGCCGCATAGCAGCACATAGCGGAAGCTTGCTTCTTGAGAGCCGTCCATTACAAGTTTTCTCTTGTCACCGCTATGCGGCGCTCTTTTAGTGACTCCTGTGGGTGCACGGAGAGAATTTTAGGAGAGGAGACATCTTAGTGGTAGTTTAGTAGTTACCCTACAATGTTGGAGTTACATCTATGCTAAATTAGCCGCACTAAGTTTTGGGAGAGCGGCTGCTCTACGCATGTAGTGCGAATGTTATACTAAAATGGGGTTATGTTATTGGAATTTTGAAATGGTATTTCCCGTATACCATCTAAATCTATGTCCCATATGTTGGCAATACTTTCCACCTTTTTTCTTTTAAAAAAATTGGCAATATATGGGAAGAATATTGGCGAGTGCGCATTTGCCGATGGTACCGCAAGATATTACCAATACTAGACCCAATATGTTTCCAATATATTGCATATAGCAATTTGCAATACGATATATTAGCTTCATGTGGCCAATAGTAATGATTTTTACGCGGGAAGTTTTGTAACTAGCTACTAGTTTTAATTCTCGGCTGCACCAACCTCTACTTCGCCAAAATGCTACATCGTCTGACCTTGAGTCCCTCAAATTTCACCCCAACTTCTCGTCCAGATTGTACTTGTACCACCCACTCTCGAAGCGTCCATTACGCGTCTCGCATTCGGCCTCTCTCCCCCGCGACACGCGCCAGGGTTTTATCTTTCCCCGCCATGTGTCATCTGCTGCATCAGGTTTTGCGCGCGTGCCACGTGCAGCAGCATCGCCCCGTCGTGAGCGGGACGTATATGGTCCCCTTCCTGCAGCCGAGGTGTTGGTTCTTTGGGATGGAGAGTCGGATAGGGAGAGAAAATGGGATGTGGGTTAGTGGGGGTTAGATGGATGATTTTGTCTCGCAGGAAAGTTGTAAGATGAAAGTTGTAATTCTACTTTTCACACAGTTGATTTTACTCGGAAATAACACGTTAAGGTAGTACAGTCTCTACATCCCTAGTCAAAATGAGCGCACTTTTTATTTCTTGTTTATTCATGAGATATACTTTACTAAAGAAGCTATATACATGAACATACACGAAATAATGATTATGCATTGGCCTTAAATAATTCTATTCGTCCTAATTATTAATAAAAAGTTCTATGCAGAAAATGATTTGACTTATTTTTTGAGGTAAAATGTGACTTTTTTGCTTTCAATTAATTTTTTTAAGGTGGCTCATGCGTGCTAAAAATTGGAAATTTTTCAAAACCTGCAAAGTTATATGCAATTGTTTATAAAATTCAGTGACAAATTTACAAGCAAATGCATATAACTTTGCAGGTTTCGAAAATTTTCCAATTTCTATATCGGTACCTTCCCCTGAAATTGAACAAGGAAGAAAATGAGACCTTGCAAATTAAAATTGAATGGAAAACAAAAAAGATCATAAATACTTATTGAGTTTCTTTTTAGTGAACAAAATCTACTTTTGCAACATTGGAAATTTTCTAACAAAAATTTTTTCCGTTATGTTAAGAACCCTTTTTCCTGTCATATCAGTTTTCAGAGTGGAATGTGTAAATGAATCTTCGTAAAAAATTTTCATAGGTTTAGGTCTACTAGCCCGTATGAGCCACCTTAATAAGTATATCTACCTAATCATAGTTTTCGAAAATGATAAATATTCTTCAAATATTTATCTCTTACTACAAAAATTCTCGATAAAAACTGCACGGTAATTTTACAAAATAATTCATTGAACTTATAAAAAGAACGATTTCCCATAAGACACCGTGTTAAATTCGTAATAATAAAAATACTAATAACTTTGATCATATAAATATGTAAACCTTAGCCTCATAAAAATTTGTTTAAGTCAGTTTTGGACCAATATTTACCAGTATGTTAACGGGGTGCCATAGTCCTACCATTACCGACCGAGCAATTCACACAGTTTCAAGCTGATTAAAAATAAAATACGTCGAATCACAAATAATCAAGAGAACACTCTTCTGTGTTTTTGAAATATCAAGTCATTTCTGCAAAAACTTTGAACAAACGAAATTTAATTTCGTTCAAAGTTTTTGAAAAAACGGCTTGATATTTCGACTCCAAACTTTGACTGGATGATAGAACGTTAAAAAACACAGAAGAGTGTTCTCTTGATTTTTTGTGATTCGATGTATTTTATTTTTAATCAGCTTGAAACTGTGTGAATTGCTCGGTCGGTAATAGTACGAGTAATGTATCCCCTTAAGTTTTATTAAAATCTGAACGGTATTTCTACACCGACGGTACTACCTTAATTCTACTGACAACGATATCGGTACTCTCTAAAGTTGAATTAGTGAAAATTGCTCCACCATTTCAATTAGTAGAAAAAACTTCTAATTTATTAGTGAATATTCACTATTTCATTTAGTAGTTTATTAAAACTACTATTTTGATTAGTAGTTTTTACTAATTTAATTAGTAGTTTTTAAAAAACTACTAATGAAATAGTGAATATTCACTAATAAATTAGTAGTTTTTTCTACTAATTGAAATGGTGGAGCAATTTTCACTAATTCAACTTTAGAGAATACACTGAAAAAGAAATTTTGTATACTCAAGTAAATCGGACTTGTTTTAAGTTAATTTTACTGAGTCTGATTTACTTGAATATATACAATTTTTTTTCTCAGTATAGAAATAACAAGTGTTTTATTTATTAAACTTTGTAATGCTTATTCATATTTATTTCATATCATGATGGTTGTCATCTAGTACAACTATATATAATGCAGTAACAAATGTTACTTGAAACATTTAAGTATTATTTTTTACTATACTATAATTTCCATAGCACACCCTTATCTTCCCACTTTACAAGTACCTTAATTCCTATACTATTATCACTCGCAATTACAATAATATGGTATCCATTACTATTTATAACAGCCTTTCCAAGAAATCCATACATCTTTTTCGAACGAAAATCCACTGAAAAAACACACAACACAAAGGCTCGAACACGCACGTCGGTGGACACTTTCGCAATCACACCGCAGCACGTGCCACGTGCGTGCGTGCGCGAAATTGAACCGGAGATGGGAGAAAAAAGGCTCTGCGCTCGCTTTTAATTTTCGCCGATCCTCTAATTTATGACGGCGCGCAGCCGCGTATGGTGGAAATTGAAATAAAAACGCTGCGTGCACGTGAGCGCGTTTTCCGCGTGGATGGAACCGAGCGAGGGTTTAATTGTGGGGTGAATTTCGGATAATACGTATTATTTGGAAGGGGATTTTTATAGCTATTATGTTTATTTTAATTTTATTTTATGTAGACGTAGATCCGGGCATTTATTCTGTTTATCCCAACCAATATAAAAGTTGAATATATACCTATTTATTATTGACGTATGTTCTGAAAGTCAACGAATTTCACAATCCACCGATTCCCCAAAATTCACAGCGATTTCCCCCGAACTATTCATCCACCTTGCCCACATACACGTACACATATCCTCGGCCAAAAGTGGACACGATAATTCAACACGACTTCGATTCGTTCGCTCGAGTCGTGCCGAACCTCCCGGCCTCTCGCGTGCCATTAAACCTCAAAGATCGAATTTCTCCCTCTCTCCCTTGCCCTTCCCTTTTCTTCCTCCCTCTCTCACTCAAAATACGCTCCTTTTTCGCATGGCACAGGCGCGCGCGCACGCGCGCACTCGAACGGAAATGCTTTCATGGCCCCGACGTGCATTGAGAAATACGTCGTCGTCGTAGCGCGTTGCTCTCGAATTTCGCGAGCAACGCGCGAGTCGATAATACATACATTGTCGTGGGGATTTTTTTTTTCGGGAGACCTTATTAGGGGAAGGCAAGAATGCGCGCTCTTAATTTGGGGGAAATTTTTCAGTGGATTCTGGTTGAGAGAGGCGAACCAATGTGTTTTGTTGTGGGGAGATGTATTGTAATGGTTAATGGATATTAGAAGTGCGCAAGGCGCGGTTGAATGTTTTATTAAAGTGGTTGGGAGAAATGCTTTACTTTTGAGGGAACGAGAGGTGCGCGCTGCGGTTAGTAGTTCGAAAAGGTTAAACAGAACGTGACTTTACAGAAAAGTTCGAAGTTTGATGAAAGGTAAACATTTTTACAATCTTTTCACAAGTATAAAGGTTAAATATAATTCTGGTGCGATTGTAATAGTTTTCCAAACAGCTTTCAACCAAGGTACAAAATATTGATTTTCACAAAAAGAAAAAAAAACTTTTTCACAGTAAACAACCATTGTCCAGCAATATACCACCATAACTCCCTAACCACTTAAAAAGCAAGAGCAAAGGCTAAATGACAGCCGGAAGCCATCATCTCCGACGCCTCTCACCTCCCAGCGGATCAAATCCGCTGTATCTCGCGCGAAACGTCGCGGAAGGCGAATCAAAGCGGCTCTCGTAAATGATTTCTCCCGAGATATATACGCGCGCTCCTTGTACTCCTTCAAACGCTGCTCTACGCGCAAATCATATTCCGCCAGACGGCGGGATAATAGCATTGAGGAGCTGCTGCTGCTCCTACCGTCGCTCTCGCGGGCATTTTCCCTCTGAAATATGCAAATGCCTTGCGAGAGCCGGCGGATTACGCTCTGGCAAATCCCTGGGAGAGAAAGGGAACGGCTGGGTCGTTCGCTTTTTCTCCTCGAGGAAAAATTGAAAACTGTAGCGCTTTTTGGGAGTTTTGGAGAGCGTGAGTTATGAAAATTTTCAGGCGGATCGAGAGTTTGGGCGCCGGAGCGGTGGGAAATTGAATTTTCGAAAGTTGGCAAGGCAAATAATTATAGGATGAAGTTAGTTGGCAGATGGAATTACGGAATTGGGTTAGGTTACGGTCTTGCACGAGGTTGTGGAATTAAATCATTTTCGGAATCACGTAGTGGGTAAACGGCTTGTGTAAATCTTTTCCTCGAGACGTGTAACGATCGTTTTATAGGAATTTTCCCGGCACGTGTTTTGTAGACTAGACATGGGATAAAAAGCCTAATCCTCTTGTAAGTAAAACGTAAAATATATTTGAATTACAAGTTTCTCCATTTCATGTACTGCAATAATCTTAAAATAGCAAAAGTCGCTTTCGCAAGATTATTAGAAAACACGTTATCATGCTAATAAAATATGACTTTAACCAGCTATCAATCAGTTTTGTGAACCGTCATAAAACGTGCTTTTGACATGTAGAATGAAGTACAAAAAATCCTTCATCATTAATAAACTCGTTACTGGTTATTTTCTCTTTTACTTACTAATAATAAAGATAGATACTACTATTACTTCACGCCACTACTCGATAAAAAGCTTTCTTCAACGTATCGAACTCTCACAATCTCCACCCTCCAGCCTCTCATAAAGAAAAGAATCGCTATTTTTCAGCCCCAAATCCACGCACATATTTTTCAATTTTTTTCCCGGCATTCTCCGATTTGATCGCGCCTCAAGCAACGCGCGTCGAAACTTCCCTGCGACTACGACACTCGTTGTAAATCCAGGCGCAACCAGATCCTCGAAGATTCACCCTCGCGACCATCATCCGCTGCAATTTTTCTCGCGCGTAATAGCCTCCTAAGCCTTCCGAAATCTTGACGGGAGGTCTGACGAGCCAGCCAGTTTGATCCCCGTCTGTTTGTCTCGTGTCACTCCCTCTCCTTCTCTTTCTCTTGCGAGGAGATAACGAGATTAAAAGTGGGCTAAAGCGCGCTGGGGTTGTCGTTTACCTTGCGATTAGCCGTTTCGATATGTATACGCTTGACTTGAGAATAATGAAAGAGAGAGGAGGAAGTAAGGAAACCAAGAGGTCATATTATATATTAATGGCGAAGACCTACCATGTATTATGTATATGAGGAAAAGTTTCAGAATCCTTTCTTAGACTGACACTTGGTTCTGAAGGGAAGTTGTGAGGATGACTTAATTTCGATTACAGACTTATTGCTGTGATGAAGTGCGTCCGTGACAGTTCGTGGCTTGGTGTTGAAAATTTAAATTTAGTTTTGAAGTAACATGTAGAACATTTGGCGCTGAATGTAATTAATTACTATTTTACGCCTTAGTAGAGATTTAGCAATTACAGAAGATTCATTTTGTTGATTAATTAGGTTAGGAATGGCATGTATTTAAGTCTATTTACATCAAATCTTACAGTGTTCGAAGAATATAATCAAAATAAATGAAAATATGTGTTTACACGGAAAAAAATAATTAGTTAATTCGACATTTCCTACAGTTAATTTGACTATAAAGTGGCAAGTTCGTTTTACTTTCAAAAATATCGGTAGAATTTCCATTTTGAAATGTAGAATCTCCATTCTTAAAAAGTAGAATTTCCATTTTCAAATGTAGTAGTCCATTTTAAAATGTAAAATCTCCATTTTTTAAAAGCGGAATTTTCATTTTTAGAAAAGTGGAAGTATTACTTCACCAATTCAGTTGATTTTACTGTTTTATTTTTTCCATGTAGAAATACAGATTTCGGTATCTAAAACATTTTACTTTATTCAAATATTCCGTCTAACTCTAATGTCATTCCCCACAAAAAAGTCACATTTTTCATTAAACTTGCAAATTATTAATTTAAAATAAAATTTATAACAATTGTCATACCCCTGAAAACATTTTTTTTTATAAAGAAACATACAGAACCTAAAATAACCTTCCTCATGCCACTTTCACCACCAACAATCAAAAGCACAACCACCGCATTCCCTTTCTTTCCTCCCACTTCGCTCTCTTTCTCTTCCAACAAAAAATAAACAAAAAAAACTTTTAAAAAAGACCTAAACGCGCAGCATCCACCACTACTCCCCCTCTTACACCCACAAGTGGCACGGTATATAATCCGTCTGCGTATGCACATCCGCCGCGGCGCGTCCGGAAAATAATCGATACGACGCCCACCGTCACGCGCACTGCCCGCCGACAAAAGGGTTATACATATATATCTATATGTATATAGCAAAAGTGCTTCGAGGGGAGGGGCGAGCAAAGCTCATCCCTCTCTTTTTTGCGCCCGGTGCATTTATAAGTGCAGCGTCTCTCTCGCTCGCTCGGAGATAAGTGGGATGCGCGTTTCGATGAAATTTCGAGGGTGGATGCTCGGCTGGGGTGGCGGATGCGCCGAGTTTGTCGGGAAGGACGGGGGATGTATATAGCGGGCACGAGAGATGAGTATTTTGTCAGTTGGGTTTGGACGGAAGGTTAGGTTGCAAAGGATGTAGAATTTTTATGTCGGCAAGTAAGGAATATTTATTTGTTTTTTATTCCCGAAATTCCTTGCTTTTGACAAAGTTTGAAAAGTTTTTACTCCTTTTATACTCAACAGCTTTTACCCTATCTTCAGAGAAGTGTAAAAACATGAAGTACCTACTTATAAACGACTTTACTTTGACATAAAAATTCTTATACTATACGAAAATAATACTTTTAAGCATGAAAAATAAACCAGACGAGTGTACTATTATTCTTATCACAATCGCTAAAGTATTGAATGAACCTCACAACATACAGCAAAATTAATTTACAGGCTTTCTCACTTCAATATTAAATTGAACAACTAGGAGTGTAAAAAAAATTGCAACAAAAGCTCACGTAACAAAAGGTTCTTTCTCTCCTTCTCCCTCGCATTCTCTCCTCTCATACCGACAAATTCTTTTATCTCATTATCATGCAAATTCATCGATTCATGCTGCCAGTCCAGAGAGCTTTAGCCACGCCGTCATATCTGTTCGTTTCTCCCCCACCCCTCGCTCTCGCAACAAAAATAAGGGGGTCGCTTTGAACGGGGGCGTAGATAGGGCCCACGAGGGAGGGGGGCGAAAATGATGTCACGACGGGGAGTCGTCGCCGGCCTCCTCACTAATTTAATGACTGCTGATTGGCTATGCATGAGGTGCGCCCAATAGCTGGAAGGGAGGAGGAGGGGGGGGGGGCAGATCTCCTTTCTTTTTAATCCCAGCGTTCGTGTGTACACAGAGGTAGCGACTGAATGACTGACAGGCTGCGGGCACGGGCTTGGAGGGTGTGTAAGTGACGATTAGCGAAAACCATTTTGATGTTTTCCTACTCCCGGGACACGAGCGTGAGAGGAGGAGAGTGGGAGAGTTCGACCCGACAATTTTCCGTGCGTGCGTGTGTGTGTGTGTTTGGAAGCGGTTTTGGAGGTTGGGAGAGGTAAGGAAGGTTGACGATAAGTTTAGATGGAGCGGGATCGGGGGTTAATTTTGAGGAAATATGGAAAGAGAAGGATTTGAGATGAAATTCATGAGAACAACGATGTAAAATGTTTGAAAACCGCGTTTACATGGACATATCAATAAACATAATAATATTTTACGTCTAAAATCGCACAAAAAATTTCAAACATGAAAACTTTTATCCAGATTTAAAATGGTAAAATGTGGTCTGATTTCCAACGAGAATACGACACGTTTCTAAATACTGAATAAACTAATCTTATTGAACTTATATAACACAATTTCTCACAACATTTCTAATGCGAACTATTTCTCCCTCCACGCTCCCACCCTATTCGCCAGCAAAATACGTACACGGAATGAGAAGCCCGGCGCGTATCCAGGGAGCTATGCAATATGACTCTCTCTCTCTCTCTCTCTCTCTCTCTCTCTCTCTCTCTCTCTCTCTCTCTCTCTCTCTCTCTCTCTCTCCCAGTCTAAAAAGCGCTGCACGTGCGCGTCGTGGCTACTGGTTCTGGAAGAGAGTCGCGCGAACGACCGGATTCGCTGAGATTGCATTCGGCGATAGCAGCCGAGACGTAGAATTCGAAAGACGTTTTTTGTATGACGTTTTCAGCTTGACGCAATATCTAATTTTGCTGTATATGATTCAATGTTTCAGTATGTTTTTGAAAACGATTCAAAAATAATGCTTAAGATATTTTACATTACAAATAGTGATATAATTTATCAGTCTATTTATCCATAGATATGGGATTTGTTATGATTTTTTCTGATATTGCACAAATATGGTTTTTTTTACACATAACCAACCTAATGCTTTTATCAGCACAAAAGCCACCAGCTTTTACAGCCACCACCACCAATAGAATAAACGTTTTGATCAATCTCCCTCTGTCTCCCTGTATTCATTCATCCCCGCCCGAAGCCCCATTGTGGCAGCGCAGAGGCAAACGCGAGCGAACGCAGAATAAACGCGGAGTTAAAAATAATTTCGCAGCGCACGCGAGAGAAAAAGAGACAATGGGCGCGCGGAATTAGCCAGCTCGCTCGCATGAAATAAGACTCAGAAAATGCGAGGAGTATGCCGTCACAGTGTTTATGTAACCCCCTCAGGAAGATGAAATGTTTTCAACAAGAATCTATCTCTCTTTAACTAAACCCCACCCAAAGTGTCACCTTCCCTTTAATCATTTCCGAAATTCGGGAGAAAATGCAACAACGCGCCGCGTTAAATCCCTGTAACGACGTCGATTGAATAACACGCTGAAGGCTATACACGCATGACTCATACGCGCAGCCTCTTTTCTCTTCCATATACACGCATCAGCGGCGCTGCAGAACGCCCCTTTCCACACATATACATATACATACACACCCAGCTGAGCGACTCGGGGTGGCCCGACCGGCTAATGCACGCGAGGCAACCCCTTGGGGCTCGCGCACACGCGTTGCGGTCTATCGGCCGGGAGTTCGTTCTCGATCTGTGAATTATTTCACGGAGTTTAACAACTATCTACGTGTGCATACGTATATGCGATGGACTATGTTTTCCATACGCGTGGGTGGGGAAGGTACGCGGATTGTTGGAATTGTTTCGAGAACGATCGGCTAGTCATAAATGTTTTGAGTGAATGGGTGAGTAGGTGGATGTGATGGTTGTATTCCGGGACAAGTGAAAGTGATGGGGAACAATAAGAGATGTTTAATGATGGGAATGCTTGATTAGAGCCGGGAGATGATCTACTAGGAGTTTACAAACTATTATCCATATTGGAACATTTGAATCCGTTAAATAAACTTTGCCACTCAACCTTTAGAGCTATACACAACTCTCTCATTTACGCAGAAGCAGAACGTATACGTCACAATACTCAGTTACTCCAAAATAAACCTTCTCAAAGAGCCCAATCAGCGCAACCCATTCTGCCACCCTCTCAATGCGATTAACCCGTATGATCCCTTCCTCCCTCGCTCGCTCGCGCGCGCGCTCGTCGCCCTTTGAACTCACGCGCACGCGCGCAAAAAGCATTATCTCCCATGACTTACAGCGCGAGAGGGGAGTTGCATAATCCACACTCGCAATATATATATAAATGTACATGCAGATTCACTTTTTGCGACTGCAGCTCGCGCGTGGGAACGAATGAGGCGTCGGCGAGTGATCGGTCGGCGACAGATGGCGGAATATGAATAGGACGGGATAATGGAATCCAGAGGGCTCGGAGATTTCGTGGATGTTTCGAGATAATTGGCTTGTTAGAGAGAGGAGATTTCGTAGGCATTGAAAAAATTGTTAGGTCTTGGGGATTTAAATATTTCAATGAAGAAGTGTTAGGATTTCGTGAAAGGTACTTTGGAAACTTGATCACAGTTTCAAATAATAATACTTCACCACAGTTTCTAATTGAAATAACAACAACAGCAGAGTATTTCATTGTTTCAACTCACAAGACTTCTTTTCTGTTCACCGTATTTGAGAACCATAAAACCAAACTTTTATCTACAAAACGCTCATACCATCTCCACCCCATCGCGAATCACGCGATCCGGTGAATTCAAAATCAACCATCCACGAAGCCATCGCCAACCCGAGACCCTCACGTGCACGCATAATCGCACTCTGCTCACATGATTTTACGCGCGTTCGTGATTCCCAGGATGCCGTCCGTATGCGTGTGTACGTGCAATTTCGCGCAAATGGCGCAGGAAAACGTGTCGCTGGTAATACAGTGTATAAAGGAGAATTCCCATATCAGAAGAAGCTTGAAAATTGGCTAGATAGTGTTTCTGATACCGTTATTAAAGCGTTTCCTATTATTGGTATATCGGGTTTAAACGGGATTGGAAGGAGCGCGATTGATTTATCTTTTCCGAAGGGATTTAATGCCTATTAAAAGTATTCACTGGCCTGAGCTTGAATTTGAACCGATTCCAAATAAAATTTAATTGGATTTGGCCGGAGTTCAAACCAATCTGGGCGAGTTTTTTTGCCTGGTCGTATAGTCCCGAATCAAAGTACATATAACAGATTGATGCATTCACCTACACCTACTAATTATGAAACATAACAGTAGACCACATTGTCACTTGAAAATAAACAAAACGTCCTATTTTTTGCGCCATAAAATCTACGATCCTTCCGTATACGTGACGTAAATACGCGACAGCGCACATCCCGGGACCTTCGCGAACTGCGAGGCTACACATGCACACACAGCGGATGCGGCGTCATTCAGCATGCATCCGACGTAGGCGTGCGCGCTCGAGAGAATCGGAAATGCGCAAAAGAACGGCAGCGGGAAATTATTTCCGTCGCTGCGTGCGTGCGTGTGGGCGTGCACGCGAATCATGCGAACGATTGAATTTGTAATTTGGGGTATGTATGTGTAATGGTCGTTTCTTTTGTGATTAATTCAGAAAGTATGATTGGAATGTGTGGGAATGTTTGTGAAAGACCTTTGCTATTTATTAGTAGAGAAAATGTATAAACGTGACCCTGGTGGAAACTGACTTCATTATTTGCCTAATAAATAGCTAGTTTTAGTGGGGTATAGCCAAAAATTAGCCACTTTTCTTGGATATTTTTATCTATCGTTGAAAATAGAAAGACTTTTTTTTAAAGATTTACGCAAGCTTGTTCTTAAATATTTCAGAGGTATTAAAATTGGAGAGAAAAAGAAACTGTTGGTCAGTTGTTTTAGTTAGAAAATAGCTAGTAGAAGGCTTGTTAAAAAGAGGAGTGAGAGAGACAGAATTTAATAGAAAAGTATGGGTTTCAGTTAATATCTAAGAAAGGAGTGCTGTAAATTATTGCTGTAAGCATTTAATGCTCTTAAATGTAACGTCAAGTCTTTGAGTAAATTTAAATTGAATATTTTGAGATTATGCCATTCTATTTCCAATCTATTAATGGGTGAATAACGGGGGAAAAGCGTTTCTACCAGGGATGAAACGATACGAATAGAGTTATTTTAAGGCAGTTCTAATCATTGAAACTACTATACAAAAGGTTATTCTAGTCCTCTACAGTGTTGAATTTCATTGCGGTATTGAATTTCACAAAATTCGACCTTGTTCTAACTGTACCGTACATCGTATTTTCTAATAACAAGAATTCGCATCTAAATTTATACCCCCTCAGTAGCATGCCTACTATTACCTAACGCACTCGCATGAATAGTAACACACCTGTCCAACTACACCCATTAAAAGATCCTCATAATCATACTCCAACTCAGATCCTTCCTATCTCATCTCCAACACCTATTAAAAACTATCAAGCCCAGAACCCAAGAACAAAGTCGCCAGCTCCCCTCTTCCCACCCTCACTGCCGTCTAACAATGCCCCCAAATGAGCAGAATCCCGTCCCGGAGGATTAACCGAGCGAGCACGCGCATGTACGTCAATCAAGCCTCGTGTCAGTAGTCCAGGGGAGCAGCGCGTGCGCTCGCCGAGGGGAAGACCTACTCCGCTCGCGTACGTAACAACGACGTGGGGGGGACGACGACAACGATGCAGTCGCAGCAGCCGGATGCAGTATACGCGTTCACGCATCAGGGTAAGAAGAACAATGCTGTATGGGAGGGGGGATATATGGACTACTGGACGCTGGTGAATCTGGATTGGGAGAATTTAATTTTGATGGAGGCAAGGGGAGTTTGCGTTGAGTTGTATGCATTTGGATTGAATTATTTTTTTTTTCATGAAGGTGCAGGGGTGGACGTGGTTGTGTTGATTTTGGGAGGAAGGGATTTCGTGTGCTGTTCTACTTACGAGGTGTTGGGTGATTTGGAATTAGCCCTGTTTTCATTGTTTGGCTTACCTGAAACAGAAAAAGAGAAATAATTAATAAAGGTTGATAATTTTACAATTTATTAGAATTTGTGTAACAATTTTTATGTTTAATCTTCAATCTTAAATAATTTCTTCACAATCTCGTTCAAAACTTCCGAACACACCACCCACATTCTTGATCAACACAATAAAATGAAATGAAAGCCTCTCTATCCCCATCCACAACCCTCGTATCTACCTCGACTCTGCTTCTGAAAAACAAGCGAACTCGTCGCGCAACTTGGCCGACACGCGCGTCCCTCTCCTTTGGCACCCAGCCATGCAAAAGAGACAGAGAGAGCGTCGCGTGCCGTGAATCGAGAGCAAGGTGCACAGGACCAGGTGCGTGCACGGATTGTAGTCAGAGAACCGAACGAAAGACTGCCCTTTGTTGTCTTGCGCGAGTTTTTTGGGGGGTTCCAGAAGTGAGAGTCACTTGATACGATCCGCCGGGATAGGTGGACGCGGGAGGGACTGGGAATCGCGTTATTTCAAGTAGTCAATTTGTTAGCCGACTCGCTGGTGGTATAGCAGAGCGCTGATTCTAGAGATTTAGTCTGGCTTCCGTTCTCTCGTATGGAAATGCACAACACTCGAGTAATCCAATTTTGACTTCACCTTCTTTCGTCAATGATAACACTTACGAGAAGCGAGCTTTCTTCCTCGACCAATCCACTCAACCAAGCTTTTTCCATTCCCTCGCACCCCACCCAAGATCTCATCGTGTTCCTTCCGCGTCTTCCTCTCACCTCGCCCACATCCCGTATAACGCCTATACCTATCTACCCTAGCGTAACGGAGAGCGCCGCGCAAACACAGCGCGCAAATTTAATTTGCCCCAAGACGCGAGGGGGACCGACTAGATCTTTCCCTCGACCGAGATGCCTAATCGAGTATGCAGAGATATTTGGTTAGACTCTCGACCCATCGTCTCTCGCGCGCGCCAACCGCGTAACCAACCCTTTTTTCCGAGGGTAAGCGCCGCCGGAATTCGGTGCCTATGGGTGTCAATCCGGAAAATGCATCCGCTGAGTGGAATGATGGTCCCAGGATTGTTTTGGCCCCGGGTGCGGCTTTTGGGTGGTTCTGCGCGCGCGCGGTCGCCTGGAATTAGATTGTACGGATTGAGAACGGGTTGGGGTGGAGCGACGTCTTGTTGGCTTGAATTATGTGTATTTAGTGGCGTCGATGCTTAGTCTATGTTTCGTAATATTCAGATCTATAAACGGTATCTTTCGTGATGCTGTTAAGATACCCAAATATTCAGGTCTACCGTACTTGAAAATAATACTGTTTTAATCTGGATAATCTCAAACCTATATTACATTATCTCAAAGTTTTCTTCATCACTCTAAATTTACATTGAAAAAGAGATAACTGAGGGTTCGAACAATGTCCTACCAAAATCATCTAACCCCTTCCATCCAGTGAAAAATTTCAATCAAATCCCAGAACCATTAAAAACTCATCCCCCTCCGCAAAACGAAAGCACTGTCACAATGTTCCTTACAAAAGAGCTCATTCACCTCGCGGCAAAGTGCGCCCCGGAAACGCCGAGGCGCCAGCGGAAAGAGTCATCCTTCTTCAAAGCGACTGAGAGAGCGAGACTTTGCAAAGAGGAAAAAAAATAGGCCTCGGCAAAAGTCAAGCCAGAAAAGTGCCGCGCCTCTCGAATGGCATACATCCGTTCTCGCTTTTTCCCTCTTCTCATAAAGCATTTACTTGTGTGTGTAGGAGTGTGGGTGCATTTTTTCGAGCAAGATCCTGGCCAATGGCGTAGAAGTGCCGGTGCCGCTGCTTTGGATCTTGCCAAGAGTCTTTTTGCGGCTGGTCGATAGGTTGTGTGTATCAAGGGATTGTGTATCTTTTTGTTTACGAATTATATCGAGCTCGATACATATTTTCTAGAAAGATATTGAATTATCATAAATATGAGTAATGTCTGAGGAAGTATTGACTTTGAGAACAATGCGCTATAAATAATGGAGGAGGCTGCCCATTGCGATGTATATAAGCAAAGCAATCAACGTCGAAACGGACGGCGCTGCTTCCAGGAAAGAACAAAGTTAACCAAGAAGTTGTAGGTATCGATTTGTTCTTGTCGGACCGAAATCACAGCCAAGCGGCTTCCTTCTTCCTTCAAACTCGCCAGACGATTATTAATTATTTTTCCGAGTTTGATATGCTACATTTTTTTACAGGACAAAGAAAAGATCTCTAGAAATAACCTGTTCTCAACCGCCAAAATTATTTTTACTTTTATTTCGCCTCTTTTATTAAAGACCGGCACATTTAGGTGAGATAACCTTATACACTCACCAGTTCGATAATAGCATATTCTTTTCTCTAATTGAAACAACTGGAACATTCAAGCTCGATGACATGAGAACTTTTATTTAGCATCTTATTAAATTTAAAACTGTAGCTCAAAATACTTTTGCCAATCTTACTATCTCTTCCTTAACAAAACCCAATATTATAATTGTTGTATACCTCACCACTCCACAACAAAGAAACCCCGCAAAAGCCCACCTTCTTTACTCTCTTTCACCACCCACCTCTATCTTCTCTACCCATTTCCCACACAGCCGCGACCCATCATTCTCCTCTCTTTCCTCCCCTTTATCAACCGCCGCTCGGGCGCATCGAGCTCCGCTTGCTTGCCGATAACGTTCTCTGCTCCTCCGGACGCTCCATGCGCTGTTGCGCGTCGACGCCGCACTTATCGATTAGTTGTGCGCGCGCGAACGCGAACAGGACAGTTTTCCAGGAAGGGAAAGCTCTGTGTAGTACAGGGCAAAGCTCTCCCGATGAAGATGTAAGGAGAGTGCGCGCGGCGATATGCCGGAAGTTACGAGGGAGAGCAAGAGGGTGTTTGCTTTATCGACTGAGCGAGAGTTCCAGGGTGGTGGGTGGGAGGTGATGTGAAAAAGGACTGGTATATTGTTTCTATTAAGATAGCGTTGTGCTTCTTCTCGTTCGTTTAAATTTACAGTAGATGGTTAATACGGTCGATGGAGACAATAGATTCGATTAGAAAAATTCAGTAAAATAGACTATTTTCACGTTGATTGTTTTTATCAGCCATACCTACCGAACATTCATCGGGTTCCAAGATTGCAATCTTCACCGCGTCGCTTGATGAAACCAAATTTGATTGTTCGGTATACATAAGATTCAAATAAGCTGCGGAAGCGCTCGAACTGCGCATTCGCGATCAAAGCGCCGTGAACGCTTAAATTTCCAAGTAGAGGCCTTTAAAATTAGATACGCGCGTACCGTTGGCTAGCGACCTCGAATCCCGATAACAATCGCGAATTTCTAAGGAAGGATATAAATACAATCCAGCATGGCGAATCTCCGTTGGTTTAGGCCTGCGTGCTCCTGCTAACGGTGAATAACCGAAACATCTGATAAAAAATGATTATCCATTCGCGTTAGGTATCGATGAATATTTATTGACATTCTGGGAATTTCATCGTCGAAGAAACGTCGTACGTTTCACTTCGTCCACTCTCCCCCAATTGCGACGATTAATTCGCAGCGCAAAGTCGCCCGATAACGAAGCAAAGGGACGAAGGGAGGAAAAAGGCGGGCCCGTTTCGCGACTAATTTTCCCCGCGGGCAGTGGGAAAGTCAGTTGCGGCGGGAGTTGGCGCGCTCATTCAACGGACGAACAGTAAAGTTTGGCCAAAGGTTGGCTTTGGTCTGTAGCTCCGTGTATATTTATACATCTGCGCTCTTGGGAAAGAAATGGTTGAAAGAAGGTCTTTGAAGAGGCCGGCAGATGTGATTAGTTGGGTTTAAGCAGGGAGAGAGTTTTAATATAGGTAAAAAGTGTTGACGAACTTTACTTGAAAGCGACTTTTCAATTACCGCTCTGCTGTATACGATAAATCGACGGTAATCTTCGCAACGATATTGCAAACATTTACAAAAAAAAAGGGAAAAAATAAACGATAAAGCTTATCAACCAGCCGTCTCCTTATTCAATCGATAGCTCTAAACACACACGACGGCTCTTCGCTGTAACCCTGACGCTACACTAAAAGAACAGCACTTTTTCATTCTTCTTTTTGTTCGTCTTAATCTTATCACTGTTCAACGTGCTTTGCGCATCGCGAAACATCGCGAAAAAGAAAGGCAAACACAGCGGATTACGAGGTCTCGAGTGTATTATCGTTTCACGGTCACATCCGCCCTCTCTCTCAAGAGAGGAAGAAAGACACGTCACTCGTACTCATGAAAATACCAAGATTTGCGTCTCTCTCGCCAATTTTTATCCGCATCGGGGCACTCTCGAGTGCTCTTACGTCGCACGGGTCCGCGATTTTTCTTTCGTCGAGAGGTGGTACACAGCGCGAGCAAAAGGTACGAGAAGATTGATGATGCCGTGGGTTATGAAAAATGCATTCGCATGGAGGTGGCGAAATCTATGTGGCTATTGTTGTAATGTGGCGAATGGCTGGGTCTAGGTCTGCACGGTAGAAAATTACGCTTTTATTGTGCTATGATTAATTGTTGTTGTTGGTGATGATAATTAACTTTTAGAAAGTAAGCTACATTCAAATGTTAGTAACATGCTATATTTTATTGTTCGATCATACTAGATAAAAGTTAGAAAAAAAAAACATTTCTAGAACGGTTAAAATATATTCTACAATCATTCCCATTGTTTTATCTTTATCTGAATTCACCAGCCACCCATGACAAAGCCCAAAAATCTTTGCAAGCAAACTTCCTCATCCATCCCTGTATACCTCCACCCCGAAGCTCCTTTCTTATCCTCATTCACTTTTCTTCCACGCAAATCGCCTCCTATGAGCGCACATACGCGTATCGAGAAAGGACTTACCTTGGAGCACGAGCTCTCATCCGTCAAAGGCCCTCTCGACGCATTACGTCTTGCACACACACACACGGATGTACGCTCGAGTGTATACATAATATCGTGGGAGATGCCATCGCGGGCGGCGGATCAACTCAGGAATGCAATAACGGCGTCTTATCGCGTTGCGCGATCGCGGATTTTCGAAGGATACGAAATGGCTGTCGTCGGGGTTGGTCAAGATAAAGATGAGGGTGGTTAGTGGGATTTTGTAATTGAAAATTGAAAGTGAGAGAGATTTAAAAATGTTAACTATCTTTTATTTCAAATTTTAAAGTATATTTAGAATGTAGTTATTTACCTCTGATAAAAATGGAGAATACTAAGTGTGCAGTATAAGTAATTCGGATATCTGATATATTTATATCTCGTTAAATAAAAATACGAAACGGTACATAAGGAATAAATTCTTCAGATCTTCCGTCCACATCGATCCCATCGCTTCGAATTCTCCTCGCGCGCGCTTGCAACCCAACCAGTCCGGCCATCCTTTACCGCCCAAAAGACATTCCGCCCTGGCGTCCTCCCGACTATCAAAGGGCGTATATTCCACGAACCTCCGACATCAGCGTTTTAGAATTCTCTCTCTCTCCCTCTCGTTCTCTCTGCGTATATACACGCACACACACATACGCTTTGGAATTAGAAACAGGTGCACACTCGTGCGCGCGCCATTTGCGATTTCGAGAGCCTCGAAATTGCCGGGCGACCGCAGGAGCAATTGCCGACGGTTACTAGTGTGTGGACACGGACGGATGGTCCGTCGAAGAAGGGATTCGCGTTCGCTGCGTCATCGAAAAGAATAGGCGCACGCGAGCGTGTTCGTTCAATTAAGTGGCGTTTGTTAGATGCGAATGTGGACGAGGGGTGGTGAGTTGATCGAAAAGGATTTTTTATGTCGATTGCTGGCCGATTAAATGGCGGAGGGGTGAGTGATAAATGAATCGGTCTGGTTCACGTGAGCTTTTTTCCACGTGGGTAGATAACTATGTTTGAGAATGGGATTAGTGAACTTTGGTAGAAATGTGTTTTTTTTTTTTTTTTAAGTGAACTAAAGGATGAACTTACTTACGGCCGTGAACCTTCAGCAAAAGAAAGCAAAACCTTTACCTCGACGGCCTAAAACCACCGCCGCCCGCAAAAAGAGAGAAATTATATATACGCCCGCGCTAACCGACAATTTCGAAACTTCATCAACCGCGACTTCTCGCACTATACTCGTTTCTCCGTGCTTTACGAGACACTCTTCTCAACCTTTATTATCGCGCCAACTCTTACCGCGGCGATAAACGAAATACCAAACGGCAAGACAGTTCGCGGCTGCATTAAACTATATATATATATATATATATATGAGTGAGAAAGAGAGAGGATATGATTCAGCCGGACACGCGCTTGTATTTTTACGACTGCGCACGCGCGCGTGTGCGCTGGCAGGGATGCACTTAATGGTACGTAAAGAGAGTCGTGTTATTGTTGTGCTCGTGCTGATGCGTCTCGTCTTCTTCCTCTTCTTCTGTCTCGTTGGCGAGGTTAAGAGATGCGAGATGCGAGAAACGGGACGGCTCGTGCTTCTTTTTCGCATTTTCGGTGAAATTGAAAGAACGTGGAGGGATTTTATCGTCTGTCTGATGTGTAATAGAAATTTTCAAGCGATAAATCCGCACTTATTCAATCGTATAACTATAAAACCGTCAAAGTGAATTATCAGAAAGATTATTATGTTAGAGTATTCGTTGAAAACACAACTTTCAAGCTACCTTATACATGAAAATCAACCTCAAACCCAGCATACTCCAAAAAATACCGTTAATGCCCCCAATAAACATGCACATATTCGCTAACGCATCAGCGGAGATCCCTTCCACCTGGCTACTCCAGAATCCCGAAATCGCCTCGACTACCGACCGGAAACAGCAGCCCTCCAGCAGATCCCAAAAAGAGAGTAAAAAGAGACATTCGCCCATGTGTTACGTAAAAGGAGCGAGCTCGCGCTCGTCCTTCGCGCGGGCTCACGTTTCGGGGGGCCGCGGGCGATCGCTCATCGTGTTTTAGAAAGAGGGAGACGTGTATCCTTCGGAAAAAATATCGGTTTCAAAACGGGTCCTAGTGGAGGAGAGCGCGCGCGAGACTGTAAAGGTGGATGGGTTCGAGAAAGGTGAGTGACAAGAGCGTGCGAAAGAAACGCTATTTGTAACCCCGCGTTGTGTTTTAGCGGCGCGTTATCACAAACCGTAATGATTCCTTGATATCTACAGAAGAAAAAACCCTACTTAATCAATCATCGAAGCTTCCTC
Source organism: Torymus aiolomorphi (assembly GCA_036365515.1). NCBI lineage: Eukaryota > Metazoa > Arthropoda > Insecta > Hymenoptera > Torymidae > Torymus > Torymus aiolomorphi. The sequence goes on along the minus strand of CM070875.1, from coordinate 217,528,256 downwards.
ATTGAAATCACTCGCCATCATCTCTCTCTCGGAAACCCTCGAATGAAATTCAATCCTCCGGATCATCAATCAACGAAACCTCTCTCTCTCCTATATTCACAACACTTTCTTCTCTTTCTATATGGGCAGCCGCATAACCCCCCGCCGTCGCATCAAACCCCAGTTCACGGGAAAAAATCGAGCGCTCGCTCGTATCTAGACAGAGGCGAGAAGGGCTACTACTAGCCGACCTGAAAACGTCAATTGCAAAGTTCCGCCGACGCCGCGAGGCCTCGGTCCGACGTGCGCTGCAGTGCTACGGCTGATAAGAGAGAGAGAGAGAGAGAGAGAGAGAGAGAGAGAGAGAGAGAGAGAGAGAGAGAGAGAGAGAGAGAGAGAGAGAGAGAGAGAGAGAGAGAAAGAGAGAGAGAGACAGAGAGGTATTATTGAGAAGCTGAATTTGGAGCGAGCGGTTAGGGCTAGCGTGGGAGTGATAAGTGAGATTCGGTAGGTGCTGCGGGGCACGAAAGAACGCTGCAGCTGATACTTTTTGCACCTGAACACATTATGTTCTCACTTTTTTTTATAAAATTTTGTAAAACATCAAGGCCAAAGTCATCCCGCGAGACAGCCGCGTATCTCCGAGAACCGGTCAGGTCACGCAACATAACTTAATAACGCGCGCACGCGCGCTATTGCAAAAATCCATTAACAATGCTGCTGCAGCATCGCAAAAACGTCTCCAAACTTTTACGAACCGCTAACGCGCATCATACACCACAAAAGACACAACCGAGCCTTTCTTCTTCGACCCGTGCCAGCAAACAAAACCCCAAAAACTCCAGACTGAAGAGACGTAACAACAGCACACCACCACCTCATCATCATACCTCGTAACTCTCGCTCAACCTCCCTGCGTGCAAAGTATACCTATCCCAGTCTCTCTCTCTCTCTTTCTCTCTCTCTCCCCATGCACACACGCGCGCGCTCACCCATAAACACGGGGAGGAGGGGGAGAAAAAAGAGGCGATCCGAAAAAGGCGACGTTATAATTAACGGGGAACGCGAGCGTAATGAAGAGCAGCAGCAGCAGCAGCAGCAGCAGCCTGCGGCCTCGCTTTGCATTGCATTTGTAATGGTAATGACCGAAGATTGGCTCGCTCGGCTGCGGCGGCAGCGGCAGAGGCCGAGTTTAGTGCATTAGCGCGCGGGGGGATATAAATTGTAGCAGCGGTAGCGAAAAACCTATACGGAACGGGGCCGCGCGCGGTGAACGTTTTTAATAATTCTACTCTGATGGGTACGTTTGTAAGAGGATTAGAGGTGAGGTTTGTTAAGAAATTTAAAAAGCCGGGTAATTGGATGGCTCGGTTGCGCGTAATTGTTAACATTTACTGCGCTGAGGTACTAAATATTTCACGAATCCTCGTGAATGCTTCGATAACCAACGAGCGACGTCCACCCGCGCGCGGCCACAACCCGCGCCTCTTGCTCCCGCGGCGGCCAATCGGAGACGACGCTCCGGTGGGATGCCGCGGATGGTTTAGCCGGACTGCGAATGCGCGCTACGTCGCGAGTATTCCGGTGTATAAGGTCCTTTCGATGTTATAGTCGTGTGGCGGGGAACGGGTGGTAGTCAAGGTTAAGGGACGAGTCGCGACTCGACAGTTTTGGAAGAGGGATAGGGAGAGATATTGAGAATACTGTGAAAAGAATAAAATAATATTTTAGAAAATTTATTATGTTCATGATCATTTTTTCCCTATCTCTGGATATATATCGCCACATATTTTATAATATAAAAAAAAAAACTTAGTAGAGCATAAAATACAGGAAACGCACTAACAAATAACAAAATTCTACACGTCTGAATTTACGTGATAAGTATTTCGTGTGTTTTACGCTCAACTTTGAACTAATACACGGATAGAATTTTTCAGGAAAAATTCTATCCGTGTATCAATTTATTTTGAATTCTGAAAAAAAAAAAAAAACAAATACAAGATCCTGTTGTGTCGTTTTATTTGCGTTGTTGAAATTTTATTGTACGACACTCTTTGACGGAATAATTCCCAACTTCTATAACTGTGACTGAAAAATTGTGTGACAAAAACATTTTTAATGAAAAATAATGAGTTGATGAAGGTAATGAGTTGATGAAGGTGCGCTAAAACAAAAATCCTCATCTACCTTACGAACGTCAACATTGAACTCGCAACTGTACACATTTACTAATAACCCCGAAATACCGTTTCATTAAGATTACAGAATCACGCATCGAGCATAAAAAATATCCCCAACACAAATTAACTCCACGGAGCGAACCTTACACCGCCTTAACACACGTTAAATCCAACCTTTACAAACCCTGGCAACGACAAACCCTCTCTCCTGAAATCAGAACGCAATGGGGGACACAACAGCTACACACCAGCCGACTACTTCGATGCTTTCTCAACCTCGCAAATCAGATAACGAGCGAGTCGAAGGCCGGATTGGGATAAGGAACGCAGAGAGCCCGCGGACGATGATAAAAGAAGAGCCAGCAGCAGCAGCACAAAGACTGCGCGAGTCTTCTTCTTCTTCTTCTACTGCTGCTTCTCCCTCGGAGAGAGAGAACCTGTTTCGGCGGCGTAAGAGAGGTAGGTTCGTGCGGTCTGCCTTCTTTTCGCCTCTTTCTCTAGCGACGCGATGCTGGATCTTGAAGAAGGAGGAGAAGAGAGCAAAAACCAACGTGACGGTGAAAGAGATAGAGAGGAAGAGAGATTATCGAGGTTTTGCACGAGTACGCCGACGGTGGTGTAATTAGTTGGTGATTACGAGTGTCGATGGTCATTCGTTGGAGTTGACTTATCGGTATGGGGATTCGTGTTTTTTTTTTATTAATCTGGGGATAATAAGGTTCTATGATTCTGTCAGTAGAGTTGTCGTGCGTTCTTTAAGTAATAATACCTGCTGTGAAATGAATTACTAAACTAGTATAGAACACCTTTAACGATTACATAAGCTTTTTAATAAGTAATAAACTTTGTTCGGAGTGCAATTTACGCTCGCACGAATCGCGATTAATCCGATACGCGTTCTTTCGCGAGCTCGCGCTATTAGGAGAATAACTTACGCGTAGCGCGAAATTTATGTTAATAGAATAAAGATAAACACTGAGCTTGGAGGTTGGGAAACGAGTTCTACCGAGAGACTATTAGATTTTTCATTGAACCATAAAAGTATATTTCGTTATCTGTATATATTTTATTGAAGAAATTCGTATTATGAAGATATATTCATAACGGTATAGAATTAATCGTGAGTTCGCTTTATTGGCTTTTAATTTGTCGAATTATCTGTAGCGGCATAAACTAGAAAGTATACAGATATAATAGTAAAACTATAAAAAAAAGCAATAAATATTTCGAAACTTTACAAGTTAATGAATTAGAACGCTCGTGTTGTATTTCACGTTTCCGTCGGGAAAATAATTCCGTAAAAATCACGTAGTGTTTCCTCGACGTCAGATTACACTTATTTGTTACGTTTCCGCGGTACGTAGACGCAACAGCGTGCTGTGCTGCCTCCCATTTTACGAGGTGCGCCGGGTAACCCGAGACAAAGCGACGCAGTCGTCAAAGTGTTATTATACACGCTGCGCTCCTGTTTTTTTTTTTCGAAAAAAAGAAGAAACTTTTTACGCTTCGTTAAATAAAAAAGAAATTCCGCTCTATATAGAATCCTCATATTAAAATGACCGAAAGTATTTTTAGAGATACACACGCAGCAATCCATTAAGCATGATATATCGGCCGTAAAATAAAACTGGACCTCGGTGATCCCAATTTAGCCTCCCGGCGAATATATACCTCATTAAAGTGAAACACGGTTCCGCAGATAACGTAATTAAGATACTCGAAAAATTCAGGTAGTCGGGCGCGCGCGCCGCCTAATCCGACATATTTTAGCATTAAATCTCCGAACCCTTTTACACACGCGAGACTTTGGCCATCCAAATTGCGACAAGGTAAACCCGATCCGTCGAGCGTTTTCCGAAGGCACATAACTGCAGACGAAACGAGACGCGGTGTAAGTGAAGAGCGTCTCCAATTAATGCAAGTTCGGCGGGTCGTTAGGCGAGTTTCTCTCTCGTATACACGCGCGCGCGCCTCAAACACTCTCGTTTTTCCTTTGAACGAGCGATCGCGCAAGGGTATTCGTTACGAAAACTCGACGATGAGAAGAAGATGTTTGGAGATCGGGTTTTCTCGGAGGCGCGAAAGATAAGCATATTTTCATCGCTTTCCGTAAATATCTACGAGGAAAGTTATCCTCCTTTACATAATATAGACGTGTAATACTCGAATCTTTGATGTTAAAATAATTTTCACTTCATTTTCAACTTCAAAAAAATCACTAAAACGCGCGCAACGTTCAATTTATCAACCTTCAGTTCCTCGCAATACATTCCTCCCCAAGCCAAACGCAATCTTCTCCCATCTCTTTTCCTGCCCAAAGCTACAAACTACATTTACCGCGTACAAAAAACCCGTGCTTTGTTATCTGATTAGACTCCACTCTCAGCTTACGGACTATATACAGAGCGAGCCATTCTGCCCTGCAAATGCGAGCATTTGCATTCGTACCTGGAAAGCGTCGCGTATCTTTCGGCGTCGAATGGAACAGTTTTTTCTTTGTTTCCCGCGTTCCTTTGTCGCGCGCACGCGTGCGTTCTTTTACTCACTTTTCTCGTCCCTCTCTCTCAAAACTATGGCTATTTTCGCGCGCATGCGCGTACTTATTATCGCGCGAGCGCGGGGCAGCAGGTGCGAGTGCGTCGGCGCATCGTAAATCAGCAGATTTACGGTATGTGATGCGAGCTCTGCTGCTCGTTTGATAATAAAAAAATGTGAGGAAATTTGAGAGAACTAAACCGTTACTCAATGAGCTCGAGAGAGTTACGTGAAAAGTGATATTTTGAGTTTATGAAAAGACACGTAAAACTTTGTTGAGGTGATTAACGACAGTTACTTATACTGATACATCTCATAATAATTATATTATTCCATTTGTACGTATACGAATACGGCAAGTTCTCGTTACGAGAGTTGTGTAATTGTTTAGAAATCTTTGCAGTATTTATTATAATTTGCAAAAAGAAGCACTGTTAACACGGAGAACAATCGTTGAAAATAGGCGATCACGTAATACTCGAATGACTATCATTACTGCGAAACTCATACCATTAGAAGTAACAATATTGGAATATAAGAATATTGTTTTCATTTGCTATCTCACAATTATGTTTTATGCAATGCTCGTAAAAATTACGTTCAATAGCGCAGTTAACAATTTGTTCTTCGATAAATATAATTTTCATATTTTTCTATTACATTTATATCTAATGTAATCACTTTGAACAATAGCATAAAAATCGTGTTTAAGCTTTGCATATAACATTACATTTATACAAAACAACAATATAATCACAAGCAATCGCGTATAAGCATATAAACTCCATTAAAAAAAAAATACTGTTAGAGGATTTTCATTAAAAATCGCGATATCAATCTCGTGTGTTTAGAAATTCTTCGCATTGCCGACACGTGTCCACCTCGAGAATGTTCATCCCGACAGATCGGCAGCGTCTTCGTGCGGCCATCTCTTATCTCGTCGACTATTGTATTACGCTACATTGTCCGTTCCAAGTTACACACACACACACACACACACACACTTTGATATCGAGATGTGCGTGTAGCTGTTGGCAAAACAAAAAGCACGCCTGCGCGGGAATCGAATAAGTATGCATGCGAACGATAATAAAACGAGAGGAGAGCGGGTATATAATAGAAAACAAAGGAGTTGAGAAGTCACGAGTAGCCGCTTTTGAATTATCGCAGAAGAATGGCAGTTTCGAAGTTTCCTCTTTGCTACGTTCAAGTTTGGATAAAGTGGTACACTTCGATTGTGTAGTATAGGGAGCGCGAGTAAAGTTGTAGCGTACGTCGTAGTACGCGAATGTACCATTAGGGCCTTCGCACGCTAAAAGAATAGCGATATGGAAATAAGAAATAGTATTGAAAATATATCTATATGTATAAGGAATAAGAAACTTATTCCTCTTATTCTTCATATATATAGATATATTTTCAGTGCTATTTCTTATTTCCACATCGCTATTCTTTTAGCGTGCGAAAGCCCTTAGTTTGTGTAAACATATATACGACTATTTATAAAGAGGAGATAGCAATTAGTTGTAAAATCTAAAACAGCCATTAAACAAAAAATACTCAAAAATACCAATTATCCCAAATGCAGACCAGCGGTGGTTAACATTCCAATTACACCGAATATCACTCGCCAACGCTAACTCGCCCAACTCCTATCAACTAACAATCAAAGTAATAATGACCAGACCTTCGTTACCCAGTTCCTCTATATTCTCTATCATTCCGATATACTCCCCACCTAAACTCAGCCATTACACCTAGCCGATTCCGCACACACATACAGCAGGTATAACGAAACAGGTAACCCAGAAACCAGACCGAGCTCCTGCCCACGTGCGTACATCGATCCCGCAGGTATATTCGCTCGCTCCCGACGACGACGACGTCGACTGCCTATATGCACCTTTGGCATAAATTACGTTGGCTAGAGAGGGGGGGGGGGGGAGTCCATTACAGCGGGCTTGTTCATTACGCGAAATCAGCACTCGCGTAATGACCCCCGGAGGAACAAGAGAAGGCGTAGTATGTGTGCATGTATACGTAGGTGTAAGTGTATCCGGAGAAAAGTAGTTTAGTTTCGAAAAAGTGAGTGTTGTGTAGAGAGTGAGAGAGGTATAGAGGGCGGTGTGGGCTGCTAGGGTCGCTGTAAAAACGATTGACGAATAAACAAATTCTTCGTTCAACGTGATGACTGACGCAATCAACTCCTCAATGAACTCTAACTCAACCATCCGCGTCCCCCCTCATTTCCACTGAATGAGCTCCGACAATCACACATACATACACATACATACATGTCCACGTATACACGCCCCCATTACGTCTGCGATCGATTTTTACCATTCTTTCACCCACTATACTCGATTTAATTTATCGCCATACGCGCTTTGTACGCCGCGCGGCGCGGACTCCGTATCGCCCCTGTACTAGACTCTCTTTCTCTCTTTCGAGATGTCGGCGTTGCGCAATCATTGCGCGCGCGTGGACTTGCATGCAGCTGCAGATAGCGGAGCGGCGGCGCACGCGCGGCTGAAAGGGAATGTTTGGCGCATTTTTTCGTTGTTGTTGTTAGACGCGAGCGATAGATTTATTATGTTGTGAAAAGCCTTTGTGCGTGTGGTTAAGGCTTTGTTGTACGTGATTTCGCGGCGCGAGAACGTGGTGGTATTTAAATTTATAGGTGGGAGACAGCCTGGAATTTTTTTAACGATAATGAAACGCGCTGGAGTTGTAAAATACGAGATAAAATAGGTTGAGATAAAAAATAGTATTTTGTGAAGTGTGGTTGGTCTAATCGATGGATAGTACGTTTTCAAAAAGGGTCAAATCGGCGTTGCGAAATTACTTGCATGCTTCTGTTGAAACATAGAGTCACCGGACTGATTGTTGTACTCTCATGTAGTGTTTATCTAGTCTGTACTACTGATGTGCAGTACCTGAAATGTATGAAAGTCTAAATTGTACTTACTCTGACAACTGTGATGGCTTGCGAATAGGCTCAACCACTGTTTACTTGTTCTGTACCAAATAGTTTTATGCACACAGCGCACTCCCTACGCAAGTCTGTGATATTTTGTCTATCTGTTATTTGTAATTAACTAGAAACCTGACTTACTCCTAGAATAATTAATGCTTTTACTGTGACTACGTTATTGCTTCTCTGCAATCGTAACTTTGTACCTGATCAAGCAGACTAATAATGTTGATAAATGTATCGCGATTTTTTTTGTTAACTATACAAATAAACACTTTCTATTCTATTCTATAAGCCTAACTTTTTAATGTACATTTCGTATATTGGAAAAATTGAAGTCGAGTTATTCAATTGAAAACCTTCACCAGAAACACTAACATAAACTTTGAAAACTACTAGTTACTTGTCACTCTTTCAGATATCAACAAAAAAGCTAAAACTACTACTCTCCAACCAGTTTTCCAAAACCTCCCTCCGAAAAAAAAAAACCACAACTGAAGATATCATCTGTCAGGAAAACACTCGGACCACCTGGCAAAAACCTCATCTGCGTTTACCTAATTATTCTCACCGACATACACACTCCCCCCCACCAAAAAAAAACGAACCCAACCATCCAGCTCCACCGTCTCTCCGTCTCTCTCATACTCTCCACTAAAGGCCGGATCGCGTCGGGCTGCACAATGCGCATGCCCATTTTCGCTGGAAACTGGTTCGCGCGCGTGGAAAAAACGTCGTCGCGCGCATAGTTCGTATACCGCGCGCGCAGGGCTTTTTATTCGCCGAGAGGCTGAATTCCGCGATGACGGTTGAATAACGCGAATTATTGTGTAAGGCGCGGCTGAAAAAGCCGACCTTTTTGCCGTACACACGTGTGTGTATGTATGCGTGTTGTATGTTGGCTTGGCAGAAGGTATATGGCTCGAATCGGTAATCGAATTGCGCGCGCCGCTGTAAAGAAAATTGTGGTAGCCGCGCGCGGAATAAATGTCGAGCTGTCTGGATGCGCGAGCGTGATGCGTATGGTTTTTCTTTTTCATGCGTATTCAATTAGGTCGGGACGAATTGTTTTGCGCTGACGTGCGGCATTGACGAATGGCGAATTTGTAAGTTGTAATTTTTGTTGCGCTCTGAAATGCGCTGCAGTTGTCGACTTTTCATTAAGGTCAGTAACATAAACATAAGATAAATTACAATCGAGTTTAACTCGTTGCGTCGACATATCAATTTTTTAGAAAAGACGGCACCTACGCGCTTTGTATGTGTGTGTGTGTGTGTATATATATATATGTGTGTGTGTGTGTGTGTGTGTGTGTGTGTGTGTGTGTGTGTGTGTGTGTGTGTGTGTGTGTGTGTGTGTGTGTATGTGTGTGTGTACTAGCGAGCGCTATTCGTTGCCATTATATATCAGCCGGTGCGATCGGCAATCCTGTTATTACTTCAGGCAACATTATCGCTCTAAATCAACAAACCAATTACACAACGCCTTAACGTAACGCGCTCCCTCCTGCAGGAGGTATTTTAATCTTCTTGGCTATTGTTCATTATTATTGGTACAGTATCAATTATCCTCGGAATTATCTCGTCTGCGGCGGTAGCGGATTGCGATTCCGCGCTGGAAAATGAAGTACGCGCGGTTGACGTTTATTTCTGCGATCAATAAATTAGGTTTCGAACAGCAGGGGTAGTCGTAAAACTTTGAATGGTTCTTTTTGCTTTATGTGGTGTGATTGATTAACGGCAGTATAATGAAGGCTCTTGATGAATTAGAATTTTCTTACAAGTATACCAATGTGTAATTAATTTTTAAGACAAAAAAACAGCACTATTAGCCAGATTAATTTAACCATATTTTTTTATCACAAATAACAGTCAAATCTACAAACAGCATTATTACTTCAAGTTAGCTATACAATTATTCTTTATATTTCACTTAACCATTCATAGAAAATAGTCGCGACCTTGACAAACCTCGCGCCCAAATCACCGACGACCGTCTAGACCTCGTAAATCAGAAAAAAGTTTCCACATTGCACCTTATATATGTGTGTATGTATGTGTGTGTGTGTGTGTGTATATATACACACACATACACACAGCTCGCAACATCTACATCAACAATAACAGACAGATTGCTTCTTGAACTCGATAAATAATACGTCAGCGCGAGCAAAAAACGCGCGACGTTTATATCGTACAATGTATATATTTTTATCGCGTGCGCCCGGGTAAAAACAGAACTCTCTCGTGAATTAATCGCGAGACGCGCGGGCCAACGGCCGTGAAATCGTCATCAGCTGTTTCGTGAACTTGTGACACACGGCAACGTCGCCGCGGTTATATCTGTTGGATTAATCGGGTAAGTTGTTTTCCCTTTAGAGTCAAAGGAAGTGGAGTATAAATATAAATTGTGATTTTTTTTTCGATAACGGTTGATTAATAAATTATTATAGAAATAGGTGGTGTAATGGTAGTAATTCAATGATGAAGAAAAAGTTATGTTACGTTTAACGTGAATATCATTTCTGCACGTTATTTATACTTCGTTTTAATGCTGTTATCGATATACTTCATATCGCGTAAAGTGATAAGGATACAACGATCAAATTCAACAAACTGTTAATCATCGCCACTTTCGCCCTCTTCACTCAACTTTTGGACTGTTCTTGAATATTCAGTCCCGAGACCTTTCATTAATATTTAGCATACACTGTTAAAAATGATAAAGTTTTTTTTCTTAAATTTTAGTTAAATTTAATAAAACTTTTGAAGTTTCAGTTAAATTTAACTGAAATTTAATAAAAATTTTGAAGTTTTATTACAGAATTTATCTTAAATTTCAGAAAATTTTTAACAGTATACTACTGACAGTATTTTTTACTGACTGCTCGTGAATCTGTTTTACAATACGAACGCGAAACAACTACACTAACAAAGATACAATGATACAAACAAAAGAATATTAATAAAAAAAAATTGATAAAAAAAGTCAACCATTTCTCGAAACACTGATTACCACTGGAACTCCGCACCGCTCGCTTATATATATATAATATATATATATATATAATATATATATATAAACGAGCGGTGCGGAGTTCCAGTGGTAATCAGTGTTTCGAGAAATGGTTGACTTTTTTTATCAGTTTTTTTTTATTAATATTCTTTTGTTTGTATCATTGTATCTTTGTTAGTGTAGCTGTTTCGCGTTCGTGTATATATATATATACACATATACACACACACACACACACACACACACACACACACACGCGCGCGCGCGCGCGCGCGAGCGAAGTCAAATATTTGATTAGAGTATATGCCGCGCACGCCTCGCAGTCTCGCTGTTGGCTGTTTTCTTACACGCCGCGGTCTGTTTGCTCGGACTTTAGCGCGCGCGAGCGAACCTTTTTAGCATCGGCTAGATAAAAGTTATTCTCGTCGCTGAACAAAGAGTTTTTAATTATCTCTCTCGCACCCATACAGCGCGTATAATAAACAACAAAGCGTTTGTCTATCGAAAGTGGATATATCTACGAGTTATCGCGGGTTTACGCGACAGAAGTGCAGCATCTTGTAAATTAATTGAGAGTTTTTATATCATGCGAGCTGAATTCCTGAGACGGTCGGTGCGCGAGTCTGGCGTGTTTTTGATTAGTTGGAATTATTGTAAGATTACAGCACCCATGCGCCGATACAGCGGCGTTATCGCCGAGCGGTCTCGCGATGAAAGTTTATTTTTATTTACCACGTCACGCCTCGGTCTTCTCGTTATATATTCGATATGACGAATGTGTAAAATGTGCGATCACGAAGTTAAAGTTGTGATGGTTTTATCGGAATACAAATAGCTTAATAGTGCATATGAAAAGTTAATTTCGCGTGAATCACGATTGGCACGTGCTGTGTGCATCGATCGCGTGCATTTGCGCTGATTAAGTCGTATCTGGTCGATCTATTCCAATAAATTTGCATGCTATTAGCGATTTTAAATTGATCATGCACTCCAAAAAAACAAAAATCGATCTACAACGCTTTACATGAAGGTATATAATTCGATTCAACGCTAAATTAAATTATGTTAATTCTTTCCGATTTCCTCTTACCGCACGTATATCCAAAAAACTACGAAAAAAGTAAATCGTCCATTAATCAAGCAGCAAACGGCCAAACGAAACTACCTCTCCCATCGAAATTCATAAAACGCTAATGCGCGCGCCGAGAAAGCCTTTATCGATCGGTCGCGCGAACTTGCCTAATGAAATAAAAAGGCCGAATCAACGGCCCCGGCTTGACGAGATTAAGCGCGCCCGCGCGATTCTCCGCTGCTCCTTTGCTTTACTCATTCGGCCTTTCGACTAAAAAATGAAGTCGACGGTCGCGAAGGCTCGCAGGACCGCTGCTCGATTCCAGTGTACGTAAGAGGATTCGCGAAGGAATTTTAAATCTAGAATATTTTGATTTTACGGAATACTTGAGGGATTGTCGGTAATACGTTATACTCGGTATATTATCTGATAATTATCGGACTGTGTAATACGGTATTTATATACATGGAGTGTCGAGTGGTACAATCGTCGGAAATAATGACCTACTCATCAATCATATCAGCATGCTGATTATCGATCACGATAAATGTTCATGTGGTTTCCGTGAATCTGATTCAGCGTAACCGGAAAACCAATTAATTAATTCCATACCAACATAGCTGTAAAAAGAAACCAACATAATAACCAACTTCGGAAACTTCACTGAACCAGTGAAAAAAATCCAGGCCAGCGAGCCGTCCACTGGCCCCGAAAAACCATTGACAAAAACGCCGAAGCAACTTATCAACAATCGTAAATAACCACGAAAAAATCGTCTCACTTTTACTTTTATCTCTCTCTCTCACTTACTCTCGTCCTCTTACCAAGATCCGATGCTCGAGCGCAGCCGAATCCTCGCGCGCGCGCAATTAAAAAACCGGCCAGACGGGTTCTCTCTCCCCAGAACATTCCGCAAATTCTGGCCATCGCTGCGCGCGCACAGCTCGGGTCTCTAAGCTCTCTCTCTCTCTCTCTCTGGCGAGCGAACGGTCTGGCTCACCTATGGTATAGGAAGGAGGAACACGATTGTCATAGGTCTGTGTGTGTGTAAGGATCGAAACGGTTTTGGGATGCGGCGGAGGTAACGGATAAGTTGGGAGATTTGCACATCCGTTTGGTGAGCGATGGCGGCGATAAAAAAAGTCACAAGTGAGGTACCGTTGAATAGTAAGTTGGGAAGATTAATCAGGATGGAGTGGAATTTTCGTATAGGATGCTGCGAATTGCGACGTTGTTTTGGAAGAGTATAGATATGGAAGGCAAGGCCATTTTAACTGGTTCTAACATAATTCTACAATTAATAATAAATTTTTTGGAATTGTAAAACATTCTAAAAAACGACGTTTCGCAAGTTATATTCGTTAAAAATGAAAAATATAATCTTATTTTTCATGCTGTAGTTTCCAACGATTCTCCGCTCTGTTCTGTGTCTGTTTTAACACACTGAGAAAACTGTCGTAGGAAAATTTACTGAAAAGCTAATAAAAATTACTATTTTTTATAGCAACGATGGGATATCATGGAAATTTAGGTACTTTTGCTAATATAGTAATTTTTGTAGCCAAGCTTAAACTTAAAAAAAATTGATTTTCATGATTTTATATCTATAGGATACCTAATATTTATACAATATTTAATATATTATTAATTAAATTTAGCTATACAAGAAATAAATAAGGAAATAAAAATTTTTTTTTTACGGTGGTTGTGTATTCGAACCCTGGACCCTCCGCACGCTAGGCAGACGCGCTAACCTCTTACCCACGTGAGCTTCTTGAGTACAAAATTTTGGAACTGATACATTGGCTACCTTCGCTTACGAGAGAACTTTGATGATTATTTGATAGCAATAAATAACTATGATAATATAAAGAAATAACTCATAGCTCACCTGCACAACGTAAAAATAAAACAACTGAATCGATATTGTCGATGTTTTTGATAACTTAAAAGGAAGATAATCTCAAATTGCGGGAGAAACATAACCTCAATCAGACACGTGCTCCCGGCGTGCACGCAATAAGTACTACATGTAGAGGGCACTTTTTGCTATGTGTAGTAGTAAAAATTATTAAGATACCTTGTAAATATTCCTGAACTATAGCAAAATTTTTTATAATTTGCTTATATCCCCGCGTTGCTATCAAATATAGTAATTTTTGTTAGTTTTTCAGTAAATTTTCCTACGACAGTTTTCTCACTGCAGTAAAAAGAAGATCCCTCTCAACAATCCCCATCGTATAACTAAAAATTAAAAAAAAAAATACCAACCCGCATTTCTCTGACAACGCTTCACCTAACATCAACTTCTCCACACCTCTATCTCTCTCCGACAAATCCTCACGATCATTACTCGAATGAATCACAATCCGCACCGTGCGTCGTCTAACGGAAACCTGCGTGCGTCACGTGCGCGCTCGCCCGCGCCATTAGGCATGCAAACTACTCCTACTTGGGAAACGCGTGCGTTACGCAAGAGGTACGCCGAGATCCTTTCGCGTCTGCTGAGAGCTACACATCACCACCGCTGCTGCTCATGTCCGTCGACCCGAATTCAACTTACCTGAACAGAAATAGAGAGAGTATACGGTTAGGTTTTTGTGGGTAGAGTTGACGAAAGTTTGGGAGTATTTCGAGCTGTGAGTAATTGGAGTAGCGAAGGTACTGGATTATCAAAATGTATATGTTTAGAGGAAAGAACGACTTCTTAACATCGACGCTGATAAATTAAATTCCGAGAGACTACAAAGGTTTGACGTCACGCTCGCGTATAGCTTGACGTAATTGCATCGCTGGGATAGTGTGTCGCGTTATTCTGGAATATAACGACTTGACGCGATTATATGGCGACATACTTTGCCAATTATTTCTATATTAAAGTCCTTTCTTTCCTATAATAGACATCTTGATTTTAATTCTAAAACGAGCGACGTCAAGCCAGTACGGCATTGTAAAGCATTTTTCCCAGAATAAATTGTAATATTTCATTTTTCCTTTTACGGCGAACGGCGACTATCAGTATTACCCACATTATGCGATATTTTACGACCTCGTAACGTGCATAAATGCAACCTATAAACCTTTATTATAGTCCATACTTAATCAATCAAACGCCTCCTCTTCCTGCGCTCGCTCTCGCTCGCTTAATTCGAAAATTGACTCGGTGAGATGCGAGCGCGGCTTACATCACATCTGCATTCACGCGCGCGCGCCTATATAATTTATCGCAACTATGTATAAACAATAAAGTCTCCTGAGAATTTCACTTCATAAATATCTATATACACTTTATCGAGCAATATCGCCTCACGTACATGTATGCGCTACTCATCGAAATCAACATCTAAATCACTTTACGAAGCCATTTCAATATCCAATCGAATCTATCGTATATATGTGTATGTAGAGGTACATGCACGCGCGAAGCGTCAGTCGATTTCCGCGAAAGGCCTGCGCGTCATTTCCCGTATACGCCCGGCCATTAACACGGTCAATTAACATCTGCGGGGCCTAAGCCGAAGGGTCAAGAGACTCGTGATGCATTGCCTTTAATTGCGCGCCGCGATGCAGTCGCCTCGTTATATTGGCGACGAGATTTTTTCCCCGATTGCCGTGCGAACGTCTGTGGAGTGCAGCGGATTGAATGTTGATTGGATGGTCGATTGATGCGTAGATCGATATATAAGCGATTTTTGTTAGAAGGTTTAGTATATATGTTTTTAGGCGACCGCAAGACGAATTAACAAAAGAATTGTGACGATGAAATTTTTTATACATGATAGTGTTCGGGTATAGTCATCCGCAGAAAAAAAAGCGCGAAAAAACTATGTCCGTTTTCGGAAACGGCAATTAGGGAACCACGCGCTGAAAACCCAGATTACAAAGTCAAATGTGTGTATTGTACTAAGAACAACTCGTCATGCTTTTTCCCACCGCGCGACATATTTAATCGCGTTTTTTCTATGCTATGCACAAAAAACTTCACTAACCTTATCCGCCAATCCAAAACCCGTTAACCCTCCGACCTCAAAAAAAACCCTCACAGCGTAAAAGGCGGACCCACGGAGGAAAATCGCGCGAAAAGCTATATCTATAGGACGAATTTTGCTTATGCCGCGCACGCGCGAATCTTGTCGCTTGCGCCACGCGTGCTTTTTTCCTCTCGCGACTTACTCCGCTGACGCACGCATACATGTACACGCGGATTTTCTTGTACGCGTACATGTAGCGCTCGATCATCGACGTCCTGCCATTAGCGCGCTAATGATGCCTAACGATTCCGAGTTTATAAGGCCGGGCGGTTGTAGGATTTCGCAATTGGGTTTGGATTCGGGCAAAAACGTATACTTAGCGTGTTTCGTAATTGACTTATCGAAGTGGGTGTAAAAACAGCGCGCGACTGACATTTATTTTGATAATTTCAATTAATTGGCGGTTAATTAAGCGTAGCGCTATGTGTGACGGCTTTGCGAGAGGCACGTTTTTGCGATCGCGTTTTTTCCCGGCGCGTTGAATCGTAAATTCAGCTGGTGAATAAATGACACCTTTATGATGCCAGAAACTACCGTCGCGGAATAAAAATTATCATTTTAATACGTCGTTAAAAACTGGTGTTCGTGACGTAGACCGAGTAAATATATGAATGAATCAAACTTTCCGTCTTGGATATGGCTTAATCAAACCAATTACTGCGGAAACTGAAACTTTATTTTCATTCTTTAACAATGTATCAAAACTTTTTCAACCTCGTAACTCACGATAACCACTGACCCCACCTCACCACTGTGCCTTTATTTTCACTTACGAGGTCAAAGACCTTTCGATCGTGGTCCTCTCGCGTGGGCGTCGGCGAATGTGCCGTAACATTCGCAGCTCAGCTGAGCGCGCACAATGATATATTCAGGTACTCGCGCGAGCGGAGAAAGGAGAACAGCGGCGCTCTCGCTTTTTAACGCGCAGCATTGTTTTTGCGCTGTTTGGGGCTTAGGCGGAAGTGTTTTGACGGAGTGTGGGTCAAGGTTCGGCTACCAGAGTGGTGGGAGTTTTTTATGTTAATGTGGTTGGGTTAATTGGGTGGGTGAAGTACTTTTTGAAGTGTCATTTCTGTCAATTACGTGTGATCAACAAAAATAATTAAGGTTTTTCTATGAATTTTTAAGCTTCCGTATTTTAAATTTATAGTACGTCGTTGTAAAAGTGCAATGTAAACATCCCGTACATGAAGAATAGCTTAAAAATCAATCGCAAAGATTTCTAAAAAGCAAAGAAACCCTATTCAATAAATTTTCTTGCCTATACACTCCACTTAAAACAGTGAACTCGATATCACGCTAACAGAAAACATCCTCCACATCGTGCCAACCTCTAAAGTAGCATAACACTGCCATACGTATGCGCGTGCGTATATATATATACGCACATACAACAGGTGAGAAAGCGCGCGCGCGGAGTGAAATCAATTGAAATAAGAGCCGAACAAACGCGCGCGCTCAGGTGAGTTTTTTGTTCTCGCGTCAGTGATTCATCCCACGGGCGTAAAAAGGAGAGCCGAGCACGTGGTATACCCATTACGTGGATATATCGAGTTCTGGATGTTACAGAAATCGAAGATATACGCAAGGTGCAATATCGTGGAAAACGAGTTTTCACCTTTACGACACTTCGTACAGGTGTGTACGATGGTCATCAATGAGTGTACATGTAGGTCCCGACCCTGACAGCGCGCGAGACAAAAGAACGCGGCCTGTAAACCAGCTCATTACATACCTCTCGCGACGTAATTGGAGCTGCGACGTATATGCGACACGCAACGGCGCTGCTCTCCCGCACGCGTCGTTATAATATCCACCGCGGGAGATTCGCTTCGTCGTCTCCCTGCCCCAATCAACGTTTTGCATTTTACAATTGAAGCGTGCGCGCAGAACAAAAGAGGGCTGTTTTCTCGCGCGCGCGCGAGCACAGCGGGGTTCAACGAGCTTTCGGATGTAGTCTAAACAATATATTTGTCGAGCTGACGCGCGCGCGCGTCTTGGGTGTCGGGGCGAAGGGCTCGAGGGAGAGAATAATAATAAAGAGGAGGAGGAAAGCGAGCGCGGGCCACACACGCGCTAAGCGTGAGTTATGGCGGGGATGAGGTAGGAGTCGGTTGGGGAGTTTTTGAATTGTATGTGACAAGGTTTTTGAGACTGGTGGAAGGTACTTGTTTGGTTGTAATCGGAGGTGTCAATGTATGTTGATTTTCATGGTAGAGAAGTAGAAATAAATAATTAAAGAGTAAATAAATAATTGGGAAGAGAGAGTTAGTTGATAATCGTGTGAGTTTGGTTGTGCATTTGATCTTTATGGTAAAACTGTGTTTAGAATAAAGGGTCGGACAAAAATGAAATTCTTTCCCGATGTTTTTTAACGTCTTTCCGCACATGTGCATATATGTGGACATATATATGGACAAAATTATGTGTTTATATATGTTTAAACATATATGTGGACAAAATTAAAATGTTTATTGTAACTTCATCTTATATAATAAGAAAAAATATCGTATGCATTCAATTAGGTGAAATACTGCAAATACCAGTCGGTTTTATGCATTAAGAATGTAGGTATAATTTAATTATTATACATTTCAAAAGAAACAAAATTTGCAATTTTGTTAAACAAATACTTGTAATAACTTTTGTTTTTGCTACGAAAACGACACATGAAATTAGTCACATAAGTACGTTGAAAGTGCAAATACATTCGTCTAATAATATTTTGAGTTTCAATTCTATATTATATCAAATTGGTTTTTATAAGCTAAGATTTTATTTCGAATTTATCACTGCAGCTCCACTATTTTCTCATCTTGCAGCATCAAACATCTTGAAAAACCATACATCGATCTTTGAAAATCTTCCACCCATATTTTACTTCTCCTACTACATCCAACTTCAGCATAAATACTCTCCAACACTGTGCCTCCTACTTCCACCTAAAATCCGGAAAACTTCAGACCTACACCATTCACCGACTCCCACATAATACACACACAGTTTACCGTTCGCCGCGAACCCCATAGCGGATTTAGAAAGCGCGCGCGGCCTGACAATGGCTCGACTGCACCTCGGTCGCGCTCGATTAAACTTTCCGCGGCGAGCGATTGTTAGAGCCTGCAGCACACCGCGGCTATAACGTTTCAATCGCCGCGCGGACTTTCCTTTTTCCGAGGACGAAGATTATCGCCGAGCCGAAGGGAGGAAAAATTCGACGGCACACTAATTGTTCCCGGAGTTAATGGTTCTGCTTTTTTAAATCTAGTCGCGGACTATTTGCCAAGGTATTTATATTATAATATTCTAAACTTGAAAGTCCCGCGGCCTCGTTGCGAGCATATCTGCATCCTACTTGGAACTCACTTCTTCTCTCCAAGTAGTTTACATGAAAATGATTTTAGCCGTTTCTGCGGTGGCCGATAGAAGGACGCGTGCCGCAGATAAGGCGACCAACTCGCATAATCTCTGTTATATACGCACATATATCTCAACCTCGGAAATACAAAATACACATTATAAAGATTACCTATATATACTCGGAATCGAAACCACATTCATTCCCAAAACTTTCTATTTACACGCATATCCGTGCCCAATTGCCTCCACACACAGACAGACACGTTGACTCACGCGAGTATAAATAACAGTCGAGAGGTGGAAAGGTATACATACATAAAAGAAGGAAGAAAGCGTTTTGTGCAAGTGCCGCGGCGCTCGCCGGATTATGCATGCGGGCGCGCGAAGAAAGCGCGTGCCTCTTCTTGTATGCCACGTGTGGTGTATAGGTATAACTTAAGTGCGATAGCGAGGCGACGCTGTCGTGTGCAGGCTGCTAACCCACTGCGCGACGAGTAGCTTTCGTGGAACGAAGTAGTTTGCGGCAGTGTGGAAATGCTGATGAAAGAAGTTTGTGTATGTGTGAGAGAAAGAGAGGCTGGGATTGGATTGTTCTTATAGTCGTTTATGTCGTCTTTAGGTAAGTGTTATGCGCGTATTATAAGGTAATGCTATAATATACTCCGTCATTAATGATTATATATAGTGGGGGTACGTTTGCTTGTTTCATTTTATCTTGAATTTCTAAATAAAGGGAACAAAAAAGGTCTTTGTAAATACCAATAATCTTAAAGGCACTTCACACTGAGAGAAGAAAATTGTTACTGTTAAAATATTTATCTATTTGAAATACAACTATTTGACATGTTTAAGGATAAAATGTGATATTGTAACAGTTACAATATCTACATTAACTAATAACATATGCAGATTTGAAAGTAGCTAATGGTAGAAGTTGTTGTAAATTGTAGTTTTTGAATCTAATAGCCAATTTTCTACCAGGATGATGTTGTTATATATAAAAAAAAGGTTTGAAATAAAAACTCCATTTAGTTTTTTACTCCAACGTTTCGGACATTTTTATTATTTATGTCCCTCATCAGGATAAACAATAAAAATGTCCAAAACGTTGGAGTAAAAAAATAAATGATGTTTTTATTTCAAAAGTTTTTGTTATAAAACATCATCCTAGTAAAAAATTGGTCATTAGATTAAAACATCGCTGCCAATTCATTGGTACGTAGCTTCCTCCAAATTAATGTATCGTTCCTATATGTATAGTACATATTTTAAATATAAAATATGTTTATTCATTATACTTTTTTTACAATAATTTAATAATTCATTAATATTTAAAAAATTGCATATTTGTTTCTTATTATTGAAATTAGTTGTTATTTGATACTTATTTTATTTAACAAAAAGTAATATTTTAAAATATAAAATTAAAAAATTGCTATCTACCCTGAGATTAACTTACTCACATTTTCAAAATCATATGTAATAACTCCATTTTTTACATTATAAATATATTATTATTCAATAATTGTGTACCTTTACTATAGAAACCGCTGCCAATTTATTGGCACGTGGCTTCCTCCAAATTAATTTATCGTTCCTATATGTATAGTATATTGTTCAAATATATTATTTACAAAAATGATTCATTTTTTTCGTATTCTTTAAATTTCTTATTAGCTGCCACTGATATTATGTCAACACAACAGTAGAAAAATAACAAAAAAACCGCTGCCAATTCATTGGCCCGTGGCTTCCTCAAACTTAATTTGCTTATTTCTTTAAAGAATTTTTAATAACAAAATTTATAATTTTTGCAACAATTTATAACATAATTATAACTAAATTCATTTATGAAGATTAAAAATTATTAATTTTTAAATTATGTATAAAATATGAATAAAATAATAGGTATGATTTTTTTTTAATTATGTGTGAAAAATAAAAAAAATAATTGATTGTAATATTATCGTCAAAACCTTTTAAAATTCCTAAATAACCTTTACTTCAAATTATATTTTCTTTGTGAAATTTCACACATAGGGTACTCGTCTCTAGTAGTATGCCTGTCCGTATTTGTGTGTTATTTCTGAAATTTCCGATGTAAGTAAAAGGTTCTAACCTTAAAAATAGTAAATGGCTATTACAAAACAAAAGCAGGTATACAACCCGCGCGCATCGGCACATAGCGCATAGCGCATGTCATTTCCATTTGCTAGTATAAATAAATGCGTTCCTGAATAATTACGATTTTAAAAGAGGCTAAAATAGTTTTAACCTCAAATATGAAATTCATAAACGAATTTTTTTACCCTAAGAACTTTTCTAATATACAAACTCTACATCTCCAACAAATTTCACAGAAATTAAAACAATTTAATGTACTTATATTGTGCGACAACAAAGAAAGTCATTTTCAAAAAGACTAAAATTTTAAATATCAAACATTTCAAAAACTAACCATATAATCTGGATTAAATTTTACGTAGGTATTGCCTATATCGCATACAAAATAGTCTATAAATTTCAAACTGATACATTAAGTCGTCATTGAGAAACTACGATTTTGAAAAATACGTAAAAAAATTTTAACCTTAAATATCTCTAAAAATTATGAGACAATTCTTTTACCTAAAGGACTTATACGATAAACATAAAAACTCTACATCCCTACAATATTTCAACATGATTAAACAATTTTTTTTTCTCTAGTTATCATGTGACAAAGAAAATAACTTTGCAAAATACGAAAATTTTAAATATCAAATATCTCAAAAGGTAATTAAACGATTTTGACGAAAATTCGCACATATATTATCTATATCACACCCAAAATTATCTATAAATTTGGAGCTGATTCATTGAACCGTTCTCAAAAAAATAACTATTTGAAAAAAAGGTTAAAAAATTTTAACCTCAAATATCTTTGAAATTTATTGACCAATCATTTAGCCCAAAGAACTTAGCCGAGAGCTATCCAAAATCTACCTCTACAAGAAATTTCAAAGCGATTAAGTCAATTTAAAAAAAGTAAACGTGCTTCATTTAAAACGCATTTTTTTCAGTTTTTAATTTTTTTCTCAAAAACTAGTTGACAGAATCGATTCAAATTTTTACAGATTATAGCTTTTTATATTCTGCATTATCATGATTTTTTTTTCAAAAAAATTGATCGTTTATTTTTGGAGTTATAAGGTTTTAACAGAAAAACCCGTTTTTGTTAATAACAAAAGAACCGCAATAGCTAATATAATTTTACACCACTCTAACCTCAAAATCATAACTTTAATATGATTATTCGGCTCTCGTGGTGTAAAATACGGTACAATACTGGTGCGTAAGGTGATTTTTACCGCATTCGACTTTTCGCACTCGCTTCGCTCGTGCGAAAATTGTCTCCTGCGGTAAATAATCACCTTCCACACCCGTATCGTAATGTACTATTGTCTCATACCCTGTCGGAAAGTGTTGTCTTCCCACCCTGCTCTCACGGCCGAAAGTGCCACATTCCCTCACGCCTAGAGACTGTGACGCGCATGCGCGTTTCTCTAATTTTCGGCCCGGCTGGCGCCGCCTGCGTGTTGCAGCCCTCGCTGCCGCTCGGGCCGCAAATCACCTGCAGGCGGCGCTAGTCGGCAGAAAATTAGAAACGTGCATAAGCCTCGCAGTTTTAGGAGTGAGGTTATGTGGCACTTAAGACCCTGAGATCAGGGTGAAAAGACAATAATATACTTTCCTCCAGGGAATACATGAGACAAAATAGTATACGCAACACAGGAGGGAAGTAGAACATCTCAACCCGCGTGTTTACCGCCCTCGCCTTCGGCTCGGGCGTTAATATCACACGCGGGTTGGGATGTTTTACTTCCCTCCCTTGGTGCGTAATGTACTAATTTTTTTAAATATAGGTTTTTTATGCTCTTTCGAATGCTATCTGTCCGATTCAAATATCTTAATGTTATCATTTAAAAAACGCAAAAATGAATTTTGCAAAAATCGAAAATTCGAAATAAAACAAAAACCCATCGGCGAATCAAAAAGAGGATTACCTTCCCCCATTCACACAAAAAAAAATTAGATCTGTCTGGTTAAAATCGATCGAATAGATCTTGAGATAAAACGGTATACATACACACATACACACACACACGCGCACACACACACACACACACACACACACACACACACACACACACACACACACACACACACACACATCCATACAGACATTTTCTAAAATCAAGTGATTCGAACTTCTATTACCTCTATTCATGTTTCTAGAGCAATTTAACAAAACTTAAAATTTTACTATTACAAAGCTCCCTCTAGGAGGAAGCAAAACTACTATAATAAGCATATTGTAACTATTACAATATCAATGTTCTGAGGTAACATATTAAAATTGCTTATGAGAACATGGTAACTTAACTGTTAACATGGCATTATAACTGTTACAATCATGCCTATATTTGGTCATATTTAAACATACGCATGTTAACAGTTGCAATGCCATGTTAACAGTAAACAAATCGTTTTCTCAGTTCAGTAATGCTATCTTTTCTATATTATAAACTTCAATTGTAATCTATCGGAACCAACACAACAAAAATCCATCTGCCACACAAAATCAACCATAACACTCGCATCACAACACCTCGCCAACCGCACTACACTCCACCTCATTATTCCACCTCCACTCGCGGCTCATTACCTCCGAAAACACTGTGTTACACATCCCCCGACGATTTTTCCACCGCGCGCATCAGCCTATCTCCACTTATTCACGACGACAACCATGCCTCGTTGCAACAACAAGACTGCACCGCGATAAGGATCTCGCGTCCATTACATCCGCACGGCTGCAGCATCACAGATAAAGTCGTCGAATCGCAATCTGCCGATCGATCATGCGCGAGGCAGCGATTTACACTGCCCGCTCGCAGAGGTATTACCAGTCGGCAAACCATGATCATGATGATGATTGACGCGCGTGAGCTAGTGTGTACTATAGTCGAACACTTGCTCTTGAAATTCCAGGCGGATAAAGCGGTGCACTGTGACTGGAAGAAAGTATAGAGGTTGTGTGTGAATGTGGCTCGTTAAAGTTGCAAGATTAGCCGGCGATTACGTAATTAAGAATTTATATTCCGATAATCTATATTTCATTAGGCTATCTGGTTAATTGAGTGGCCGGTAATGGGCTGCGCATAAGCCGCGTGGTAATTAAATATCATTCCCAGCTTACAAGATTGCGCGCAGAGTTAAGATGCGGTTAGGTGCTCACCGCTAGATGGCGCGTAGCCGAAAAAGTATTCACGCATATAACTTATTTATTCATTTCCATCTTCGGAAATCTTATATATGCTACCATTTGAAAGAATCTGTGAAGAATTAAAATTTATGTTTTAAAACTTTAACAAACTTGTCGTGCTGGTAACCTGGTAGAAATTCATCTATATGAAATGGCCAAGAAGTTAGAAAATAGCTAGTAAAACTGGCTAATTAATCGCTATGATGAAACTATTTTTCGACCATTATTTGCCTATTTCTTAGATTGACGTAACAACAAAATATTCGTATCTGATTTACTTACTAATTTTATCTTTGATGAAAGAGTATTAAAGTGCATTGGATGACTTACCAAAATATAAATAAATAACATTAACTAATAAATCATTTGTTGTACTCATTCACTGAGAAAAATGATGTATTAAAAATTACTACAATATATAGGAACGTGGGGAAAAATCTCAAATGCCAAAATTTGTATTATATTTTATAGTAAAAATACATAATAAAAATTGCTATGTACATAGTAATCTTTACTATAAAATATAGTAATAATTTTAGTATTCGAGATTTGTTCCCACGTTCCTATATATTATAGTAATTTTTAATACATCATTTTTCTCAGTGTTCTATGAATAATTCAGCAAAACTTTTATTTCTCCGTCTGATTCTATCTCTCTCACTCCTTTTGTCATAACAGTAAGCCTTCTACTAGCCATTTCCAGACTAAAGAAACTGATCAGTTTTAATACCTTTAAAATACTCAAGAACAAGCTTACGCTTGTCTTCGAAAAACTCATTCTATTTTTGAATCTATTAAATGGTCAAATAATAGGAGACAAAGCGTTTCATCGGGAGCTAGAAACTGAACAAGAGAAATTCTTATTTTATAGCAAGTTTCTAATATAAATGGCCAGTTATTAGTTATAAAATGTTTTGAATTTCCACCATAGTTTTGCTCGTTGTACAACGGAAAATGTCGACCAGAACCTCGCTATCCCACACACAGTTCACCCGTGGGAAAAAGACACGTCACGCCATTGACAAATTAATACCTCTTAACAAACCTCGTCCCTGAGACATGTTAATACCGGCCGTCGTCTCGAATTCCAGCTTAATTAAAAATCGCTAACTGAAGGCCCACCCGCAGTAAGACTTCATTCGCTTTTTTTTACAGACACACACAGATCGCAAACTTCATTCCGCCGAGCGAGTATAGCACGAAGGGAAATCCCCCCTCTGCTCTCTACTCACTCGCTGGCTGGCTCTTTGTCAGCTCACCGAGGCCACGGACGATCGCGAAGTGCAATACGCGCGCACGTTCGCACACACGTATACATATATACATACGTACACACTCTCGGGATTTACGCGCTGGCGAGCGCCTTGGAGGCGGCGATTGTGCAAGGTGCAGTTCGCTCTTTGCCTGTCTTTCTCTTTCGAGAGTGAGAAAGAGAGAGGGACGGAGGCTTAGAGGCTCGGCCGCGGAAAGCGCATTTTAATTAACGTTTAGCCTCGCTGCGCGTCGGGCTTTATTATGTCAGCGCCGACGTAAACTCAGCGCGCGCGTGTGTATATCTCTTTTTGCGCACGCATATATGGCTGTATACGTGTACGTGTCCGTCTGTCGGTGTGCAAATGAAGGCTGCTACTGCTGCTGCTTGCGAAACAAAAACAATTTTAGCGCATGATAATTCGGCCCGACAATTTGCACGAGCTGGGTGTATGTGTGTGTGTGTGAGAAGAAAGCAAATGAATAGCGAGCGTAACGCGGTGGCACAAGTGGGTACAGTCCAAAGTGTGCCAGTTATAAACGCAAAACGGCTTTCGTTTAGGCGCGTTATAAACACACTCGCCGCGCGTGAGAAAAAAGAGCGACTCTGCAGCCGCGCGTGTGTTTGCGCACGTGCGCATAGGTGCGTATAATCGATCAACCGCAAAGATGCCATTAATTTTCCTCGTAAGCAAGCGAGAGAGACAGAGAGACAGAGAGAGAGAGAGAAGGTTTATTTATTATTGATAGAATCTCCGCGCGTCGGGTTTCGAAAGCACGTTTGATTGCCTCGATAAAGCAATTTGTTATCTGCACGAGTGGCTGCGCGCGCGCGCGCACACTCGAGTGTTAGACGCGCACTTTTTCCTTACTGTAATTTCTCTTTCGCGTATCAATTTTTTTATCTTTTTTTGTTTTTCGCGAGTTATAGTTTCACCTTAGGAGAGACTTTATCCTCCTCCAGCAACAACGCGCGCGGCTGCTGTAACAAAGCTAAAAAAAAACGGAACACCTAATTACCGCGAACTTGCGTAACGCGCGCGGTGTGTGTGTGTGTGTGTGTGTGTGTGTGTGTATGTGAGCGCGCGGCGTTCCTATACGCGTTTGATAATGTCATTTTTCCTATGCAATTACGAAACTGCTTGTGCGCGCGCGCGCGACGACGCTTGTAATATAATAACATCACAAGCACTCGAGCGCGGCCTTCGCGCGACTGCCTCGAGAGATATCGTGAGCGCGGCAGTGAGAAAGTGTTATATACGTCAAAAATGTCCGTGCGGTTTATCGACGATGCCGTCGCGAGATAGCGATCAATCATAAATTTATTAATTAAAGAAAAATTGCATGCACTACACTCCGCTCACTCCGATGTACTTTTAACATTTGAAATTGTATCTCCAACTGTGTTGCCGATAAAAGTTAATAGCTATACGCATGTTGGTATACGTACATGCACCCTAAACGACGCAGCCCTCATTACTACTATCGTTCCGAAAAATCCGCACTTATCTCGACCGAAATGCACACTTTGACTATCGCAAATAAGAAAAAAAAAGAACAAACCGGCGCTATAAGCGCACGGCGGTCGATTAATTAGCCGGCGAGCCGCTCTTGTAAATTCGCGGCCGCAATCGCATAAAGCGCGGCCTCTAATAACCGTCTGGTCCCCGGTAAAGGAGAGAAACAGAGGGAGAAAGAGATAAGAATCTACAGCGCCGCGCGACGTTTTTCCGCACGGTTGTAAAGTATGCCGCGCGCGGTAACGAGACTCGCGCTCGACGCGGTTCGGGACATGTTTGTATATAGCGAATGGGGAGGTGTGTATGTGTGTGTGTGTGTATTCGGAAATTATGGAGTTGAGAGAAACGGTGAAGATTTAGAGGATGAAGAGTGAAAAGTGTCTGCAAAAAGAAAGTACGAAATGGAATAGTTATTATGTTGTAATTTTATAAAGTTTCTGCGAAGGCTGATAGAAGGGTAACGGGATAAGTACAGTTCTTCATCAACACAGTGGAACTCGATGCTATTACATTAAAAACATTTTTATCTTTTCAAAAACATTCATCCGGACACATCGCCTCTTTCTCTCACAATTTATCGTACACCATATTCATACCCATTACACATTTCACACACACACACACCACATATAAAAAATCCATTTTATACCATACGTACACACACATATACACGCTATACCGCATATATACTTCTCTTTCTCTCGGACCGCGCGCGATTTAAGGCGCCTTTACAATCGGCATAAACACGCTCGTAAGTAAATGCAGGTGGCCTGCAAGCGCGCGCGAAATTGCGCCAACTGTACGCGCGCCCGCGACTCGTGTTTACTTTGGCTCGGGTTAATGTGCCTCTGCGCAGCGCACGTATATATATATATATACGCGCGAAATATCGACCCTGCGCGAATATCGCTCGACTCGCTTGTATACTGGTATTAAACGAGTTGCTCTGTGTGACAAAAGTGATTTGAATTTGCGGAATTCGTTTACGAAGTTACGCGGGGAACGGCGTGTTTGTTTTAAGAGGCTTAATTAATTGCAGTGTTTTTTTCTCTTTAACACGAGGAAAAGAAGTTTTATAATGTACGAGGTAAAAAGCGCCGAGTAAAGTTAATCATTTCAGACTGTTGCTTCGTTTTTTGTTCTTCAATTCTCCAGCCGCATAAATTCTTGCCACACTGTCGACATCAGCCACCCGAACCTCGCCTAATTCCGCGCGTCAAGTGCATTTCTCTCGCACCGTTATTGCGAAACGAATATCCCAAGCCGCAGGTATAACAACCATCACCCCCTTGGCGAATTCCTTAGTCCTTACAACATACATACGTACGTATAATACTGCTTAAAACCGATACTTTGCATACAAACCGCCGCGTGTGCCGGCTCAAGTGTGGGTGCGCGCGAAAAGTATATTCGCGATCGTTAATTGAAGTACAGGCGCTCTCGCCAGGCTGCGCGTTGCGCGCATTCTCTCTCTTTCCACTATATCCCTCTCGGTCTTAGAAGTGAAAGTGAGGTTGCACTCGCGAGAGCGAAGGATAGAGACTTTATGTAAGGAATATTCTCGGCCTCGGCGATTTTCCTTTTAAGCGTAGCTGCCGCTGCTATAGTGCGCTGAGAGCGGCAGTGTGGTAGTCTTTTACGGTCTTAAAACTCGCGGCCACGGGCTGTTCGATTCGCGGGAATTGAATTGAACCGAGCGGAGTATAGTGCGTATATATACGCGGAGTTGAGACGCTTTTTTTCTTTTTGTTAGAGAGAGAGAAGAGGGTGATTGGATTTTGAATGGAGGTCGGATGGCTTGAGTGGATGGTTATGGGGCACGAAGAGTTCTTTGTTTTTTGTGTGTAGGAAAGAAAGTGAATGTGCTCTGGGATCGATGATGTGTGTGTAATAGAAATAAATGAATTGGGGGTTTAAAAATGATGCGGAGAAGTACAAAAGTTAGAAGATAAATGGGCTGTGAGTGACTGTTTGTGTGACCTTCTATACTTCTGAGAAAACTGTTATTAATATTGTTTTATGTTTCAATTACTTCGGTATTTTAAAATAGTAAAAGCAGTATCCCGTGTAGAAATCTCCCCGAGTCCTCCCGACATTTGACGGGATCCCGGTAAGTTTTCCATGATTCGTCCCTAAATGCGTAAAACTTACTGGGATCCCACCAGAACCCTGTTTGCTATCCTCGAATCTACATAACCTCAAACGAACATTAGTTTTCCTCGACAGAATCCGGTCAGAACTCCCCAAAATTTACAGAAGTTAGCAGGTGGCGCTGCTCTTAAATAGAAAAACGGATAGGAATCCTACGTGTATTCCGCTCTTAGGAAAATTAAGGAAATTAACCAGAAAAACGAAACAGATTCTAATGGGTATTACTAAGAATAAGATATATTTAAGAAAAATCGAATAATTATTAAATTATTATTATTAATAATGATAATTAGTAATTAATAATTTTTTAACAGCCATATTATTCTAGTCATAATAATCAATTAATAATTAATTATATTAGTTAATACTTTTATTTATTAGTTTTTTATTTAATTATTAATTACTAATATAAAAGTATTATTATATTAATAATAATAATTGATAAATATTTAATAGTTATTGAATAATTTAATAACTATTATTAACTGTTAAAAAATGTTACAGTTATAAATAATTAGTAACGCCCAAAATCCTACATTTTATAACTATTTTTAACAGTTTATAACTCTTATTAATAGTTTCAAACTTTTCTGAACAAAAATATTTCCACTAGGGTTTTACTAAAATTTTCAAATTAGATTTCCTAGGCAGTATCGGGTCTGATTTACGAAGTTGTCAGCAGATTTCTGTTTTACCCACGGAGAGCTCGGGAAACCTGATTCTAATAGGGAAATCTTGTAAAAGCCATATTTAACATGTAAGAATAATAAATAATAATTTTTCAATAGATTGGCCCATTTGTTTAAAACATTTGATTAATGATAGGAATATTTAAGTCCTATTAATATTTATTTTTTGTTATTTATAATAATTATTATATAATAAAAGTAAAGAAGGTTGAACTATGCAAGTGTCGAAATCAGAACTGTGTATACCAATACCCATCTTAGAGTAATGGTTAAGGCGTTGGACTAGCAGCTGAAAGGACTAAGATTCAAATCCCGGTGACATCAAAATTTTTTTAATTTCTTTATTTACGATTTCAGACTTTCTATTATTTAATATGCATATAAATAACGTTATAAATTAAAAATAATTAATTTCAATAACAATATTCAATTTAATAAACATTTAAATAAACATTAACTTGTGCATAACGTGTAAAATATATTAAATAATTAATAATAAGCGCGAAAATGAAGATAAAAGTTTTTTTTTTATATCCGTATTATTATTTATATTTTATTTATTAACAATCGCTTTTATTTACTATTTTTTATTAATAAATAATCGTTATTAATATAAATTAATTTAAATTTAATTTAAACAAATATTCGTTAATTAATAATATATAGATATTTCATCGTAGAATAATTAAAATCACGATCGAATTATACCCGAGAAGTAGTCCCGATTCTTATCGGATTTCCCCATCCGAATCCCAGAAAAAAAGTGGGACACCACCCGATCGGGATCCAAAAGGATTCCCTACAGGATTCCTACTAGTTGCAGGGAATCCCTAGCAGATTCCTGCCTGAATCCTTTTTGAATTTCTACACGGGATAATATACATAAACTATAACGAGTAATATCCCCTAATTTCGTAACATTCCCTTTATCTACCGATAACCGTATTTCCAGCCCAACCTCTTCTCTAATTTCTCACGATTTTCACCCGTTCACACTCTCGAATCCATCACAAGCCGGCTTTCTTCGCCTTCTCCGCTCTCTCCCTATCCTTCCACCTTCGCGCCTTCCGTATCAAAGCCTTTCGCGCCGGCGTCTCGCGCGCATAAACGAATTCCACCTCTCTATACACACACACATGCCCACCAGCACCTCTACTACCATCGTTACAATTAATCACCGAGCAGCGCAAAAGCCTCGCTTCTTAATTACACCGCGCCGAGGCGTTGAGAAGAAGAAAAAAAGATGCGCCTCTCGCTTATAGCGGTGAAAATAACTTTGATAACGCACACAGCTGCCGTGGCGAATTAGGATTTTGCGCAATCCTTTGTCGTGACCCCCCTCGCGCGCTCTACGTGTGTACCACATTATAGTGCAATGTCGTAAGCGCGCGCGCGGAGAGAGAGACACAACCGGTTTTCCTTTCGCAGAGCGCGTGGAATGCGCGCTTTTTGTAACGAGCGGTGCATGCATGCGTCGTGTGTAATGTATTTTGTGCATCTGTCGCAGTTGATTAATTTCGACGGCGAGGTTGATTAGAAGATGTGTGGTTGTAAAAAATTTGAGAAATGTGTAGTTGCGGGAGAATGATAGCGTTATCAACATTGACCCTGGTAGATATAAAGTTTTTTAAGCGTTTTTTTTTAATGTAGATAAAACTAGATAGCTCTCTGTAAAAAATTATCGAGTTATTGATTTTCCGAGTAAAAATAAGAAATTTACTATACGCAATGATAGCCTCCAATTTACTCACGCATTTTTCGATATAGGGAGCAATATCTGCACTGCCTCGTCAATTGACACTTACCTAGAACAAAAAGAGAAAACACAAGGTTATTATTATACGATCCTTGAACAATACAAGATTACACTTTTAATATTAAACAAAGAAATACACAGCTTATCAAAGACAATCATCATTATCATTCGTAAACAATTTATTCTTATCAACAAAAAAAAAAAAAAAATAACACTTATACAGGACAACCTCGAGCACCTCAACCATCATCACATTACCTTTCCCGCGCATAAGACATCTTGTATACCTTTACCTCCACACAAATAATCAGCTGACACAAGCCCAGCCACCTCCTTCCTAACAAAAAGCATTATATCACCCCCCACCCCCGCGTGTACACATGTTCCACACAAAGGAGAGGCGAGGGGGGACGGGAGCGAAGGGAAATTGAGGAAGAGACCCGCGGGGGGCGTCACGTCGATTTCCGCGCGCGTCGGCGTCGGCGGCTGCAGCGCCACGTATGCACCGCGCCAGCGCTCGCCCGCGTTGGATCAATACCAGGGCGGCGCGCGCACGGCCCTTGGCGATGCCGGCTCGAGGGTGCCGCCGCTGCTATTGCTGGGCGAGAGGGAGGAATGTGGAACGGGGAATGAGGTTTTTAGGGTCTTCAAGGGGAAGAGAATAGAGGTATGGGGGAGATGGCGGTGGGGATTGTTTATGTGTAATTGGATGATTTGGGGGTTTTGACAAAAATTCGTGTCTTTTGTTGCAAAGAACTTCTACTGTTTGTATATAGATAATGTTACTTTTATAGCGTACAAAGAATTTAGAAGATTTCTTTGTATAGATAGCAATTAAATTTTATACTGTGTTTTATAATCGTTATCAAAATTTTTTTCAATTCATCGCGATGACATATCCAATTATAATTTCACGAATTTCTATATGGAGAAACATTTCGCGCTCACTCTAATGTTTGCTCGCGTCAATCGGCGTCTGATAACATCTTTCCGCTTTTTACCTACTTCGCGTTCTGTGCAAACACACGCATTTCGGTATGCGAATGTAATTTTCTAGATAACCCGATAAAAAAAAAGAACCAAAACAACAACAACAACACAAGAACGAAAATATCGAGAAAGCATTCCAGCGAGCCAACGCAAGAAAGCCGCAAAACTGGTCGACTAATCAGTATTACTGAATAATACACTTCCCCACTTTTTTTTGTATCATTTCCCGTAACACTCGGCACCCTAACGTCAACCTCCTCGCTCTCCGATCAAACCTCTTTTTGCCCGCGCTCAAATAAGCCCCATCGCAAACTCGTTCCCTTCGCTCGGCCGCCTCTAAAACGAGACTATTATAGTCGCGAGGTGCGCGCGTTCAATTAGCTTCGAGTATATCCCGAGCATTCCGCGAGCAGTTTACGATATAAAAAGAAAAAAAGAAGGAAAGATGGGAGAGAGTGTAAAATTGAGGAAATCTCGCGAATTCCGTCGCGGAGAAAGAAGAAGAAGCAGTAGCGGCGGGATTGCGCGGATCTTCGGTACTTGGCTTCGGGGAATCTCACGTTGTGGTGAAAGTATCGAGGGACGCGGACTTGGAGTATAGAATGGAAACATTTAATTGGTACAGTGAATCGAGAGGTTAACATTGAACTAAATCTTTTGCGGAAACGGCGAACACACTTTCGCGTCGTTTTGAAACAGCCATTCTTATATATAGACACGTATTATTTTGACCTCCTCCTCTAACACGGAAACCTGACGCTGCAATAATCAGATACAATATTAAAGGCTAAAGTTACTCGAGCGTTCGACTGAACGTGACAGATATGCATTAAATTTTGCATTCAAAGAACACAGCGCGTTGCGCAACAGCGCGCCTATCAACGTCAATCTGCTATTCTTGGAAGACGACTTAATCTGGGCTTTCGAAAAAAGTCAGCGTTTTTTCCTTATAAAAAAATAAAGAGAGAGAGAGAGAGAATCTTGGCGGACGAAAGCTATACGGGGTTTGTGCTTACTCGGACCTCGGACGCGTGCAGACGAGACTATGGAGCTATTTATTAGAGAGAGGCGCGCGCGTTGGCTATATTTATACGCTCTGCGATGTCTAATTACAGCTGGCGCGCGGTCAGCGATGACAGCGACGACGCGGATATTCTTTCGAGTTTTAGTATCTTTTCAATCAAAAAGTTTACGTTTGTTATCTATATGTGTGTATTTGGTTTGAGGAAGAATTTTTTTGGACATCGATGCACGTGTTTATGTGAAAATATTCTGGCTGTGAAAATGAAGACAACGAAGTATAAAGCGAAAAAACTTGGCGGGCGAGAATAAATATTTCCCGCGTGACATTGACATAAATCTAGAATGCAATTAACTTCTCTTTGTGCGCGGCAGCAGAGTTTCAGATTTAGTTATGTGTAGTGTGTCAGTTTCAGCTTCCGTAAGAGCGTAAAGTGGTTATTTTCACTCACTGGCGGGACAAAGTGAATTATGTGCAAAAAAAAAATCGGAACAAAAGTCACTCCTTTCCAATTACTTCAATTAAGAAAGCATTAAAATTATTCACGAGACAGACAGCAGTATAAATTATCGCGTATCGCGCTCGTGCAACCCAATGGCACAATTTTCATCGGAACAGCAGTTCTGCATCGGCGCATCATCTTTCGTGACTCTACCAAGCCGCGATGCATCATCGCTTTGATGCGAATCAATTTATTGACTTCCACGACCTCTCGAATTGCGCGCTCCGTCATCGTCTCTCTCGCTCCTTCAATTTCGTTCTTCCTGTCAGCTCGTCTCGTGCTCGTAAATGAATATAATTTATTCGGGAGTATAAAGTCAAGCGTGCTGCCGGCAAATTGCTTATTGAATCCGAAGAAAGTATATAGCTGGCATGAATTGTCATGTTCTTTGCTACGCGAAGGGATATATACGTAACTGACGGTTTATTTTTAGGTCGGTCTATACATGGAAGTGAGAATGGCAAAGTTCGTAGGTCGGGATTGAATGAAGTATAATAAAAGTGATTAATTTTCCTTAAGAATGCTTATGATGAATACTTTTACTGGTTACTAAATATCTTGAATTTATAAGTAGAAAGAAAAGTAGGCAAGTAACAGACTAAACGTATTTATACCTATACAATTATTCCTAACTTTTACTACTTGCGTTTAAACTACAAGTTCTTTATAACTCTTTTTACAAATCGCGCACGTACAACTCGCACACCACTAAAACGGTCCGCATTTCAAAACACTCATCCAAAGAGCTTCTATGGAAAATATTTCACACTCGTACATATCGGCCGAAAAAAACGCTTCCCACTGCCCCCTTCAACCGAAAAAAAAATGAGAACTCAACCAGCCGCCGCGCAACTTCGCGCGAAACAAGCGCGCCCCTAACGAAGCGGCCGATCGGCTGAAAACTCCGGGGAAAAAGGCTATATGTAGGCACCCATGCGCCGTATTATACATACATACACGTACCTATAGCGCGAGCGTCGGACGGGTACAAATGATGCGAGGCAGACGCCCTTAACCGTGCGAGTGATTAATACGCGTTTTTTCGCGCCGGACTAATCGAATTAATTCCGCGCGGACCGCGCGCTAAAGGGACTATAGTCGCCGTGCATGGGTGGACTGGGGAGAGTCGAGTTATCGGTATATGGGCGCAGCGGCGGTTGGGTTGTCTTCCGGGTAGGTTTTTTATGAGGGCAGAGGGAGTTGTAGGGAAAAATTTTTTTAATCATTGGGGGGGGGGGCAGGGTTATGTGTAAAGGTTGGAAAATGTAAGTAAAAGTGGAGGGAATGAGCTAGTGTTTGATCTTTTTGGATTTAAAAAAAATGTTGGTTCTTTCGAAAGTTACGGTAGTTCAAAGTTGAGCGAAAAATATACGAAATACGGGGTAAATACGGACGTATGTCTTTTTTTTATCTGTTAGTATTTTACGCTCAACTTTGAACTAACGTAACTTTTGAAGGGATTACCTTTTTTGAAAAAAGTAAGCGAGGGGTCGTTTTCTCTTGTTTTATTTAAGTTTTGGAAACTTTATATACGACTCTTCCTGACGGATTTATTTACGTTTGAAAAATGGTCAGCTCTAAAAGTTGTTTAAATAAAGTTTATGCCAAACAAACTGTGTCACAAAAGCATTCTTAATATAGTTCGTTATATAGTTCAGTATATACCCTGGTGGAAATACAAAACATTTTATAACTAATAACTGACCATTTATATTAGAAACTTGCTATAAAATGGGAATTTCTCTTACCCAATTTCTAGCTCCCGATGAAATGCTTTTTCCCCTATTATTTGGCAATTTAATAGATTGAAAAATGGAATGAGTTTTTCGAAGACAAGTATAAGCTCGTTCTCGGGTATTTTAAAGGTATTAAAACTAATCAGTTTCTTTAGTCTGCAAATGGCTAGTAGAAGGCTTGCTGTTATGACAACGACAGAGACAGACAGAATCAGACGGAGAAATAAAAGTTTTGCTGAATTATTCATAGAATGAGTGTAACAAATGATTTATTAGTTAATGTTATATATTTATATTTTGGTGAGCCATCCAATGCACTTTAATGCTCTTTCATCAAAGATAAAATTAGTAAGTAAATCAAATACGAATATTTTGTTGTTACGTCAATCTAAGAAATAGGCAAATAATGGTCGAAAAGTCGTTTAATCATAACGATTAATTAGTCAGTTTTACTAGCTATTTTCTAACTTCTTGGCCATTTCATATAGTTGAATTTCTACCAGGGTACTTTAAGATACAAAGAACAAGAAGAATAAGTCGCAGAATCAAATACAAAAATTTATTGTTATACGCAAGCATTACATCCTAACGTAAACGAATCAATGATTAACTTATGTTATATTAATATCACGTATAGACTCTCATCCAATCCAAACTTTCAAACCCGACTCGACCTATAATCCCCTCCAAGCAGCTTAACATTCTTCCCCATCACATAATCCCCATCTCCACCATCCTTAACTCTACATTTCCAATATTCTCCTTCGCGTGCACGACTCGCCGATCCCTTCTCTCTCTCAAAACAAAAAAGAAAAAACATAAAAGGCTGCATAACGCACTTGAACAGGCGCAACGACCGCGACTAATCCATTATAATAGCCCAATCAGAAGCATAAAGCGCGCGCGGATACGAGCTTTCGTGTTCCATTTGTTTTAATCCGACGATTAAGCCGCTCGCGATGCGATGCGTCGAAAATGATAAAAAAAGAAGACGAAGTAGAAAGAGTAGAGAGAGAAGGAAAGTGGAGTGTAGGTTGGATTCCGCGAGTCGATAGTGTGCAAGAAAGGTCTGTGTTTCCTACGGCTTTGACTTTTCGAATGAAGATGTAAGGTAAACTCATAGGTGTAAAATGAATTATCTTTGTTTTTCCTTCTCTCTTTGAACTGCGTAAAAGATATCAATCTGTTCAAACATGCGTATATGTACAGTCAATTTCGACGTTTGCAGTAGATGCCAATTTCAGCCGCACGCGAATCAGAAACAATCGCTCGAAATCATGAAAGAAATTAATTATCCAGCACATTCGTTATCTCGTAACCCATAAACCACAGATCAACGCGAACCCGATATACCTACCTCTCTATTTTTTACAATTTTTTTTCCCTGCCACATTCCCTGTATATTTGCATTCAAACGGCAGCGTTTAAATTCCACCTCATGCCCTGACTAAACCATCGGCGTCAATCCATACAACGTTTTTCCACGCTCTCTCTCTCCACCTCGATATATGCAAAAATAAAACTATCCAAAACGAATAACGAAAAACAAAAATTCGAACGGAAAAACGACGAATATAATAGGACGCGAAACGAGCGATAATTGAAAAGAGCAGCGCGGAACGAAGTATTACAGCGTAACGCCGCGAGGTTTTCCCATGCAGTGAGATATCGCGCAGCTGCATGCACGCGCGCCGGCCTTTCGCAATTCGAATTAGAAAGCTCCCGAGGCCGCGTATGGATGCATCGCGCCGCGCGCGGATATATAGGATATAAGTCGCGGCGGGGCTTCGGAGTTTGCATTCCAAATTTCAACTCGGATTGGAAGTCGAAGTTGAAGTTTAATATGCTACTGGAAAGTTTTGCTTGTGTTTTGGAATGTATAATCCGATCCGCTGCGCTGTTTGATTTCCGTTTGTTTTTGCAATAGTAACATTTTTTTGCGGTGCAGTCAGTTTTTGTTTCATTTTATCGGTGTATTGAAAAGCGACTGAGACTGGGTCGACGGCATTTTATTCCCGCACCTAAATGTAAAATCCATTCCAATATTTGCAGATTTATTCAATAGAGAAACGCTTATCCAATCGAACATTTTTCTCACTCTGTATCAAACTTATTCGATTACACACGTCCAGCAGTAGCGCGAACCTCAATATCCCCGGCCGTTAAAAACGCGCCCGCGAAACAAAACACACACGCGACTTTCAATGTCAAATATACACACACACATACACGCGTCGTCTGCAAAAACCCGATACGAACTCGATTTAAAAAGCGAGAAAAAAGACGGAGAGGCGGCTGCTTACGTAAGCTCTCGCGCGCGCGCAAAAGAGAGACAGAGAGAGAATACCGGAATTCACGTACGCGAATTACATGTGCGCACACGAGCGTTAACGGTAACGAGAGCGCGCCGGTACCATTCACGAATAATTTCACTTTCACGGCCACGGTCGGGCCCATGTGCGTTCGTACGGACCTCGGGGACGCGGCGCGTGGGAGGGATTGTTTATTGGGTGATGTGAAATTCATGAGAGCAATTTTTAAATTCATTTTTAGCGGGTTAGTAGCGCGAAATACGAAGAAAGAAAAGTGAGGACAATTATTTTTTACAACGATAAATTCAGAATTTGGGTGAAAAAATTCTGCGGACCGAGGATCGTATAAAAGTATTATAAAAACTGTTTTGCAATGCTTGGGTATTGTTTTATTTCGAACAACTGAATCAAACATTTTACAAGCGCCCGTCGAATATTGAAAAATTAGAGCTCGATCGTTTCGTCACACGATACGCGCAACACCTAATCCAAACAAACCTCTCGCTCAAAACAATAAACCGCGCCGACATTGCAAAACCCATTATTTGCAAGCAGAATTCCCCGATCCATCGCAACTTCATCGAACGCATTTCGATTACCCCGAAACCTCGATCACCCGCGCAATACATCGCACCGTAAGCAGAACGAGCGAAAACGATTTCGCCGCTTCAAAATCAACAAAAGCAAGAATCTCTCGCAACGCCCGGCACGTGCGCCACGTATATATATAGCCAAGACGTATAATCGAGCGACGAGGGCGCGTAACAAGGTTACAGCCGGGATTGTACCTGCCCGCGGCTCTCCCACGCTCGCGAACGGGAGTGGATGTAATACACGTAATTTTACGACGCGCTCGATATGAAGTTTGGATTAATGTTCTTTATTTTGTCGGAGGGGCGAGTTGTTGTTTCGTTGTCGCGGGGGTACATAAAATGATGAAAGGGTGGGATCGGTGTTTTATTTGGTGCGAGAGGATGTTTTGAAAGAATTTTTTGAAAACTTTTACGGTAGTTTCAAAACGACCGTAGAGTGAAACATTTTTTCGGCTTTATATTCACTGTGTATAGGTATCAATACACTTTGTTCTCGTTCGCTCGAAACTATATATATCTAATCCAAACAGACTTTACTATACTCCCTTTTCAACAACGTTTTTCCACAAATTGATAACCCAAATTTCCACAGTTCCGGCGCTCCTATACTAATCGATTACCTAACGTCGAACCCACCTCGCGCGTCTTCAATGCTCCTTATATCATCTACAACAGCGTCGTAATTCCCTCTTATCACCGCGATGACATCCACATCGTACGCATTCATTAATCCCCTCTATTCCTACACGCGAAATGCACTCGTCTTTGTTCTCTCTTCTATTATATTCTGATTCGGCGGCGGCGGCGACCACACGCGGACGCCCCGCTTATCGGCTTTTTATCATCGCGCGGATGCGGCCGCGGCGCGTGAGAAACTGCGCCTGCTTCCGAGTGTCGCGGTTGTTTGGAATCTCTCTCGCTTGATTAATTGCGAGCGAGCGAGCCGAGCATTCGGTTTGGAAAAGTATAGATAGAGAAAGTGGCGATAAGACTCGACGTTGACATGATTAGCGGAACATTTTTTTCTGTAAATAACATAAGTATCGGGCCGATTTCATCGTGACTCATTTCATTCCGAGGCGAGCAGTGTGTATCAACTTAATTAAGCTTATCGCTGAAAGAAATACCTAAGCGCGTCGCAGCGTGGTAAAAGTGTAAAAATAACTCGCTGAATTGAAAGATATAACGCTCGGCAAAAATCCACTTCCAATAAACACACACACACACACACGCACACACACACACACACACACACACACACACACACATACACAGCGACCCGATAACACACCGCCACATCATCCGTATAGCAATTTTCGACGCGCATATATCCTAAACTTCACAAAGAGAAGAAGAAGTGTGTGTGGGTAGACGCGCGGTATATCTTATCGGCCTCGAAAAACTTCAAACGCCAGTTCACGAGTGCGCGTGAACTTTCCCGATAAGCTCGGCGATGCTCCCGTGCACATAATCTCGGGCTCCCGAGCGCGAGATTTTTTGTCAATCGCGTGTGTGATGGCGTCGCGGTGGTTTCTTTTTCACCAGCCCTGTGTGTGTGTGTGGGTAGGTGAGGTCGTTGAACTACGGGAGATGGATTTTCTTTGATGCACATTATACACTGATAGAAGTATTCATTTATAGTAAACGAATATATTCCTTTGAAATCTAAAAACATGGTGTATTTAAATTAAAGGCAAATTTCGTTACTATTACATAATATTCATAACCAGTACGTTCGTATATGTTTTGTATGAAATCCATCAATTACTTTAGTCTAAATGCAGATTTCTTAATAGTTAATGAATCTGGCTTTGCGCATACTTCCGCAGGATTTGGAAGGTTTGGCTGTGTCGGCAATGCAGAACGCGGCGTAGACTACTGAGTCCCTGAAAACATATGGACGGCCTACTCCGTTCTGTCCTCATGCGTGCAGTGAGGCCGTCGATTCTCCGCGGCGAACGGCATCGAAAAACGAGGTGACAAGCAGCGAGAAGGCAAAGGGCGGGCTGTCCATGTGTTTTCAGCTGCCGAGCACGCATGCGTTTGCATGCACGAACTTGCATATAATAGACGGCACGCTGCTGTGTGACGTACTTACCGGTTACCGCCGTCTTCTACAAGCGAGCGCCATGCGCCACCATCTTCTATGTTGTGCTCACCGGCCGCGGACCCGCGGTTATTATGTGCGTGTATAATGTGGATGGGTGTGTGTGTGTCTGTTTACGGCGATCTCTCTTCGCATCTCTGACCGCTGTTCTGAAGGTTATGTGTGCAGTGACAGATACACTACTCACTATAACTATTAATACACCACGTTATTAGATATTAATCCACGTGGATTAATAGTTAAGGAATATTCATTTGTCGAAATTTCAAAGCTCGGTGGCTTAACAGTTAAGTCACGGGGCTTACAGTAAATAAATACTTCCATCAGTGTATATATAGGTGATGGTGTAAGTTTTTTTCATTGCGCTCTGGCTCGGTTGAGGAAATTTTAGTCTATAAAGCGCTGGAAACGTTTGTTGCTCGCTGATGCAGTTCAGTGAAAAAACATGTACTCAGCGGTTAAAGTTCACTGCTCGGCAATAAAAGCCGCACGCAGAATCGTTAGTTTAATATTCTTCGTGTTTCTCAACTACCACATCCCGGAACGATTCGGATCCTTATCCATCCGCAATCTCCACGACGCACTACACACTCGAAACTTTACCGCGACATCTCATTCAAACGCACGTAGCTCGGCCAAAACTGGCCCTGAGCATAAATCTGCATACATGCATGCAAAACCGTCCCGCGCGACAATTTCACAGACAGTTGCGCGCGCCGTTTCAATTCTGCGCAGGAAAGTTCTAATACCGCCGATCGCGCACGCGTGTATAAAACGAAATCCCCGAAGGAGGAAAGACGATCCGGAGAGGCTCTTGGTTAATGGGAATTTTCGCGACTGAGGTTCTCGTGGCGTGAAATCGACTCGGGCAGACGGCGGCGGCGGCGGGGGTTTTTAAATTCGCTTTTCTCAACGAAACTCTAACAGAGTTTGTCGCGTTACTCTATTTGTCGCGAGAGCTACAATCCTCTTTCCGAAACAGCATTAACCGGGACCACATGCAAATATACTCGGCGAGCGAGCGCGAATGCTAATGCCGAAGGTGCTAATGAGGGTCGCGTGGAAAGAGAGAGAAAAAGGGCTCGACTCGGAATTTTCGGAGCACAAAGATGCGCGCGCGTAGTGCGTGCGTGGAATGGCTGAGCTGAGTGTGGATGGGGTTTTTGGTGCGATGGATGCGATTGGTCTAAGTTTGGCGTTACGTAACGCACGCGGAGATAAGGTTTATATCTATTCGTAGCGCGTGAGGTCTTTGAACTAAGTTATCGCGGTGTTTGAAGAAGAGATTCGGTGCGATAGTGTGCTAGCTACTTATGTTTTAGTTAGGCTCTCGCTAACTGCTGTACAATGTGACAATAGATTTATAGCCAACTTGAACTTGACGGTTCGAAATCGACCTTTATCAGCAAGTCCTATAATAAATATACCTTATAATTATCCCATTTTTCCAAACTTATCTCCAATCCAAAACAACATCTAAACCTTCGTAGGCAACCTCAATCAACAACCTTCCGTGCTTCACCTCCCAATCTGCAACCGTGCAATCCCATCTTCTCTCACCGCGTAAAAGACGCGCGCACCTCCTCCTTCCCCGAACCCATCACGAAGAGCCGAACGTATATAGTGTAACTCACGCGATCGGAGCAGCGCTAGCGCGTATATATACCCTTTTTGCCCCCGATCGATATACGCCCGCGAAAAATTTCAGCGAGTGTTTTCCGCCGCGTCGATTTCCCACGCTCCGAAAATACGTGCGAGCGAGTGAGGCGCGCACGACGTTCGTCGATCTCTCGATGATGATGCGAGAGGAGAGCTATTAGGAGAGAAAAAGGGAGGAGGACGGTTTGTTTTGGGAAAATGGGGCAGGTATTTGTGACAGTTTGAGTGTTAATTCTGTACATTGAGAGAAGAATATTGTTACTGTTAACATATTTATCTATTTGAAATACAACTATTTGACATATTTAAGAATAAAGTGTGATATTGTAATAGTTACAATATCTATATTAACTAATAGACATATTCAGATTTGAAAGTAGCTGATGGTAGAAGTTCTTGTAAATTGTAGTTTTTGAATCTAGTAGCCAATTTTCTACCAGGATGATGTTGTTATATAACAAACAGGTTTGAAATAAAAACTCCACTTAGTTTTTTACTCCAACGTTTGGGACATTTTTATTGTTTATGTCGCTCATTAGGATAAACAATAAAAATGTCCGAAACGTTGGAGTAAAAAAATAAATGATGTTTTTATTTCAAACGTTTTTGTTATAAAACATCATCCTAGTAAACAATTGGCCATTAGATTCAAAAACTACTATAATAAGCATATTGTAACTATTACAATATCAATGTTCTCAGGTAACATATTCAAACTGTTTATTAAAACATGGTAACTTAACTGTTAACATGGCATTGTAACTGTTACAATGCCTATATTTGGTCATATTTAAACATATGCATGTTAACAGTTACAATGCCATGTTAATAGTGAACAAATCCTTTTCTCAGTGTAGATTGAGCGATTCAAAGTGCCGAGTTGAGCATTCTTTATGAACGAAATAGAAGTTATGAAAGTTATGTTTATAAAGGGAAAGAGTTTTTTATACGGAAAGGCTTGTAACCGTTACAATGCTTGAGCTTATAATCTTGATGCTGTTTTTAGCGCTTTGCATTCGCAAGGTTTTTCCTTTATTAAAAACTTGAGAGTTTGCAACACTGCGGCGTCAAAAGTTAATGAGAAAATTCACGGTCCGATTAGCTTGACGCCGGACCGCTTCCAATATACAGAGAGTACAAAGCGACAGCGGCGTTTATTGCTCGTATCAATAAAGAAGCGCTAAAACGACGATGGACAAAGCGTCAATATTATTAGAGGATAACTGTCGCGGCGCGCTAATTGATTTCATATACATATAGATACACCAGCAGCTCGCGGATGTTCCCCATGTAATTCTTCTCTTTCTTTTTATATCATCGGATTTCAGCGATTAGATAGACAATGCAAAAAGTGGAAATAGCTGTTGCATCTTGGCAGTGTTTTTTTTGTTCCCGAAGGCCCCGAGTAGAAGCGTCGATAAGCGCGATGATTATGCAACTTAGGAAGTTACATTACAGCCGATAAAGCGTCGACTCGCGCGGTGAATCAGTCCTTGATAACGACGAGTCTGGAACGTATTTCGCGATCGAAAAGAAGCCGGCTAATTAACTTTCGCATCGCTTCAGAAATAAAACAATGTATATATCCAAGCTTCGATATCGCTGTAATTATTGATCTCATCGTTACACGTCCGATTAATTCCACATAAGACGCGCCGGTGAATTTTTAACGGCTTGTACGTGTCCGCGGTTAATTAATGTCATTTTCGTTATTCAGGCCGCGGGCATCGATCGGCTCTTCAATCCGACGCCTCGGGGCACTTAAAAAAATCCATCCGCCGCGGTTCCGACAAAATTCAAAACGAAAGAAAGAAAGAAAATTTCCCGCGCCAGCGAGCCCGCGGGCGTTGATCTAAAAGCGCGTACATATAACTTGGCAAACGCGCGAGCGCAAGAAAGCCGACGCGAAAAGGAAGATAAATAACCCCCCCGCGCGCGCGCGCTTCCGAGAGCGGGAAAAAGAGGGAGGAAGATAGATTAGCGAAAAAGGTTCCGCGCGCAACAGCCATTTCTGCACTTAATCGCGGAGAGTTTCAACTACAGCCATAGCTAACCCAACTTTTCGTCAACCTGTACCTACATCGCGCGCGCACTCGGTATGTATGCAAATAGCCTGAGCGTATAGTATAAATGCAAAGCACGCGCCGCTCTCCCCGCGTTGGAATTCAAAATTTCAAGAGAGAGGAAGGTATTATATCTCGCGATGACAAAGGATGCACGCGCATCGCACAGCAGTGAATCATCGTCATCG
The DNA here is from genome assembly GCA_036365515.1 of Torymus aiolomorphi. NCBI lineage: Eukaryota > Metazoa > Arthropoda > Insecta > Hymenoptera > Torymidae > Torymus > Torymus aiolomorphi. The sequence continues at coordinate 217,483,260 of CM070875.1, read as the reverse complement.
GCATTGCAAAAAGCGCGCGGAGGTCGCGAGCTATAATTGCGAGCGTCCGCACAGTCTGTGATTAGGTGGGTAAAGCTTCCTGTCGATGATTCTTCCTTTCACGTGCATTATGTCCGCACAAATCGCGAGATCGAGAAACTTGCTAGACAGGTTCTACTATCGTTCGCAAAATAATCCAATTCCAATATATATCATCAACATCACGATCAACGATCAACATACCTGTCGGAGCTTTCGGAGCTGTCGTATCGATCGGCGCAGCGCTTCTTGGCGCAGGGCCCGACGACGACGACCATGGCTGTAGCCGCGGTAGGTCCTGCAACGGCCTGCGCCTCCTGCTGCACCTTGGCGGCGGCCTTGGCAGCCCTGGCCTTCTTCTCGGCGGCGCTCTTCGCCCTCGTCGCCAGCGGCTTCTTCCTCTGCTGAGCAGCGGCAGTGGCGGCGGCACCAGTAGCGTCCTGCGGCAGCATCGTCAACAATAGCCCGGCCTCGTCATTATTATTACCATTATCAAGAACAACAACACCACTCGTAGCACGCATCACACCCACAACGAGAGCATCCTCGGCACCGACTACTACAACACCACCCACCTTATCCTTATCCTTCTTAGAATCCTTCTCCTTCCGGCCACTACTCATCACACACTTGCTGCTGTTGGCCAATTGCTGCTGCTGCTGCTGCTGCTTGATGCGATGCTGCTCGATCTCGCTGCGCTCGACGAGCACCACAGCACTCGCGATCTTCAGGGCGGCGAGCTCCTCGCTCTCGGGGTTATTGACATTACTACCACCACCAGCGCAGCGCGACGAGCTGACGCGTAGCCTCTCGCCGCTACTACTGCCCGGGGAGTGGCGCTGTTTGTGACGCTCGCGCGGCGGCACCACCCGCCCGTCGGCCCAATCGCCACCCGCGTACGACGACGACGACCACGACGACGCCGGGGACGAGGTTGCCTCGGAGCAGGACGGCCCGTCTGCCATCTTGGGAACGAACGCACTGATGAGAGATCAGCGGAGCGAGCCGAGCCGAGCCTCGATTATCCGATGCCGCCGCCGACACCGCCGACTCCCCACCACTCCTCCAACGCGCGTGTGTGTACGTGTGGGAGAGAAGGCAGCGAGCTGGCGGCTGCCGCTGATTTCCCCTACCTAGAGCTCTACGTGCAAGCCGGGAGCCCGGACGACGGTCGGATAGCGTTGTGTAGGTGCGCGAGCGAGTGGAGGTGGAGAGAGACCGTCAGAGAGCGCGTCAGAGGTGCTGTAATAACGGCCACGCGAGCGTGACTCTGTTGCTTAGAGCTGGCAGTGGCTTTCAGAAGGTGACGGGCAAAGTGTCTCTTACTATACTTGAAAAAAGTTACTTTCTATTTTGAAAAGGAGGCAAAGTCTAAGGAGAGCAATATAGGTGAGATTTATGTATACAAGATAGGGGTAATTGTAATCTTGCAAACGCGAATACAGGACATAATCGTAAACTCGCGAAGAGTTGCTTTTTAAAAGCTCTTAACATCAACGCTCATTTTCAACGAGTAGTTAAAGTAGGAATAAATCAGACGATACGGCACTTTATAAATCGTCTTAACTAACAATTCGCATACGTTCACTGATAGGATTATCATTTTTATTGGTTCGCTTTTAATAACTATGAGGCATGATTTAAGCGAGGAAGTGTCTCTCTTAATCTCTCGCGATGTAGATAAACGCTCCTAGCTTCACCGAAGAAGTGAAATTCCTTTTTTCTTTTTTTACAGCGCGAGGCCAATGACGTATACGCGCGAGAGAAAGAGAGCGCGATACGCGACAATGTACAGCCTGCGCTGACGCATTTCGGCGATAACGTATAAACACAAAGTATATGTGCGATAACGCGCGGTACACACTGGATACATGAGTTATATAGCGTATGTAGAATTGCGACAGGGAGTTAAAAATGAATAACATCGATCGCTTTACGAGCTGTTGATTTCAAGTTTCGGCCGCTCATGGAAGTGTAAAATTGTTGCTTTGGGGAAGCAAGTAGAACAAAAATTACTGTTTTTAAAAGTTTTAAAATATATTAACGTTGGTAGCGGTGAATCTTGAACTTAATTAATACGTGAAGTTAACGGTAGCTCATCATTATTAAAATATTGTAGATATCTATTGAACATTATCTAGCATTATACACAGCATTTCTCCCATTATTAGTAGTTTCTTAGTTACAACCACCATCTCAGCCACCTGCAACCTCTTATCGGGCACGACCAAGGCACCAACAACCCGTCACATCGCGCGCGGCGAGCACTCGCCATCTCCAAGCCACTGACCGTCCGTGACCGTCAGGCTCACTCGGCCGCGATTTCCACCACCATCACCTCGTGCTCTCTACACACTTATGCACATTCGGCCTCTCCGCCGGCTGCTCGCGTATACGCCGCGCATGCGTGCGGCTGCTCTCCGTCTCTCGTCCCCCCGCTTATATACCGCGCGCGCGCGCGCGAGTGTTTTACATTATACACCGAGAGATAGAAAGAGAGTCTGTCCCTCTCTCTCGCCCCGCGCGTCGTCGTGTCGGCGCGATGCAGCACGAGAGAGCGCGCGCACACACACTCCTTTACAACACCATTAGCCTCGCTATATACTCGCCGTTCTTCTAGCCGCTCGCTCGGCATGCCCTCGATTCCTCATCTCTTCCTCGCGCGCTGCATCACTCTCACCTGATTTTCAAGACACTCGGGCGCGAGCATACCGCTGTGTAATTGACACCCCGCGGCACTCGTAACTACTCGCCGGTAATTATTGGAGCCCGCGATGGGTACTTTAATTTATATCGCGAGGGGGAGAGTTCGTGCGCGCCGCGGGGTGAAGATAAGCGAACCGCGCGCGCAAGTTTTGTTTTGGCTCTGGGGGTAACGCGCGATTACGTGGGAGTAGAGAGGTTTGGTTAAGAAAAGTTATTATAGATTGGTGTCAATCGAGATGCGCAAAAACAGATGAATGCTAATTAGGTTCGGTACACCGAAGGCCGCGCGCAAGTGTATCGCAGTCGCAACGATCTTATTTGCAAGATTATCGGTATACCAAGCGCGCAAGTATAGAAACGCGCCGAGTCAGGTAAGACGCGTTGCCGCGCTCGGGTAAAAGTACAGCAGGCGCACGTAGGTACGCGCGTCTACTTTCGTATACGTGTAGATAAAGCGCAAGTGTTACTTTGCAAACTTGGCCGCGGAGCATGAGCGCGGAGTAATAGTTGCTCCTGTCGAGGAGGAAGAGGTCGTAGACCCTTTGCCACGGCGAGGAACTTTTTGCAATAAGTGCATTAAAATGTCTATCCGGTTGAATCGGACTTTTTTACATTGCGCGAAGTAGTCTTGCAGATGATCTTTTGGTATAGGGTGTTATCACATCGCGCATATAAGTGAGTTAACTGATCGCGGGTAAATATAAAGTGCAGGAAAATGCTGTTGTGAGGAATGTCAGATTCAAAGTTTATTTTGTTTTGATTTGTATAATGCTTCTCGGTAAAGGTATAATTGTCAAAATGTAGAGACCATAATGTTTGTTGATATAGCACGGTCTCCATAAAGTTCTCAATATATTCTCGTAAGCACTATCTTTTTGAAAAGTTCTATTCATAATAATACTGATAAACCGTACACTTAAAGTATCTGAAGGCTACATTACATATTCAAATACCTATATTTTAATATTAATCATCCAAATAAAAAGTCAATTGCAACTACAAATACCAAAAAAGTTGCATTCAGAATCTCAACCCATCAGATCACACTAATCCCCATCCAACTCCCATCGCCATCACCATACTCTTCCACGCACGTACACATCACCGCCGCGCGGCGGCCGAGCCACTCTCCCCCTCCTCCGCCTAATCAAACTGCACGTCGTCGTCGACTCCCCCACCATAGGCCTATATCACTGCGGCGCGCGTCGGGTTAGGCTGGGCCGGGTCGACGACTCTACGCACACGCGGTTACATGGACGAGCGACGCGCGCGGCGGGCGAGGGCACACGAGAGAGAAAGAGGCGACGACGCTTCGGCCGGGCTCGGCTCTCGCGTGTGCGATATGACTTTGTTTTGCTTTTTCGCGAGGCGCGGAGTGCAGGTGCAGGTTGAGGGTGATCAGGGTGCGTAGGTTGGTGAGGGGATGTCGAGGGAATGTTGAAAAAAGGTTCAAAATACGTAAAAGTAACGTCATTTTTTTGTTTTTTAAACCTTCTCAAATTTTTTTCAATCATAAAGTTTTTAAAACGGTTTTTATCAATCCAGAAAATTTTGTTGGTATCTGTCTTCCAATGTTTTATAAATATCTTAAAAACGTTTTGTGGTTTTCGAGCGTAGTATATTTTGGTTGGATTTAAAGGAGGAATTTAAAATAGTGTTTTGAGCGGTTATCGGGAAGTTAAATGTTTGATGAGGTCGCAAGATAGAAGGAAATGAAATTTTGATGACGAGATTTGAACTGTTGACCCTACAAGGGACGCTTTTTTGTTCTCGAAGTTGTATATACTGGTTAAAAAAATGATCTAAATTAACTTGATAATAATTAAGATTGATAAAAACATTATTTCATTATCATGAAAATACATTTCTTTCATGTTTGACCTTAAAAGGTTTTATTAGTACGTGCGATATGTTTATGATTATTTTAATTCATCATCAGGTGTAAAACAAACATTATTACAATGATTTATAAAAAGTTCAATAACGCAAACCTTATCGCGTGAACGGTGATGCCGAACATAAACAAAATACAAGTCGCTCGTAATTTATTATTCAACTACTCCACTGTAGCTTTTTCATAAACAATGTTTGCAATATTCATCAGCAAACAAAGAGAAAAACACTGTCATGTCTCTATTTACATGCTTTCCATCAATCTTACCTGAGTAACCGGGCAGGCAACGCCATCTGTTGGTCGGACGTACCGTTGAGTTTAACTACTGCGCGATCGTAACTCTTATGGTACATCATTTTCAGGAAGGTTCTGAATGAGTTCGGGTCATATAATTTTTGCTTATGTGTGTAGTATGGTAAGTAAATCACTGACATACATTTGATTAGATAATTTTTTTATTTAACAAAAATTGTGGACGGTGGCGGTTACTTTAAAAAGACACTTAAATTACATTTATGATAGCACTTCTTGTATAAAATAGGCAATGGTTAACAATCAGTTCCTTTGTGCAAAAATTGATAATGAAGTATGTACTTATGTATAGTAATAATATCTCTTCTACATTATAATATAAAAGTTTTAAGTATTTACATTGGGAAGGTTTCTGGCAGCTATACTGACTATAATGATCTCGATAAAAATCCTCTTTTTTCCAAATTATTGAATCATTTATTAAATAATGGCACAACATGGTAATCCAACTAGTAATTTTATAATGTACTGATTGAGATGAGGCTGAAAAGTTACTATCAAAATTTTGCAATTTTCATAAAAAAAAGCTGGCGACGAGGATTTTATAACCAGAAGAACTGCAAAAATCCATAAATACAGTCGCTTTCTAAATATTATCTAAAACCTGTTATTTAAATAGTGAACTATGCGATATCGCTATTGCAGCTATTTTTCAACTACCTACGCGTACACATATTAGGTTGATGGTAAAATCTTTTTGATGGCGACATTGAGCTACATTTACATATTTACAGAAAACAATAACACATTTCTCACTATAAAATATAACGATGACTATTAAAAATACTGGTTAACGTTGACTTGATTAATCATAAAACATAAAATTTGTGTAGCTTATGATTTAAAATGATACAGAGCCGAAAAAATAATATGTATTTATGGTTTATAAAAGAATCATATATATTTGTGGTTTATAAAATGTTAAATTCTAGGTAACGCTGCTAAAGTTAAATTTTACGATATTGAGATAAAAACTTAACAATAAATTGGTGGAAACCTACATTTTATAAGTATTGGAAGTAATAACACTACACTAGATAGTTTAAGAAAAGTTTTACCAAAACTTTCGATAAAAATGTTTATCCAGCTCGCATTTCTTTATTCTTATAAAAAAGACTAAATTGCACATGATTAATTACTCTTTTCAAATTCAAATAAATCATTGTTAAAATACAGAGTTTATAAATGTGAATTTATTGCGTGATAAATCTTTTTATATAAACTTACTTGTGTATCGTCAGGTTTTTAATAAATTGTTAGAAATAAGTCTGTCGAATAATACCCTAATTAAATATAAACAAATAACGAGCAGACGAAAAGTACATAAAGTTCTTGCAATTGTAATGAATAGTGCTAAAGAAGACAAGACGAACTTCATTAATTACAATCTAACTACATTTTTGTCTTAAAGGACAAAGAATATCAATAGAACTTTCAAAACTTTAAAATTTCACTCGACCTAAATTAAAGCTAAATCCTACGGATTTCCAAGAATCGCAAAGTTCTTCTTCGTTAAAAAGTATATTTTGGAAACAAGTAGAATCCACTTATCTCTATCAAGTAGTAATAGAAAATACATCTTATAGAAAACAATTTTCGATAAAAATCGTTTTGCCCCATTTACTTAATCTTCATTACCATAGCTTCTTCTACACCGAGAGCTCAATTTAACTACGATAGTACAGGCTCTCGCGCTATAGAAGCATCCATTTTTGTTATACTTAACTAGCATAGTAGAGCAGCGCTACCGTAGGAGGAGATACCCCCATGCGCCGAAAGCAGCAAGTTTATACCACGAGAGTATGGAATTTGTGCAACGGTGCCAAACGCAACTCCTCGATTGCAAGAATCTCATACCACCGTGGTATGAACCTCTTGCTATTGACGCTCGACAGTTTCCAAGCTACACTGGTATGGTGGCGTTACTTTCCACGCACGCATTGTTTGCTCCTGTGGCAGCGAACAGTATGATGTATTAGCACGCAATAACTTTATGCTGCCATAGCTAAAATGAGCGCTCCGTGTACTAGCTTTCAAAATCTACCTTTCTCCCCTCTCTTCTCCCTCCCGCCCCACCAATCTTTTCATTGCTCCTATTTGAACTTATTAAGCTCCTTCTTGATCGCCGCGATGAGAGGCACGGCTGGATCCTCGGGCCTGAGGGGCGCGTCTGCGAGGACGCGCACGACCTCGACCTCGGGCAGACTGGGTCGGTGGAAGGGCCCAGCGCTGAGAGGCCGCGAGCCCCAGGCGCCGCGAGGATGCGGGCCCACGTCGCGGCCCGTCTCGGGGATGTGCTCGCCGTCGCGCGGTTGCGAGGTGCGCGGACGGTTGCCGTTCGTGTACTGATGGACGTCCGTAGAAGTAGGTGAGATCTCGGGGCTGTAAAGTAAATGGAAAAAAAAATTGTAATATAATGAAACTGATGCAAGTGTTTAGTTAGCATAATTTAAGTTTGAACCGGTTCTTCTCGTATTACATCGTTATGTATAGTATATGTTTGCGTGACCGAAGTCGTGAAATCTAGATACTTTCTTTGAAGATATTTATTTTGGTGTTATTAAAATGTAGCTAAAGAAAATATTTTTACGTAATTTGATAATTCATTAACGTTTATGGTGACGATCACGCGAGTGTATACAAATATAAGTTGATTTAAAAGAGTCGTGTTAATTATTTTAAATTGATGTGACAGAATAATTTAATATGATAAAAATAAATTATTTATTCATGTAAAGCAATAGTTAAATTATTACTATTACGTAAATAACTATATTTTTGTTTTAATATTTTGGTTGATTCATAATGCCACAATATAATTTTCAATTTTTTAATATATTTTTCATTTACTATATGAATACAAGAAGAATAATTATCATAGGAAAACGCTATACAAAACACTAATCTTTTAAATTGTGTAAACATTAGCTTTAGTAAAGCAATGGTGAATAGGCATAATATTTTGGCAAATTTTGTTTCCTTTCGACATAAAAACCATACATAATCAAAAAAACAAAATTAATTATGATATCTTATCAAATGCAAAACTTCGCCACATTATCTATACCTCAAACTCGAAAACTTTGAATTCCATAAAAAACTAACCTCACGTGAGCCGAGCGTCCGCGTGGGTCGGCCACCATCACCTGTCCTCGTCGCTCCTGAACCTGACCACCTTGACCGTACGTCGGCTGCTGCTGCGGCTGGTAGTAACGTGCCTCCGGGCCCGCTCCGGGCTGGGACTGCTGTAGGTGCTCTCGATTTCCGTGCTTTGGCTCTCGACTTCCGAAGAGACTGAACGAATCCTCGAGGAGCTCGTTAAGCCGACGCCGCGCCCGTCCCACCGGCCCGCGTCCGACGACATTGTCCAGCTGCGCCACTTCGCCGCCGAGACGCGACGCGTCGCCTTGCAATGCATCAGGTCTGATATCAACGGGAGTGTGCCGGGTGGCTCCGGGTTGGGTTGTGGTAGTGCATGAGCGAAGCAGAGTCAGGTTGAGGAAAATAAAGCACGAGTATGGGCAAAACTTTGATATTGTCTGAATATTTCATATATTGGGAATAGCTTGAAAAATTGAGATTGTCTCTTTGCATTGAATTTCTAAGCTTTGGCAGTACTAATAGTCTTACCAACTTTTATCTTCACTATAGTCAATTTAAAACAAATAATATGCAAAAAGTATCTTGATGTTAAGAATGTATACCCAATGTATGTAAATACGTGTTATGCATGTATGTTTATAATGTATGTATGTATGTATGTTTGTAATTTATGTATTACCTTTAGTTTTAAAAAAACGATTTTAATGCAATATTGCTATTAGTACTAAAGGGTTTATTCGTTTTATTCGTTTATTACTTTACATTTGGTACTCTGACTTTGCTTGCTCATTACTGCTATATTTTCTCAGTAAAAAAAAAAGTTAAAAACATAACGTTTATAATCAGATTTGTGTTGTATACCTTCTACGGCTCTCTTCCGCTTAAGATCCCACACGATGGGACCCAAGACTCCGGGATCTTTGGTATCGCTAGCCGCTCTCGCGAAGTAATGATCGCCGTTGCCCTTCATAAAATCGTAATCTTTTATTTTCATTTCTGGGGAGTCTAGTTCCAAGTCTAAGTGCTTTACCTTCAGGATGATAAATGAAAATGAGAATTAATCATGATGTAAAACGTGAGTGTTGCTTAGAACAAAAAAAAAAGATAACTTTGATGAACATGTATCTGAATTTTATATGTGCTTGTACATGCATTTATGCATTTAAACTTAAAAAGTGATTTCTTACATGTACCGAAGATAATGAAGCGACTAGTAATTCGTTGAAATTAACTACATCTATGTGAAATTAATTTTGCTGATTGAGTTTTCTAATATGAAACAGTGTAATTATGTATAATAAGCTTATCTATTATGATAAACTAAACTTAAAACATTGAAAAATCGTTATCTGTACACGCTCACCCTACCCCTACTGAAATCCATATACATCAATCTACCCATTACTAAAAAAATAACCATTTATAAAAAAAAAAAAAAAAATTCAATCCGACCAATATAGTCGAATTTCTTCACTAAACTCTTGAGTAACTCCTAGCCCTATCTCTACATCCTGCCGACGAAACTACGATACTCACGACTACGGGCTCGAGGACCTTCGACAGCGGTTCGACGCTGCGCATGCTCGGGAACTGCTTGCAGGAGGGCATCGAGAGGTAGCTGTGCGGCGAGCCCGTCGGCTCCTGGGCCGCTCCGAAGCCCCGCTCGAGCGACTCGAGGGTCGTCTCCACGTGGCCGCCCCGAGGTGAATCCACCGAGTCTGCCGAACAGGGCCGTTGGTCGCTTGGGCGTTGCCCTGACGCCCTGGAGTGAGAATTTATGGTGGTTTATTGTGTTGAATGATGATGCAAAATCGTTGTTCAATGTAAAAAATTAAATTCTTCTTATGAGATCGGCATAATAGTATATTATGCAACAAGTGCGTAAAATATGATTTTACATACGAGTAAAATGTATGTGTGTGAAATCGTACACACATGTTGCATACTAGTATATTTCGATACAAGTGCGAAAGTGTTGATTCCAGCACGAGCGTGAGGTTTGTCACCCGAGCGGAGACTCATCTTTCGCACGTGTATCGAACGATATTTTTCGATACAGGGGTCACAACTAAAAGCGATTTTAAAAATTTACAGAATGTCTAAAATCGAATTTTACACATATTATGTCAAAAAAAGACTAAGAATGTACTACAGCAAAATTCTAGCATCAATAATCAGAAATTATATTATAGGTAGTAAATTTATTATATATGTAACTGTTAAAAGGTATCCTATTATTTGACTTCAAATAGAAAAATATAAGTTATTGACTTTCAAAATATTTCTTTATTTTTTTCCATAAAAATATTTCTAGCCAAGGTAAGTTACGTAACAAATGCGTCGAGTAGGTTATTAAAAAAAAATATTCAGTACAGTAAGTATAAATCGATACTTCCAAATAAATTATTAGTTGCAGAAAATTTAACATAGTTACAGATCTATAGATAATATATTGCAGTTTAATGCAAAGCCTAAAGTTTAAAATAAGAACAGTAATTATTTTATAGCTTCGGAATCTTCCTTAATAATTATGTCATACCTTATAATCGTGTTATAGATAGTAACTATGCAAACATTATGCAATATCTTATACTCTTTTAAAAACGTGGCTATTTCCAATCTAGATTTACAGTCTTAATATTCATTGTAGAAGCATAATTTACTATGCATATAACCTATAAATGTGTGGATATAAAGATACGAACTAAGTTATAGGTTTATTTTTAATATTTTTCAACATAAAAGTTTAAACGAATACTTTTGAAAGTTTGCTCTTTAAATTAAATATAATTGTATAAATTATGGATCTTTCGAAAAAGGTATAATTCGAGCTCATAAGCTAATTATTTTTGCCTGCGATCCACAATACCCTTCACAACGACAAAAAGTACCGATAACTTCAGGACCAAATTATTATATCCCAATTCCTCACCCTCTCTTAGCCGTCTCTCCGTACTCTCTGCTCTCCCAGTGTCTGACCGTGGCCGGTCCATGTCCAGCCTCCATCTCGGTATCGCTGAGCGCAGCGCGGGCCTCCGCGTCGTCCGCAGCCGCGATCGTCTCCTGCGAACCAGGAGTGCGCGACATCCGCCGTCCGCTCGTCACCTCCGTCTGCAAGAAAAAACCGTGCAGTTATTTCATTTCTCGAAGGTAGGAAGGGCTGGTTATGTAATCGATAGCCACGATGTCGTCTAGGAACAAACCGTGCGACTGAGCGGCTTCGTGACAGATGGGCATGAGGAGATGGGGTTGCTAAATGGCGGGTGGAAACACGCGAATGTTTAGGGGACGCCAGAGTCAATATATTTTAAATGGAGGGTGGCGCTGTATTCAGTAAAACGCGTTTTTATTATATAAATTAAAAAATTCTTATCTTTTTGGATTTTGGAGACTTGAGCGCGTTTTGGATATTAATGTTTAGATATTTCTCAAAATCGGAACTCAAACAATCAATCGCCGAGAAAATCTTGAAAAACTTGCGCGGGTAATAACTTATAAATTACGAAATTGAAAGATAATAATCGTTTTGAATTTCAAGACTTGAGCGTGCTTTGTACATAAATTTTAAGTATTCTCCCAAAATTTCAGTCCAATCGGTTAATTATTCGAAGAGAAAACTTTGAAAAACTAACTGACGGAACTACGGCCTCCCCATAATGGATGTATCGGCCGGGAGCTTCGGGCTTGGGATGTTTTTTTTTTATGGCTGAGATTTGTAATGGAAGTGCATAAACTTTGGGGCTAGATTTTTAGTGTCGATTTGAAGAGAATCAAACCGGTTATTGGTTGGTACGCGATTAAGGTTATATAGAATTACAAATTTAGAGTTTTGTATCCTAGAGTGTGGTGGATAGCTGAAACTAGAGAGCGTTTATCATATTGGTATTTTTTTAATAAGCTCATTTTCTAAATCCTGATTTTCATTAGTTTATGATGGAACTGTTTGGAATTCATCTAATCATAAAGCAAATTATCAATGAGATTTTGATCATTTTTACAAAAATGACGAACAAAATAACAAGTATTTTTCTTAGATGGTAGATAATCAATTATGTACCAGGAAATAACAAAAATTACTTATTCGTACAACCAAAAAACTTGCACGCCCGCAAAATCATTCCTACTCTAATATTCCACCCAAACAAACGGGAAAAGCACGCATCAAACCCATACCCAACCTCCATCGCAAAAAGCCAAGCACACAACAACTCCAAACACGTTCCGAGGACTGGAGAGGCAGGCGGACGCGATCTGCCCGTCACGCACGGTTCATCGCACCCCAATACACGTGCATACGCGTGCGTGCCTATATAGACACGCAGGCCTGTGCAGCGCGCGCGCGCGCACACGATGCACTCGAGCGTAATTGACGTCGCGATTAAGCCTGTCTTGTACGCATATACATGAGCGAGACAGTTGCGCAAGGTGCACTTACGGTGCTACGCGTGACGGTTAAGGCGTTGTTTGGTGAGCGCGAGATTGGGATTTTTCGAGTATTTCGGGTTTTTGGTATATACGGATCTGTTAATAAGAGAGGGAGTTGGTTATGTTTAAGTTTGAAGACGCTTGGAAGTTTCATTAACTTTAGCAAGCCTGGAAGAGTGGTGTCGGCCGTCGAAAGTTCTTTACATGCTACGGGCAGTTACTTATACGAAAAACTTTCAGTGAGATATCGTACTTCTAGAAAGCGATATTCTTTATAAAGATATGCACACACACACACACACACACACACACACACACTTAACTGCTTAAAGCATACATTAGCTCTACTTTTTTTGCAATTAGCGTCAGCTTTTTATATAAAAAATATGTTATAGGGTGAATCGAGGTAATGTACGATATAGTAAAGCTTTTATGTTTTATATTTCCTAAACTAATATACATTTGTGAGATAAAAGTGAAAATTCTATTCCACTGCCTCAATAAGTGAATATTAAAGAGTAGAACTTTGAGCAATAATTTGAATGGAAATATTATAAAAGGTATGAAATCGTCTCAAATTGGTTTAGAATTTTATACACAAAAAACTAAATAAATTTTTTTACTCGGATATTCTTCCTTAAGACATTAGGTTTGTTCGAACAATTTTTTATCATTTCTGCTAACTATTTTACCGGGACAAATTACATTGATTTTTACAAACTATACAACTATAAGAGTTATGATTATAATAAAGTTTTAGTAGAGAAAAAAATATTTCTTTTTTTATTAACATAGTAACAACAAACAACTAAAGGTAACAAAAGTATAAAACTGCATATAACAAGCAGTTATTAAATTGATTATAAAAAAAAATAGTTTAAGGCCTATAGTATTTTATGCCTATAGCATGTTACTTACTCGATAACAATTTTTCAATGTTCAGGAAGTTTTCAGTAACAGAGTAATCTTATAAAACTATATAAAAAACTGCGAACGGGGATCGCGATGATGACAATGGTAAATAATATAATAGAAAATATTTATTTTTTGATGTTATAATAGACATCGAAAGCGTGAAAAATATTGGTTAATAAAATATAAGAAGAAGATTGCGGCAATTGATTTTAGAATACCCAAACACGTATATACATGCTTGTCATTGAATCATGATTAAGGTGATGTGAAATACCGATATAATTCGAGAACAATTACATCTTATGCATGTACTAATAGAACCGTTCAAAAACATTTTTGAGTATATTACTTGCATGTACGGAGGACTTCACATCGACTTAAGATATAATTAAAAATTAGCACAAGATTCCTAAGAACACTAAACTTAACCACTGTTATCAGTTATTACTTTAGATTCATGTAATGTTTTTACTTATTTCTTAAATAACAGCTATTCAAATGGTGTTAGTAAAACTTTTATTGTATATAATCTTATAGTAACCAAACAAACTTTATAGTTCCAACTTTTTGTGGTATTTTTAACATTTTCAAATAATATTGCAAAATTTTAATGATTGAGAATGAGCGGCAACTTGTATAATTATTCTATTGATAAATATATACAATGATTTCTCTTTTATATCTTCTGTATATTATGTATATGATAAACGTTCAACTTGCCGTATTTGAGAAGTATAGTAAAACTGAGTTCAATAATATAATAATTAAAAAAATAACACAAAACATTCGCCCATATCAATTAAGTTTATTCATAAACAGATCGAAAAAATTATCTTTTCAATCATTGACCCTTATGCAACAAATTATGAATCAACATGCATCATTAACAACAAGTACAGGTGATGTTAAAAATTCATTTAAGAAAAATTATTTACTCGAAGATTCAAACGCAAGACATACCCTGCAATTACTTTTTTTAGATGAATATGGTAATGAAAATATTACAAAATATCTTATTGAATTCGTAAAAGTTGTCAATGATTTCACGTCCAAATCGTCAAGACCGAAATTTTTAATTATTTTGATAAATAAAGAAAGAAACTCACGTTTTCTGAAATTTTTTCAATTTGCGTGGGAAAGTAAATATCTTGATATCAGTATAATCGAATATTTTGCCATTGAAACAAAGAAAAATATACTTGGACAACGCAACATCACTCGTACCAATGTAGTTGTACACCATTACAATCCTTTTAATAAAAAATATAAAAAAGAAATTTTGGAAGATAGTACTGATTTGTTTCCTGAAAAATCAAAAAATTTATATGGATTTACTCTAAATGTTGCAGTTACAGATTGGTTTCCACAAGTTTTGGTGCGCAAAAATTTCACAGGAAATACGATTTGGGATGCACTGTATGGAGTTGATTATTCAATTACTAATATATTAGCAAATAAACTCAACTTTTCCATAAACGTTAAGGCATCCGACATAGAAACTTTGGATATTACAGTATCAAACATAAATTTTTCAAGCAGTTATGATGCAATTATTGAAGATATTATTGATTTTACTACCGATTTTTATTATGTAACTGATATTTCAGATTTCCAGGAATGTAAAGTGAGTAGATTTTTATATCAATCTGGCACCAATTTAATTGTAAAACAATACAAATATAAGAAAACTGAACATTCTACTAATTTTACAATTGTAATAATTACAACATTGATTATTACGATATTTTTCTCTGTTATCATGTCGATCATGTATTCCACTAGAAATAGTTGCAATTATTTCTATTTGTATGTATTTCAAATATTAGTAGGTATGTCTACACCAATTATTTCAGAGAAAGGTTCTCAAAAGATAATATTTTTAACGTTATTTTTAGTATCGACTATTTTTATGACTCATATTTCGCAGAAATCTTTTTATTTAAACTTGAATTTAGAACCATATAAACAAATGAATTCTTTAGAGGATGTAATTGATTCAGGAATAAAACCATGGATACCTAGGAAGACAATACACGATTACGCACAGAAAAACGATGTAATATTAAATCGTTTGTTTTCTATTTCAAACACACTTGAAAATCCTAATTGGAATTCGACTGTTTACGATTGTGTTGTCAAATTAATTGATGATTATGATAATACAGAAGCTTGTGTGAGTGCTAAAGTGTTTGGGAAATTGATCAAGACCACCTGTTCAGATAAAAGTATAGCAGTTGGATTATGTTTTTTAGGAGTGGTTGGTTTTCTTTGCTTCTTTCACGAACCTCTCTTTACATTTTTACGTTTAAAATTGCGAAACGGTAAAGGTATTATTCACAATAAGTGTTGTGTTTCAATCGAGAAAATAATATTATTTTTTATGATTGGTTTCGCAATAGCATTTTTCGTTGCTATGCTAAATAATTCATAATTATAACAAGAACAAATCTAGGTTAGATTTCAAAAAGTGAAATTGTGAACATGAAGAATCGTTGAATGTTAAGTTCATTTTGGTCTCGAGGTTTAAAAATAATTAAATATTGACTATACTTATATGAGACATTTCATGACATCTGCTTTAAGCTCGAAAACAAAATAAACTATTTTTGAGTTGTCGAAAAAGTCAAAAAGGTAATATAATATTAGATTGTGTATCAAGCTTTAAGTGAGGTTTTATAGACAGAGTGTCGAGTTTGCAATACGAGTGAAAGGCTAACGATCAGGAGCCGAAAACGTGTGCGAGTCGAGAGCTGAAGACGAGTATCAGAAGGACAAAAGCTTGAAAATGTCCACTACTAGTCTTTGGTGCCCATCCTATTTTTTATCTAACGCCGTGTGGAAAATTTGATTGAAAGTATGTTTTACGTGCATAAAGTAAATTTGACGTGTGGTAAATACATTTTACGTGTGAAAATAGTACATTTCGATACAAGTGTGCGAAGTGGGTGATTATAGTGCACGGGTGTGGTTTGTCGTACGAACGAAGCGAGAGAGACCCGTGCAACGATCACCCGCTTCACCCATATGTATCGAACTTTATTTTTTTTTAACGGAGTGAACGACACTTGGAAAACATTGATTATGTACATACTTGAGGAATGTGAAGTTTGTCTTTCGGGTTTAACTTACTAGAAATTGTTTACGCAAAAATTTTCATCACGAAAAAGTCTTGTTTGTTGTAATCTACAACTTTTGTCTGCAATATTTCTGTATAAAATCAAATCCTATTAAATGATAAGCGAAAATCAACTATTTGAGATGTATTTGCGCGTTAAACAAGAAAATATCTAAGTAATAGGAAAAAGTTTCGTTTTACTATTATTTACAACTTTTATACTTAATATTTTGATGTAAATTCAAATCCTGTCAAGCTATAGTTGAAAACAGAAATTTTATGTATATTTATGCGTTTAAAATAGGCTTACTCATCAAGAATTGATTGTATAAAAAAATGTTCAATATAGAAAAAAGTTTTGTTTTATTATCATCTAGAACTTTTATTTTTAATATTTTTATGTAAAGTCAAATTCTGTCAAGTTATAGTTGAAAACGTCAATTTTATGTATATTTATGCGTTTAAAATAGATTTTATATAGGCTTAACTCATCAGGAATTGATTGTACAAAATATGTTCAATAGAAAAAGCTTTGTTTTTTTATCATCTACAGTATTTAACATTTTTACGTCAGGTCAACTGATATCAAGTTATAGAACCAAAATCCTCAATTTTGGACGTTTTTAGCCGTTTTTCGCAGTTGTGTTGGCAAGTATTGCAAGTCAAAAAATTATTAAGATAAAAAAGATGTGTTTTAATTAGTTTTAGCACAAGCATGTGTAGGATTTATACTGAAAATGAATTTTCTATACATTACGCTTAAAAATCAATTTTTTCTAAATTTTATTTGTGTTCGCATTTCTATATTTTTGGACGGATCTTTTCCAAAATAAGATTATCACCGACGTATGACTAGACGAAGATGTAATATCATTTGGGATTAGATTCGATCAATTTTTCGATATAATAATGTGTACACAAGGTTCCACACATACGTACAGACTAGTGAAAATATAAAGCTTTCCAGAATCTTATATAATTCTTGCAAACGTGTGACCTTGTGTGAGAAATCGTGGAATAATGTGAAAAACTGTAAATTTCTTTTTAATTTGGATCTGTGAAAAAATGTGTATAAATATTTATTTGTATATGAATAATATTCCAAATTTAGTATAAATATCCATTTTCCACATTAGTCCATTTGTTTTCATAGTTTTCACATTTTTTCATATTTTTTCACATTTTTTTATTTTTTTCACTAGGCCACTTGAATTTTAAACTAATTTTGTTCTTGAACCTTCAAAATAAGCTAATATTTACTATAATTATATGTAAAAGCAAAAATAAAGTATACACTTCTTTAAATAATTGTTGTTAAATAAAATTATTGATTATTTACCTGTCACCATAGTTTCATTTGCCTAAACAACGAAGAAAATTTCGCTACTATTGTTTACAAAGGACTGTAGTAAAGCATTTGCTATCGGTCAACGTCTATAAAATATTTTTAAAGCAAGAACAATAGAATTTAAAATCATCCTACGATTTCAATTGCATTTATGTATGATACATACAATCTCAAAATATGTAAATAATGAACACAAGGAAATAATGTCATATGATACAATCATTAAAAACATGATACTGAAGGGTCAAACAGATGACCTGCCATTTCAACGAATGGATCTAATGCAACCTATGTACAACACAGATTTAATCTTTCCAAATCATTCCTTCTAATTCAATATTCACCCAAAGGTCCAAGGTATAAATATTCAAATAATTTTCGTCGCTTTCAAAAGTAAAACCGTCATCCACTCACCCTTCCTTCCGTCTCACTCGTGTACGCCGTGTTATCCACTCCCGGCGTCGTGGGCGCGTACTCCTCGTCCTTCCCCAGCACACCTCCGATTCCCCGCGGTGGCGCGGCAACGGCACTCTGCGCTCTTTTGTGCTTGGTGACGAAGAGGAGGCCCACGAGGATGATGACGAGGAGGAAGAGACCGGCACCAGCCGCCCCGGCCAGCAGCCAGGCGTCGCGCCTACGCGACAGCGCTAGAGGACGAGATTCTTTTAGATAGGCTGCGAACAGTCAACAAGCAGTCACCGGCTACAGCGTCGTATCTCTCACTCCGCAACGAGTGCGCGTGTTGGATGATTGGACGGTGTAGGGCGCGCGGGGCTTAGTTTTCTTTTCGATGATCGGATGCACATGGTGTGTATAGGATGGTAAGATAAGATATAACAGGTTGCTTGATTATATATATTTGTTTGTTGTATTGGCAGAAGTCTTTTATTACGTTATTATTTGATAGGTACACCATGGGCATCTTTTTTGTCGAAAGTCTTTCGAAGAACTAGATGATACTGGCTACTTATAGTCAACTAAGATATTTTTCAAATGTATAAAAAGTGTGCATTGCAGTAGTATTAGTAATTTATGTGGAATGATGAATTGTTATTTAAATTGAACTATAGTATAGCCGGTATAGCTATGATTATTAAATTTCAAACAATATTATAATACACTGAAAATTTTTTTTTCTCTTTACAATGTCAAACACTTAAAAAAAACAAGTTTTAAACAAACTGTTTAACTACCACTTAACATAAGTATCGCTAAAAAACCTACACAATTTCTACAATATTTTCAGCCTCTACCACCACTAAAACAAAAAAAGATCACAACATTTGCTCACGTTCGCTCTGTATCAGCACCGGGGCACCGAGCTCGAGCGCCACCTCCTGGGCGGACAGCAGCGCCATGTCTTTGGCAGCAGTTTCAGCCGGCACGGGCTTTCCACCGAGATGCACCGTGTAGATCAACCTGGTGGCGCCGCCCTCGATCACCGAGGTGTTCTGCATACGCACCTGCACGAAGCCGACGTCGACGTCGCGGATTTTGGCGCTCGTCGTTCCGTTCGCCGTTTCGTTACGGGCTGAGGTAGCGTCCGCGAGGGGATGCTCGAGGTCCTTGAGCTCCTCGCCCGCGAGGATGGGGATAGTACGCTTGCTCTTGGCGATGCGCACCGCTCGCATGTGGAGGAGTGAAGTGTATGCGGGTGAAGGACGAGGCCGTGATGGCGGTGGGGAAGCGGAAGGGATGGGGATGGTGGTTGGGATTTCGGTGAGGTTGTAGAGGTCCGTTGTGATGTCCGGTACCTGTAGATGCAAAATTTAAGAAGTTGTGCGTTAAACATTGTTCTTGTGGTGTATAATTGACATTTTTTTTCTTGAAATTTATGTTTTACATTCTCAATGAAACCTATTATATTGCTTTCCATGGTATAAAATCGTAGGTTTTGTACTGTGTAGTAAACATTATTTCGTTACGAAATGCATAATAATTTTGTTCAACTTTTAAATAATTTACTTTAAAAACTTTATAAAATGCTCAAAAAGTATTTATAAAACATAAGAGAATATTTAAAACTAAACTTAGCTTTTTAAAAGTAATTTTATACATCTCAAATTTTCATTATAACTATTTTATTACCTACACTTAATTATCTCTCTAAAAAATGTACACTGACGCTATAAAAATCAATTGAAACCCTTTATTTACGTATTCTTAATTTCACTTTTTTTGCAGAACAAAATAATTTAACCCCGAACCACACTCACCACAGTGGTGTGATTATCCGCATCGTCGTCACCGGCGGCTGCCTGCCTCTTGGGAATGTTCTTACCCCGTGCACGCCGGGGTGGAGGCTCCGGGCCGAGGAGTCCGAGGTGCCGCTGCTGCTGCCGCGTGAACGCCGCCTTGTACAGACGAGCGAGCCGCAGCTCGACTTTCGGAGGCACGCCCTCGCCCGCTTTGATCACTGTCAGCAGCCAGTACCTATAGAGCACGTTCGTGGTAATTGAGTGAGAAGGCTTTTTGGTTGTGATACGGATGTAGCAGTGGGGATTTTTTGCGTTGTTTTACATATAGCGTGTCTTATGATTTTTTTATGTAGGAGAAGGGGAAGTATAGGGTTGAGGCTACTGCACGTAATTATGACAGTAATGAAACTATATGTCTTGTAGAAATAATCATCGAATCATTTTCTTAGCAATTTTATTATTTTTTTTATTTATGTAGGTCTTAGAATCATTGTAATAATATTTCGAATGATAACAGAAGTCAACCTAGCATTTCATTTTGATAATGTTCGATTATATTTTTAAATGGATAATAGTCGTTTACTGTATTTATCAGCTACTGATTTTTTGTAATATGGTATAGAAACGGTATCAATAATTTTGAAAAATGGTATTCGGCAAAGTTTGAGGATATTCGTAAAAACATTTTTTTTATACATTGATGAATCGATGACATTTTTGACATCAAGACCGCCGCTGATTATAAAAATCTGAAATTTTATAGAAAATTTCACTAGAAATATATGAGAAAATTTACTGCACTGTATTTTAAAATTTCCTACAATGTACGGTAATTGTTTAGATTTTTATAGTCGGCGATATCGTAATTTTGCAAAACCACACATAATTCTCACTAAACTCTCTTTTCAGTCTTCCCGTAATCTTCTAAAACAAATAAAAACTCACCTCGGCCCGGGATCATCGCCCACCAACACCCCGACATCCTGATCGGGCAACGTCGGCGTCGGATCAATGCAGGAGGCGCAGTCTATCGGTCTCGGCGCTTCGCCGTCGATCGTCTGCGGGTTCTGCGCCTCGGGAATGTACACCGTCGCCGTGTGATGAATGGTGCGCGTCTCGTAGAGGGTGAGCAGCTGCTCGGGGTCCAGCCAGGGCGGCGCGTCCTCCGCGCCAGTCCAGAAGAAGTCCTGAAGGTGCACCCGACGGCCCGGGAGGTGCTCGATCAGCACGATCTCGTCCTCTGCGAGAGATTTGGTGGTTGTTGTAATTATAGCAGGTTTAGTTTAAGGTCAGTTGTATTGTTACTAAAACGTGTGTCGATGAAACTGTTTGTCATGGTTTTTTATTGGTGCATGTTTATAGCTATAATATTACTAGTTACTGGTGTCAGAAATAGGTTTTCGATACCATAAATCGACTGAATCATAATTTGTAAATGAAATAATTAAAAACCGGTAACGGTAACGGGAGAAGGGGGATGGACGAAGGAGAATGTCAATAGATCTAAACATCTTTTATAAATTTATATGAATCATGGAAACTAATTTATTATTTTTACATTAAAATTACGTATAATCAGACTAAATCTACTTTCTAAAGTTGAATATTCATTAATTCTACGGTGGAGCAATTTTCACTAATGTTTAGTGGTTTTTTCATTAATTCAACTTTAGAGTGCAAAGATTAATTTTCTGAATATATACGAAAAAGTCCTATCTATACATTAATTGTTGCTAAAATGAAATGTACCTTGCCGAAAACTTTCGTTTGTTAAAACAAAAATTTGAAAAAAAATTTGATTTTTCTGAGAAAAAGTTTCTTTAACGTAGGTGCGTGCATATAACTTATATCTCTAGAGCGCTTTAACGGATTTGACCTAACAAGGCTTAATCTCTTTGAAGTGTAGGACTTCGCGTGGAGACATTTTTTACATCTTTCAATTAAGTTTTTTATTTCAAAAATCGTTTATAAGTTTAGAATATTTTCAAAGCTATGCATTGTTTTTCACATTTTTAAAGAATTTTTTAAGTTTTGTTGTTTATATTGAGCTCAATTGTTTTTTACATCTGAAAGTTCATTTTGTTCCTTGAATATAGTGTGAGATAAAAAAACATTTGGTAGAAATGTATTGTTCGTTTTCGTTTATAGAACCAACGGTAAACGTAATGAAACAATACATTAAGTTTGGGGAAAATCATGCATTAAAAGCAAACTTTTAAAATATAGAGATCCTACATTGTTCGAATACTGAATTACTATATAAGAGTTTAAACGATAGTACTCAAAAGTTTTACAAAAAGCCAAGTCATTTATCCACTGTTACCGTCCTCTGCAATGTATATTAGAACTTTTCTTCGGAACGCTCATAAACGTTCTCAAACACGCGAATCAATTCGAAAACCGAAAGTGGAAAAGCGCGCTCCGAGCGCACGAGCTGAAGTGTAGTGAACTTGTAACCAATTTCCCTTCCTCTGACTAGGTGCATGCTACGTACATACATATACACTCGAAGTATTCAGCGAACTACTTATGAGCGCATTTCACATGCGATTATGCCTGGCAGACCCTGAGACGCGCGCTAAGCAGTTCAATGTAAGGGATAACGAAGCGAGCCTCGAGGGTCGTTAGACGACGACGGCGGCAACGTCGACGATTTACTGTGTAATTACGATTAGGTACAAAGTAGTAGTAGTAGTAGTACTTCGGAGTATTTAATTTAACGCGCACGCGCTCGCGAGTTAACGAATTCACAAGGTGAATGTTACCCGTTTGGTCCTTTAGCGGAAAGTGTTTCAAGTGCATTACTCATTGTGTTCTAGAAAGTTGTGGGTAGAGAGGGTGACAGGTAATGTGTTGGTTTTCTGTTTTGTTTTTGTTTTGTGTTTTTGTAGCATAATACAAGACAGAAGTATAATATTGTTTCTACTTATTTATAAAAGTACAATGCCAGTCTTTAGAAAAGATCAGCCAAATTTCTCAAAAAATATTTTTGCTATTATAGAATTCGTTCAAGTAATAAACCCTACAATGAGAGAGTTTTTTAATTACTCCCATTTCATCTACACCAAAAGGAAATAATTAAAATTTATAAAAAATTTCTTTCGAGAAGATCCCCACTATTTGTATCTTATTCTTTCGAAACTTTCAATTCGCTTAAACGTTATACTTTATACTACCCTTTTCTCGGCACCTACTCAACAGCCCTCATTTCCCTCCCCCCTCCCTATCTAATTTTCCTCCCATATCTAGGTGACACCTCATCGCCCCAACCAATCCAGCAAACAAAAAAGACCCATGAAATCGAACCGAAATGAAAAGAATAACCGCACGATGCAATCACGCGCCTCATTCGCCGATGAAAAATGGCCCTCGCTCGTGGCTTGCAAACCGGGTCGCCTATAGTCTCTCTTTCTCTCACCAGTGGCAGCAAACCTATACTATATACTACCTATACAAAAGCTATGCGCTTCGGTCAACAATCGAGAGGGTTATCGACTCTGTCCCGCGCGCGAGCACGCGATCACGTGACTTGGCATCATCAAATTTACATCGATGACCGGGGAGGGATGGAAGGTTTTCTCTTTGGTGTATGGGGGAGCATCAGCGGCGCGAGTGCTGTCCGACGATTTCATTAGACGGAGGCGACGCGTGTGTTTGTATATTGATGGGGAGGAAGAGTTGAGGTGCGTGTGTGCTGTGCTGTCGAGGGGAGAGTTTGACGGAAAATTTTGTTATTTTGTGTGATAAAATGTCTATTAGAGACTATTGATATTTGTTCATGCTTGGTTATAATGGTGGAATCCAAGGAATTTGAATTGATTTATTTGTGATACTTTTAAGAGAATTTCATATTTATATATTTAAAATTAAGAATAGATATGTACATGCACAAATTTTTCTCTTTTTTTCCCGCTTTCAATGAAATACGTTGGATTTTCTTAAATAATATAATAGTTTCATAATAACAATAACATAACTATCAGATATGCATGCGTATCTGATATCTGTAGTAAAGAAAAATGTATATTATGAACGCTAATTATTTTTAAACCAACATGTAGCCAGCCAAATAAGCCTAAACTTTTATCTACCCCTTTTCCGATATTTCGACACTCAATCGATATTACATAACCATCCACCCCCAACCAGCGCATTAACTTAATAACCAAGCACCCGACAATCAATTAGCCTATCTCCCTGCGCCATTAACCATTAAAGGAGAAGAAAAAATCAGGGGACTTTGAAGCTCGCGTCACGCGATTACGTGACCGGGCGTCGTAAAGTTTGCGCGCGCGTCGCGCCGAATATTTCTGACGAGAGATACACACGCTTTACGACACACGGAATACGGACAGATGCGGAGAATGGAGCGTTTTTATGGGAGAGAGAAGGATAGAGCAAACGAGCGATCAAGAATGCGCGTGTAAAGTGTAAATACAAAGGAAAGTAGGTAGGTTCGGTTGCCATGGACGAGCACCTGTGTGTTTGGGTTTAGATCGTGGCTGTGGGTGGAGGTGTGATGTGGAAATTGTTCGGAAAGTGCGTGTACGGTATTGGCGATGTGAGGTAGGAATAAGAATAAGGTCATCAAAAATGCTGGAGTTTATGTTACTCAGAGTAATGAGGGGCTGGGTGTAAAAAGGATAGAAGTCCGTTTCTAGCAATTATTATATTTTTTTCATTGTCATGATATTATTAGCAACTCCATGTACACGTTTTCCATAGGTTCTGTATAATTGGTAAAAGATTATTTTAGGCTGATAAATGGACAAGTAGATTTTTCTAAAACTTGCTATTCTTTCCTTTGCTGTTTTCTTACCGAAATTCTTAAATATTTGAGTAACAATCAGATGTCTAAAAAAATGCAGAAAAAAAAAAAATGAATAAAATTAAGGATCACCAAAAAAATAATAATCCAGAAACAGTAGTGACACAACATATTAATACATTTTCACATGACTGACTGGAAAATAACAAAATTTTAGACTACGAATTAAATTATAAAATACGCACTCTTTCTGAAATGATTCATATTAAATGTAATAGAAACAATATTAACAAAAAAGAAGATGTAAAATCATTAAATAGTTCTTATTTTCTGTCACTGCGCCTTTTAAATTGATGTCATGTATTATGCTCTGTTCTTTGGTCTTGTTTGTAAATACAGTTATTTTTGTACTATAAATACGACTGTACATCACTGTATCGCTTAGATTGACGCTATGTGTTTATATGTGATACACGAAACAAATAAGGTATTAATAATTTTCTTTTTTTAATGTAAGTGATAGTTTAATTTCATATATTGTAAAAAATTTTCCACTTTGATCCATAAATTATAGCCTGAAGAGTTGGCGGACCATGTCAACAAAACATTGCTTGAATAAAAAAGGAAAAAAACTTTGTTTTTTCTTTTACCTGCCTCCGTCAGATCGATTTACTACATTTAAAAAAAAATTAATAACACTTTTCACAATTAAGATCTCTTTGCTTTTAAATATCCAACAAGACATGAATTTATAAGAAACTACGTAATTTTATGAAGATTTGTCTTGTAAACCAAAATTTTCTAAATTAAAAGTATGATATCATTCCTATCTAATTTTACATTTCTATAAAATTTCCTTAAATCACGTGAAAAACAAATAAAAGCTCATGCATATAACCACTATTTCCTGTTCCCCCATCAAAAAGTCAAACATCCTATCACCCACCAAACTACTAACCATAATTCATCGAATCCCCCTTCAACCTCCCAGAAAAATAAAAGAAAAACAAGCACGACAAACCTCAACTCGAAGACGAGCGCGGCGACAATCGGAAGCAAAGTGGCAACACCAGGTATAACGATAGAAGATCTCGACATGCGACGTCGCGAGGTATAATATTGGTTCCCGCTTTCCGGTGTACAGTAAGCACGAGACAACGAAGTTTCGTTCGCGGAAGTGAAGACGTTTCGTGCGCACGTGAGAGGAGACACCAGCGGCATGTCGTGTCTACCAGGATCGCGAGATTGTCGTGCCAACGAACTCTCAGGGAGTTTAGAGTGGGATGATGTTAGAGGGGGGTTGATTTGTTTCCGGGGGTTGTACAAGGAAGTAGTTTGAATAAGTTTTTATGTGAGGATACGGTGACAGTTTATGTAGTGATTTGAAGAGTTACGTAGATTTCTTACAAATTAATTATATACGTAAATGTTATTGTGTTGATTACATGAATAATATACGCAACAGTATTTTTGGTCACTACCTAGGATATGAAATGTCAGATCGAAAATCTAATTTTACAACGAAGTATATTAAAAAATTGATTAATATTAAGGATTCCATAAAAAATATTTATCAATTTATTTCTCTACTTTTTAAATACCCTGGTAGGAGATTAACGATATTTTATATGTATTAGTCAAATTAAAGTTTTATCAACAAAAATCAATATGTAGCAATAACATAATGCATACAATATTAGCAGTTGAAATTGACTTTAAATTGGTGCATAATTATCAAATAATATAATAGACTATTCTTCTTAGCCACAAAGTTAGCTAATGAAATTTAAGGTTAACATTTCTTCCAAGGCAAACTAATTAATATAACAAGCTTTAAAACAACTGTTAAACAATATTAAGTATACGACCTAAAACTATAAACTCCAAACCGAACCCACACCTCAATATCGCTCGCAACCTTCGCTCCAAAACAATAACCCCGCACAACACCATCCTCGCTCTAAAAACCACGCAATGCCCCATCAAAATCCCTCGCATCACGTCATCAAATCACCGAAGGTCGCCTATACACATCTCCAAATTCTCCCATCACGCACCATACTAAAAATTGGGATATTTCATCACGCACGCGGCTAATGCGCACTTATACGACTCTCGCGCGTTCGCTCCTACACGCAGAGCGACCCGATTCCACGGTCTGCTTGCTGCGCCGCTTCCGCACCGGAAGCCCGGTCCCCGGGGCGATTTCGCACGAATCTCCCGTGCGCATCTGGCGCGCAGTGCGCTCGTAGTATTTATTACGTTTGGCGTATAGGTAAAGTATTACGGCCGTTGTGATGTAAATCACGGGCGGAGACAGCATTGGCAGTGAAAAAGGCTTTTGTCGGGATGAGGCTGCGACTCTGTCATGGTTAGGGGGACGCCTAATCTTGTGTAGCGCGCGGTGTTGGGTTAATTGCGAAAGTGTGGGTGCACGGTGATGTTGGGCTTCGTTGGGGGATTGGGAAATTAATCGGACCGTCTTATTTGCTTATTTCGTATACAAAACAGATTCTATGTTATTATGAATATACCGGAAATCATAAACTCAAATTTAATATCGCATTACCCTTAAAAAATATCTATTTAATACTAATAAATAACTTTTAAATTATGCGAACGATTAGTTTAATTATTTATTCGGTTTTAAGGGTAGTGCGATTAACCATTTATATCTCAAAATTTTGTTTTCGATTTAGAAACCTTTTAAATCCAAAAAACTCATCATTCATCGATCACTTTTTTACCATAAAATTCATCCAACAAAACCACTCCACCATTCCATCACACGATCCTCCCATCCTTCTAACGACCTCCGCCCTCAACCCATCCCAACGTACCCAACCATCTATTTACCTCGGATGCACGACACGGCACATGAATAATAGATATACAATATATAACACACATATATATATCCCTATACATATATATAAAAAATACGGAAACACCGTGAGGGGCAGAGAAGAGCTGCGCCGGTATTTTTAGCACGCAATGTTCACGTGTTAAATCGATAGAAAAGCCGAGTTCCTATGGTAAATGTCTCGAGTTACTTTTGATAGCGAGCGAGGGGAGAGCTGCTGCGGCGCTTCCACGCGCGCGCGCCCACAGGAATGCGCCGGACGGGATGTGCACTGTTATCGTGGTTTATATATGCGCTTTATATGATTACTGTAATTGTGATAAGCGAGTTGTTGTCGATCTCTTTGATGGATTGTAAGAGTGTGTTATGGTATTTGGCGACTAGTTGTTAGTTTATTGAATCAGATAATGAGATTCATAAAGAATACGTTAGCCGAAACACGAATATATACATTTATATTTAATAAATTTAATTACAATAGTTCCTATATACAATTAAACTTGAAAACAGAAAGTAGAACATTTCTAAATTTCATCCACTTCCAAACGCAAATCCCTATACTTACCTATTTATTTTCATCCCACGCCAATCAGGCACTTCCCTATTACCTCAAAATACAATGTATTCGACCCAAACACTATAATTCACTGTATTCCATTTCCCCACTAGTCGGCATTCCCAATTACCTCCGTACTCTGCTTCATACTCCATACAGAGCCAAAGGTCACCTACTATACACAACCGACCAACCAAATCATACGTGCAACCGTACCGCCCTTAAATCAAGTTCGCATTCCCATCCCTCACCCGCGCGACCCAAGGCTCCGTGTAGCTACACACATAATGTAGACCGTCGCTCGGTTTGCGGCAATCTAGAATTAGCGAGAGTCTCCTAATTGTGTCATATCCTTCGCCGACGTGGCGCCCGTACAGTAGTTTATATGCATATGCTCGCCGGTAAGATCAAGTGCAGCGGGTGTCGCTCGATATGTGTGTATGAGGGTCTCTCGCGTGTAGGTTGTTCTCGACGTGTTTAGTTTGTAGTTTATAGTTTGGCTGGGGGTTATTGATTATAGACAAAGCGAGAGAGAAAAATAAGTGAGTAGTGGTTTGTGGTTGCATGATTGTTGTGAGGATTGTGGTGATATGCGACGAGGATTTTTATGATAATATGAATGGTTGGCTTGTTGAGGTTGAGCAGACTTAAATTTAAAAAGATAAATGAAACGGGAAGTAGTACTTGTTACTAACAAAAAGACTAGCTTGAAAACTTAAATTTTTTTGTAAAAGGAAAAGAAAATTGTAAAGTAATCGGGCCAATTGCTCTAAGATGCTGACGAGATAAGTGGCGCATGAAATGCAGTTTTATTGTACAATGAAATACACGGGTAAAGACTGACGGCCTTACATGAAGTAGGTTTGTAGCGTTCAAAGAAAAGAAAATATTCATTCTGAGTTATTGGTTTACTGCAAAAGTTAAATCAGTGAGTAGTAACAGTTGGTCAAGCCAGACTGTCACTAGTTCTATTACTTTCGCTACAACTATTGCACATTATTTCGGTACATTTTCAAGTATAATAAGCTCATTATTAATAAATAATTTTTCAAAACCGCATAACCTATAGCACGCAACCTCCAAAAAAAAATTTCACGAACATAATCCGACCTCTGATAAGATCGCAGACATTCGAAGCACTCTACACCCACCGAAACAAAACAATAACAACGCAAACATATATTTGGTCTTGAATTTAAAAATACACCCTCGCAAGTCACGAGTATAAAGCCCAGCTCCAGTCGGGGCTATAAAAGAGCCGCGTACGTATTATGAGTCACTTAGCCTTCCACGCGGACATAAACACCGATCGAAGATGAAAATAAGCCGACCGGCTCACGCCTATATGACGCGTCGGAAGAGTCTCAAGAACAACTTTTAAACTGTAACAAGCAGTATTGGTAAATTAGGTTGTTTGGAATTAATCGAATTAAAAAGTAATTGTTGGAATGTGTGATTTTGTCACAAAGAAAATAAATAAAGTGTATCCCCCGTAGAAAGAAGTCTGCAAAAACGGGTCTAGTATTATAATATATTGCACTATAATGATAAAATTTCTGCACAAGTTTACAAGCAGAAAGTGTAACTCAGAATTTGATTCGTGATTCACTCTACAGAAAGATTAATTAGTTGAAATAAACTACTTTATATTTCTTAGACAAGAAAATAAATATGAAATCTTCATAAACTATTTCCACCAATAGTTAAATTCGCTCTCACCCCTTGCCAACCTTTAACCGATCAAATATAGGTTATCCCGGCCAACGCAATTCAAATGTACCACCACCTAGCTTCTCGCTATCCGTAATCGGCGTCATTTCATCGGGCGCGACCCGCATAGAGCCGCGTGACAATCGTTATTATTATATTCGAGTTCACTGCACCGAGGCGACGATATATAGAAACACACACGTGTGCACGCGGCGCGTCGCGACTAGATATATACGTACATGACAATTGTAATTTCCATCCCCCGGCCATTCATTGCTCGTTATACGGATAGAGAGGGGTGAGTTTCGATTTTAGTGCGGTTTTGAGGGGGAGGATCGTGTGTGTTGTAGAGTAATGAAATGGGGGGCATTGATGACTTAAGGCTTTTTGTGATGCGGCGTTGTTTGATTTTTGGGGATGACGTTAAACAATTGTAGATTTGATGTATTTAGAAAGCAGTTCTGGCATTTAAAGTGAATAAAGGCATAAATTTGAAATAACGATTGGCAAGTTTACAAGATGGAAATGTTCTTACAGTAATGAAGAATATGAGACTAAAAATTAAAAAATTAAGCAAATCAAAGTATTTAGCACTTATATCTTTCCCACTTGACGACTTGGAGAATCTTTTTTTAACTTTTAGATTTTTTTTATTCTTCAAACGATAGCACGAAATTTGTTGAATTCAATTTGAAAAGTAATTGGGTTCGTGAGTTCTGCACATTATTCTTTATCAGATTTTTTCAACTGCATAACATCCTGCGTAATAACAAAACTTGAAATTTTAATAGCATTGATACCTCCAAAATCAGTACAGCATTGAGAATATTTTACTCGAATCATCCAACCAACGTATTTTTTGAGAACAACAATAAAATCGTAGTTTTACTTACGTCCATGATTCATCAGCGAAACCGTTCGATACCAACCATTCCACCTCCCGTTCCCCACCAACCACAATCTTAGCCCATCCAAAACCACAATTCTAAACCCCTCCCCCATATCAAAACCCATCCCCATCACACTGCACAAAGTATACACAAAAACCCTCCACCTCCGTCGGTAATCAAACCCTCTCCTCACCCTCTACACCAGCACTATACCTACCCACCCTTATCACACACACACATGCACTTTGCTTCTCTCTCGAAAAATTGTACCTGCTCCTGGTGGCAGGGCGGCGTGGACAAACTGCAACAGCAGCAGGAGTAATATAGCCGCCGGGTCGCGGACAAGCTGCACGAGCGCGACGCCGAGGCGACGGCCCGTGCCAGGCCAAAGCATCGCTCGGCTCTACACTGTCTCTCGCCGACGACTGCCGCCACCACCGTGAGGCTATATGACGTTGCTCCGCACGTGTGACGGCCGCACCTGATGTGTATGTGTGTGCGCGATGTGTAAGGGGAAAGAGGCGCATGCGCGAGGTGGTCGCGTGCCGCGGAACGGCAGGTTGGATGGTAGATGTGGGCCGGTGGAGTGGGGTGGGGAAGGTAGAGTGATATGGAGAGAAACATTTTTATTTTTTTATTTTGAAAAGGGGGCGATGGGGTTGATAGGTTTTCTAATGAAGCTGCGCTTTTTTCTTAGTGTTTGGTTCAGTATTTTTAAACAATTAAAATGAAAGCAATAAGACCATTCATTGTTAAATAGGTTGTAATGTATTTTTAAGAGTGTGTCGAATCAGTATGGGATAGTTGCTAGAAATTTGACAAATCGCGGTTTAATTAATAAACTACGTAGATTTTCATTTTATACTATACATTTCATTTGCTGAAGGTCGTGTATCTGGCTCGTGTAAACGTTATCATTATTAATCTTTTTCTGTCTATTCGTTAGCTCTCTTATCCTGCTCTCTAAAAGCAAAACAATCCATGAAAAGTTGGCCATTAACACAATTATGCCAATAGTTCTAAAAGAAATATTCACCTTTTAAGGTAACGAAATATTAATGAATCAGATAATTTTTCAACGAATCTGATCTAATCACGGCCTTATTACTATTTTATTTTGAAAGAGTAATCATATTAATCAATCCCTGAAATCCTTATTACTTTTTATTAAACTAATAAATCGATATCAAATTTTGAATGAAGCATGATAAATAAATTAGCTATGAGAAATATATTTCTATTTACTATTATTTAAATATGATCCACATCAAATTTTAAGATACGTAATAAATGTAGAGGCATCATTTTAAAAATATCTATTATATTATTATATACTTTTCACCATTTAGAAAAAAAATAAGAAAAGATAAATTTATGTGCAAAAGAGCAAAAAGATTTGATATATTTTAAGTCCAAAAATGAAAAGGACAAATATAGAAAAAAAATGTGCATGGTGCAAAGGATTGGATCCAAATACGAGGATCAAATAAAGAAGAAATAGTCGGAAGTATTTTTATCATTCATAGTATATTCTTTTAATCGCTATCATACCATTACTTACAAAGCAAGTAGTGTATCTGATTTTCTCAATACGAAATCATTATCATTATTATTGTAATATTTTTTTCGTTACAGAGCACTTTTACGCTACACGGTAATAATAATATTAATAATAATAGTAATAATGAAAATAATAACATAATAAAAATAATAAAATTAAAATATTATAATAATTGTAGTAATAATAATAATACATAATGTAACATTAATAATACATCGGTATAGTATGGACGTATTCTCGTCCTTACGATTTGTCGAACAATCATTATTAATATTATTATAATATAAACAAGACAATAAACGCAACAGGATTTTCGCGTTAAGGCACGTGCATCACCGATTTTTTTTTATTTTGCAATAAAAATCTTTGCGTTTAAGGCCACAGTGTACTTTTTCTCTCCTATATAAAAACGCAAGGCGCGCATTTTTTCAACATCTCTAGTTTACGTCGAGTCATAAGCAATAGTATATTACCAGTTTTTTTTTCATATACACGATACATGTCAATTTACGTACTCAAGAGTTTTTTTTATATATATTTATATTTAATGTAGCTCGTTAAACATATTGTCATTATGGATTAATATACGTATGTACAAAAAGAAGGAGAAAAGAACGGTTTTTATGTACAAGCTATTTTGCAGTTAATCTTATTTTCATTAAAAATTAGAATCCCTTGCTTTCATGCTTCCCCGTCCCTCCCGCCCCGTTGTTTTATTTTCTATAAAATACGAAAAATCAGCGATCCTCGATCCAAGGATTCGTGAGAGTGTGAATTTTGACGCATCACTACTCGATGCAATATAGCCTATGCGGAAACACAAACGATATTTCCTCGAATTCCTCTATTTAAATACACGTACACTAAGAACTAGGAGTTGCTCTCGCCGACGAAACTCGATTATTACATTTTTGTCTACCCTTGTCCCTTTCGTTCTCCCCCCTCTTTTTCTTTCCCTCCCTTTTACAACAACCTCACGCATGTCAGACGAATGGCATTTCAGTTAAGGCACATTCTTTCGGTGAGATCAAACGCTGTGCGTTGTCATTCGCGTAATTCATTCCTTAAACGGATTCGATCGATAAGATCTTAACAAATTTTTCACAACGATTTTACAACAATTTCACAAATTTTCGCATTAACTACACGTGCAATATTAATAACAATTTTTTTTTATATAAAAAAACGCTAAAAATTTGTCTGTTTTCTTTCATAAATTTTGATACTTTGCGGCACTCGAATTTTCACTTTAACGTCGACACTCTCGATAAAAAAATTGATATCTTTGCAAAGGCACTTATAAGATACTTAGGGTTTTAAGCAATTTTTGACACTAATTTGTTTATATTTTCTCGATTCGAAAACAAAAAAAATCAGCATCATAAACTCGCTTTTTGCAGTTCGTTCGATAAGTCAGTATTACATTGACTTATCTTTTTAAAAATGCAGACCAGCTGCTCGGTGGGCTTTGAACCCTACTTATGATTTCATTCTTCTCTTTTCAACAATAATTTATTTTAAACTGAAATATATGGACAGCGTTGAACTCTAAATTTATGTTTCTCTCAAATTTTTATGTACTTCAGTCGTGCATGGCACCTGCGTTATTCACGCAACATTACGAGACTTTGGAAACAATAATTATTCAAGGCTATTTTGCAGATAACTTTTCTACTGATCATGACGTTCTTATTATCTTTCTCGAATAGATACATTATTGAAACCATTTTTAAAGTGAGTCTTGAACATTCATTGTTATTTACAAAGGCGTGCCGAACGTCAATCGAGTCTCTTTCATGCCGAGTCTTCGTTAAAGCATTACTCGCGTATTTCGATCGCGAAGCTGAATTAGAAAGCAATCAGCGAGGATACCTTCCCTTGTGCTTGAGACACATTTTTTTCATACCTACTATCCTCTATATCAACAATTTCTAAAATTAGAATAAATTTAGCATTCGTAAAACAGTACTATAACAATTCAAAATTCGTTGGGCTTCAAACATCGTTTAATAAAATTTAAAATTTCTTCTTAAATTTAACATATCACTAATATTTTCTGGCTTTTCATAAAACGAATGCAATATCAAAAATACATTTATGAAAAGATATAATATTAATATGCTAATTACGTTTTTTTGAGGCATTTTCCTTTTCTAATCGAGTCCTAGAAAAGTCAATACGTCATTTTATAAAATTTTGAGCTTTCACGATAAGAAAATCGTTTCAAAAGCTAAACTTGTCGAAAAACCAACTTTGCATTGTTACATTACTGATCAGAAAAATAATTTTTCACAAATCTTAACAATAAGTTTTCGTCATTCCTAAATTTAAAATACATATATATATACTTTATAATAAAATTTTAATGGCATCTGCGCCAATTTATTATAGTATCAAAAATTAATTTTTTTTCATTCATTTTCGATTCGTGCTATTCAATAAAATCACTGAAATATCATACAAAACTCCTCGCGCGAAAGAAAAAACTAGAAGGAATTATTTCATTGAACTTTCTACTGTGCTCTCCTTTTATTACTTCATTGCTCGCTGCATTCTCTATAGGATGGCGCGGAACATCCGGCGTGTCACGTCGTCTGTCCCGTCGTCATCCATCTTCTTTCATCTCCGGGAAGCGGAAAACCATTCGCTTTCAAAGCGTATTTTTCTCTTAAAGCGTATTTTTTTCTTCAAACCTCCACGCCGAGCACCCGGTCGACAACGTACTCGTACCTCTGGGGCTCACCGTCCTTATCGTCCTCGGGTTTTTGCACGTCGCTCGTTTGCGTCGCTTCCGCTTCCACGGGATTTCTTTCAATTTTGTCTTCAGCAAGTACCCTTGTCACAGTGGCATTCGAGGTGGAAGTCTCGCAATTTGCTGTCGGTGGGCCACTTGACTTCCGGCTCGCGTGGTTATGCGTCGACGAGCCGCGCGAACTCGTTGTTCTGCTTGGCTCGGACGCGTACCTGCGGTGATCGTGGCCAGGTGCAGAACTGGGCTTCTCCATCGACTCATCGGGTGGTAATACCGGCACGTTCAAGTTAACTCGGGTAAAGAAGGCCATTTTTTCTCTACAAAGAAAGTGAAAATCGTTTAGTACACTATTTTGGACATTGTTTAAAAAGCAGTAGTTTTTATGAAAGATAAATTTTAACTCCATTTTTGCATAAAAAAATCGCATATAATTAAAAGAAGTATAATTAAAAAAAACTACTCACTTGAAGGAAATGATATCGGGTTTTCCCTTTCCAGCCTTTGTCTTTCTCAGTTTATAAATTTCCTTGCTGGTCTTCCTCAACATCTTCTCCACCTTCTTGTCCTCGACGCTCTTGCCGTTCTTTCCAATCTCAGCCTGCTGCATGAGCACCTGGAACTTGTCATCTTCCAACAGCCAACTGGCCATGTCAACGTCACCCTTTTCGCGCGCCTGCTCGAGCCTGAGTTTCAGCTCTCGCAGCTTGTTGAGCTCGTCGTGAAGATTGGTCAGTCTGGCGTGTTGCGCCTGGAGGTCAAGCTCGAGGTCGAGTGATGTGCGCGCCGTCGCCGAGAAGTGCGTCGATGACTTGGATTTGGTGACGGATGTCGATTTGCAACTGAGAGCTGACGAAGGCCTTCGCCAGCGTAACGAGCGACGTTCCACCGAGTTGCGCTGGAAGGGGCCACCACGACGGTATAGTGGCATGCTGCTGTCGCTGTCGCTTCGGTTCAGCTGTAAGATAGAAGATTCATTATAATCATGTGACACGTATTACATTTGTTTTTATAATGAAAGAGAATGGGTATGTACACTTACTCGGCAGATGTAGTGAGTTCGGCTGACGGCCGCACTCGGCGAGAAAGTCTGGCTCCTCTTGATGACGATCGAGTTCTTGTCGTCGTGCACGGCGCCGGGAACGACTCCCGCCGCAGACAGTTTCCGCTGCTTGCCCTGCTCCGGAATGAAGATGCACTCGGTGTTTGTCTCCTTGTCTGAAGTTTGATTAGCTGCTGTTACGGGAACTAGGGCCACCGACGCCGCAGCCGCAGCCGCTGCTTCTTCGGCAAGCTCTTCGTCCTCCTAAAAATTAAATACATTTTACTATTAAAAAACATATCTTTTGATATGTAAATTGAGTGTTAATCTATCTCTTGAATGTCTAGAAAATTTTAGTGAGAACAGAACCAAAGGGATTGGATAATAATCTACTCTTACTATCTATGATTAATAATCCTGAATACGAGTCTCTGAAGTATATCTCGTATGATATCTCATCATAACTCAGAACGCCAGAAGCAATACTAACCTCATGTTCGAGCACGTCCTCGAGCACGTCCTCGAGCACTGTCTCTTCCATCATAAACTCGACGACGATACCCTCCTCCTCTTCGCTTTCCTCGCTATCTGCGCTATTGCTATCGCTGTCATTATTATGTTCCTCCTCCACCTCCGCGGGGGTCTTCAGGCAGTTGGCGAGCTCCTCGAGCCTCAGCGACACGGCAGTCTGCAGCTCGTCGCAGCCCTGATTGCGCGTGAGCGTCGACGTCTGCGAGCTGATGATGGTGCTCTCGTCGCTGCTCTCCTCCTTGGTCTGCGTGCTGGAGATAGTACCGCTGCTGCCGTGGTGAGCCACAACGACGCCTCGGTACACCGAGACGTCGGATTCCTGCTTATCGTGTCGGTTGCTGGTGAAGGGCACGAGCTGCTGTTGCGAGGCGGACAACGACTGCGAGGAGCGAGACGAGGAACCGTCGCCGGATGACGAGGTCGATGGCTGCATGAAACGGTAGGACAGGATGTTGTACCACTTGACGCTCGGGCTCTCCGGACTAAAGTCTGCTAGTGAGACTTGGGCTGAACCCTGAATCAACAAAATAATACGTTCTCGTTAGCTTTCTATCATTGACATTGGCAGAGATAAAGGCTTTCAGGGTGTTGAACTTACCAAGCACTCCTCAGACTCGCCGTTCGTGCACCAGACGTTGACTTGCAATGTCTTGGTGTAGAGCTTGTTGAGCGGCACGGCAATGGGGAATGTTTCGCCGAAGGTGGGCTTGCGCAGGTCCGTCACCGGTTTCGTACAGCACACGTGGTTCACTGGTGGCTGCATCGGTAGCAGAGCAGCTTTTATATACCTGCAATCGCACAAGCCAACAAACATCTATTAATTCTAACGTACACAAAATTGCATCACTACGATCCCGATCGTCACCATTGAACTTCACACGAGAGTGAATCACTCCGAAAGGCTTTCACAATCCGGCGATCCGTGAAAAATCGATAACAGAGGCTTGCGGCTTATTATTCGCGGCGAGGCAACGCAACGCGTAAGTCGATATACGCGCTCTAGATTATACACGTATGTATGTATACTTACACTTGCATGCTGTCAGGAATGAAGAGGGCGGCGAGGTTCCTCGCCCGCTCGATGCCGACGTGAAGGAGCCCGTCGCTTACCGAATACCTGCAGACAACCGCAAAACATTAACCATCACACAACCCTTCCAATTGAAAAAAAGAAACTTTTCCTAGTTTTTAAGGTATGAGACTCACCTAAGTTTGATTTGGACTTGAGCGGTCTCGAGGTTCGCGTCGCCGGTCGTCGACGCGTCCTCGCGACCGAGGATGCCGGAGAGTCGTCGTCGATTCGACGCCTCGAAAACGCCCGAGTCGCCGGCGACGCTCTCGTCGGACACAGCGGCCGACACAGAGCGCGTGTTCGTACCAGACGAGCTAGCCCGCGAGCGGATGCCCATGGGCGGCGGGGTCTCGCTGATTGGTGATAGTGGCGGTTCTTGTGTCAGTCCTGTGAGATGAAGGAATGTATGGTTAATATCGAAATAATATTATTTAAAAATTGGAGTGTATAAATGGGTTGGTGAAAGAAACGAGGCTTATACTTTGATGCACTCAGTGAAGCTATAAATTAAAACAAAAACTTTCTTCACAGTAAAAATGGAACCAATTGTTATTGCAAGAGAAAGTTCAAGACAATTCATTAAATAAATAAGAAATTATGTTTACACATTAACTTTACATTTAAAAAAATAGAAAATATACATCGATGAAAAAAGAAAACTAACCAGTCAGACCCGGCCTGCCGAGACCACTACCCTGCGACATGTTGCACGATTGCAGGTCCATGGGCGGCTGTGGACTGTGTTTCGGCTGCTGGTGCTGATGCTGCTGCTGTAGCTGCTGCTGTTGCTGCTGCTGATGCTGCTGTTGCTGCTGATGATGCTGCTGCTGTTGCTGCTGATGGTGCTGCTGATGATGGTGATGATGATGGTGATGATGATGGTGATTCTGCTCGGCGGTCGTGCAGTGCTGCTCTTGGATGGTTTGCTGACTGAGCCGCAGCTCGGCGAGCTTGTCCTCCAGCTGCGTGCGGTCCAGATGTGAGGACGGCGCCGAGGACAGCAGTCGCTGCTGTTGTCGGCGCTGGAGTTCGATTTGTTCGTAGGCGGGTGGCGGTCCGACCTGTTATACAAAACGAAACATTCCGTTATTTTCCAATATCACATCAGTAGAATTGTTACGAGTCTTTAAAAGCTTACACATACCGGTGCGTTTTCGTACAACGGCGACACGGGCGGCGACACACTCGACAGACTGCTCCTGGGCGACAGACTGGGCTGCGACCTACCAGGCGACGGTGTGCCAAGATTATTCGCTGTGCCGTTACCGGTGCTCTGATCGGACCCCTTGAGGAGACGTTCGACGCGCCGATGGAGGTCGACCATGTCGACGGGCCTCTCCTGCTGCGTCGTGCCCATGCACTGGGGCCCGCCGTAGATGTCCGTGAAGCTTAGACCCGAGCTCAGCGAACCCTTGCTGCTCGTCGTGCTGAGGCTGCCCAGCGACGAGCTGCTGCTCACCGAGAGCGTGCTTGCCGACAGGCTCTTCAGCTGGCCTTCTAGCATCGCCATCGATCTGAGAGCATCCCTGAGCTGCTGCAGCAACAGCTGCTTCTCCTCGTGCAGTCGGACGCGATCGGTGATGGTCTTATTCGAGAGCTCGAACGCGTTGTTCAAGTCCTGCTCGAGCCTACGTATCTCGCACTGGATCTTCTTCATGTCCTGCTGCGTGCGCGCGTGGGGTGTGATGCTGCGCAGTTCGCGCAGCAGCTGCTCCTTCTCCTGGAACAGCAGCAGCTTGTCCTTGTCGCTCTCCGTCTGGCCGGGTATCACCTGGAAAACGAACGGAGCTCGTGGTTTTAGGAATATGGTTTTGGTGGATTTTGAAAAAATACACTCAACAAGGTTTAGTTGTAATTTTATAAGTGGTACAAAAATTTTACGGAATGAAATATAGATTTTTAAACTGAATAAAAGAATTAAATTGTAAAATTTTCCAGTACACAGGAAACGAAAAACTTAGTAAATATTTTGTTTAGATATTTCAGTGTACATTTTCTTTTTTTTTTTATGTAGAAATAAATAAACTATACTTTTTTCCAAAACTTCAATATTTATAAATTACAATCAGCAGTTCTATTTTTTCATTCTCAACTATTGTTTCCAAAGTATAAAAAAATTCCATCGCTCCTAAATTTCAAAACCCCATCATCCTCACCTTCTCCTCGAGGTCAGCCAGCTGCTGCTGAATATGCTGGATCCTCTTGCGCGCCTCGTCGTACTGGAGCCTCATGCGCGCCATCTCTGCCAGCCTCGTGCCAATGGGCACGATCTCCCCGGACAGATCCGTCTGCGAGGCTGTGCTCAGCTTCTCCTGGGGCAGACTCAGGGTACTCGCCTCGGGGCTACCCTCGCACAGCTGCAACCTCGTCAGCTCGTCTTTCAACTGAGCCAGCGACTGCATCAGTTCAGCTTTCTCCTTCTCTCCGGAGCTTAAACTCTTCTGGATGTTGCGGAGCTCCGTCATTATGGCCTGGGCTTCCGTTATGTTGTAGCAGCCCGCGTGGTGCGAGCTCAGCTTCTGTTCCACGCTGTTATCGGGGATGGAGAAAAGCGGGGGTTAATTTTTTTTTCATACTTTATCGTTATTGTTACGTGGATTTCTGCTTGTTCTTCTTTCATGGACAAAACGCAAAAATTCTTATCTTCTTGCAAAGATATACGACTACTAGCAACCGATGTGCACGACCATAATATAAACTGTACACCATATAATATAGCTGCATTACGAAACCCAATCCAAATTTATTTTCATCGCTCCCGACTTTCCTCGCGCCTACTCCACCCAGCACACCAGTGCTCGAAATTTCAGTACATAATATAATACTTCGTGCGGTCATGTGCGAATCGAAACCGTCGATCATACCCTCGTTCAAGAAATTACTCGGCTCTACTCGGCCGCTCCCATGCATTCCTCCCATTACATAACAACGACGCTTTTTCTCTTTCTCGTCTTTTTGTACAACGAAAGGATAGATGATGATGGTAGAGAGACACTCACCTGGCGAGGGTGTCGACGCCGCGCTGCGTGCAGTTCATCTCGGCGCGTATCTGCTCGAGCTCGCGCTTCAGCCGGGAGACGCGCTTCCGCGCCAGCGCCACGTCGCACTTGAGCAGGTCCGGGTCGTATTTCGTGCTGAGCGAACTCGAGCTCGAACACACTGCAACAGGGGGCAAGAAGAAAACATGGTTTTATTTTTATTGTTGTTGTTACTGCTGCTATTGTGGGGTGGTTATGTATACAGATAGTAATAGAAGAAAAGAGGCGGGGGTGTTTAATATGTTTTAAAATATATGGTTGAATAAAATAAATATATGGCTACACCTATTTGGGTATATTCGTGAAACTACCCTGGTAGAAATCGTGCATTTTTCTCCCATTTGTGAAACGATTTTTCTCCTATATTCTAGCCATTTAATGGCGAGTTAACCGAAATCGCTAGAAAATGGCTAGAAAATGGAAGAAAAATCGTTTCACAAATGGGCGAAAAATGGACGATTTCCAGCAGGGTATAAGTAAGATTAAAATATAAAGAAGAATGTAGAAGATTAATGCGCAAGGTAGATTTGAATTTAACTATCCCAATTTAATATGTAATGCAAATAAATTTCCGTTGAACAGCGAATTTAAAAGTCTCTAAAGTTAAGTAGTTTCCTAGCTACGGAAGTAAAAAGAAATCCAAGTCTATTGTTCTATAATAATAACAATAATTCATAAATAATAATCCAACAATATTTCACGAATACCTTTCTCACCTCCACTCCCTATACACCTTCTCAAAACAAATCACCCGCACTATAATGAAAAAAGCCTGCCTCCCTCGTCTAAAAATAAACCTCTCCCACGTTAACTCACACGCGCGTTATCTAATTTGCGCCGTAGTAGTACCGCCGCGCATGCTGAATAATTCAGCGAGCCCTTTAATCGAGGCTCTCTCGCTCGCGAGGAGAGCGAGTCGTCTCATCGCCTCCTCTTCTATAAATAAAAGTGGCTCTGGGAAAGGAAAAAACTCGATGTGTGTGTGTGTGTGTGTGTGTGCTGTACACTTACGGCTGGTGCGCGAGGCGCCGAGCGTGCTGAGGGCATTGTTCAGGTGGTTGTACTCGTCCTGGGCCAGGCAGAGCCGCTGCTGCTTCACGTCGTAGATCTCCTTTTTCGCCTGTGAACAGAGAGATAAAAGGGTGGGTGGTTAGTCTTTTTTACGGTTGGTGTGGATGTTTATAAGTACATGTAGATTGAACGTAGCAAATGTGAGTGAATTAAATTAAGGGTTTATACAATTTTATCGTGTAAATAGTAATCATTACGGGGCTTCTTATCCAACATGTCATTGTTCGATCGTTACTCAACGAATATACATAGTTAATAAAAGTTTCTCGTTTCAGATAAAGTATATGTTATTGGCTATTGTATAAATAAAATAAACGTTAAATAAACCGTAGATTCATTTGGGGAGATAAATGTACAGCATCTGCAACGGCTATTAAAAGAAAATGGCAAAAATGCAAATATTGACGATGTGGATATCAAATATCTATTTTATACCCACGCACGCATATGTATATATGATAACAGTATCGTAAAAAATATATAGTAAAATGCCGTTTAAGTTTCGCCAGCGCGCGGCATGAAATACAATGCCATAACTTCGCTACTAAATTTACACAGACTGCGCAAATAAAACTCTAAACTTACAGTTCTCCAAAGTACATAAATTCGCAAATAGATGAAACTATGCAGCGAGCACAACATCGCGATCGTGGCTAATGAAACGGAAATAATTAGAATGAATGACAGAGCCAGGAATCTGAATAAATCAGCCGACTTCTTTTCCGCGTACACTTTATTAACCGCGCGCATCATCCCGATATATAACATATAAAACAAGCGCTCCAACGTAATTAACAAAAAATGTTGTGCAAGCGTGCAGCAGCATAAATCATCCCTTTATAACTGTAACTTCAGCTGCGTTTGATTTTAAATTCT
The DNA here is from genome assembly GCA_036365515.1 of Torymus aiolomorphi. Taxonomy (NCBI): domain Eukaryota; kingdom Metazoa; phylum Arthropoda; class Insecta; order Hymenoptera; family Torymidae; genus Torymus; species Torymus aiolomorphi. The sequence continues at coordinate 217,440,500 of CM070875.1, read as the reverse complement.
GCAAATTCGCGACAAGTTATGTACCTCCCCGCGTCGTACACTCTCGTGCTATAGTTAGACATAAAATATCGATACCACAGCGAGCTCGGCTGCATGCAACATTTATAGGATATAGAATCGCCTTTATATACTCTTTTCCTTATATAAACCTATACCCATAAAAAATTCAAGCAGCGCCCAAAAACAAAATTCGCGCGCGTCACGCACGCGGGTCAAGCGCTCGGTTACGTGACTTAAATGCCGCGAGGGCCGGCGGCGGCGTCCTGTCGATTACGAAGGCACGCGAGAATATAATCATCGCGATCTATTTTCAGCATCGGCGTATGTGTGTGTGTATTCGGATCGCCGGCGCGATTTGAATATCCCGGGTTCACTGGACCAAAACAATTGCGCGCGCGCGCGTGGAGCGATCGGCATCGCGGTGCTCTCGATCCATAGTCGAATAGTGTTAAAGAGAGAGAGGGAGAGATTTGTGGTTTGCTAGGTGGAACAGAGAAATGTGTGCTGTAGAGAGAGAGTGAGTTGTTTTGAACGAAGGAATGTAGGGGAAATGTCGAATGGAGATTTATTTCAAGAATAAATCGGTTACAGGGCATTGTTATAACGCAGTATTGTTATTGAATCGATAATTTACTATAAAAAGATATTCAATTATACCCATTCTTTACACCTTCGCTGATCTAGTACACACGCACAAATATAGGCGCACATACACACTAGACAAGTTATACTTTCAACGCGTAAATTAAGTAAACGTACTGGTACGTAACTTTTGAAAGCACTTTCGTAAACAAAAAAAAAAGAAAGAAAGAAAGCGAGCACTCGAGAGACTCGCGGACGATAAGATTCGCGCCGGCAACTTATTCCCTTCCCGCGAGGCATCTGCTATGCTATTTTTAAACGTACCCAGCGTCGGCAGATGTTTCTTATCGATCGTCGCAGATTACCGGGATGAGGCGAACGTTTCTTCTTCTTTTTTTTATCGATCGTTTTAGGACGGCTCGCATATAGTCGAATGTGAATGGTCTTATTATGCGCGCGAGAATTTCGTGGTTTATCAAAAGGGAGACGAAGAAGTTATATCGTTGGATATACCGAAATTTTTGTTTACGCGCGAAATTCCCCGGCGATTTTTGCTCGAAAACATATAGTGTTGTTTGCGTGTATATCTTATCGGCTCTTAATGAACGTTACGTGTTGTCCAAACTACAATCTTTGTTGCGCGAGATTATCTTAATTATTTTCACGATATTATTATCGAATAATAATTACGGCACAGCGTGGACTAAATGCGCTCGATTTAATTCGACATAATTAATTAAAGCGATAAGCAATTTTCTCAATAATAAATGCGATAGAATGCGGTTCTTCCGATTAATCATAAATATAAGATCGGAACGTCGTAATTATCGTTCATTGAAAAAGAAAAAAAGAAAGAAATGACACTCGAGGAAGTGCGGTAAACAAAGCTGAGTGCAAAACGAGTCCTCTTATTCTGTTAATTATTAGAAGTATCTTTTTCTACCATCGTGAAATGATCATGTTTAAGATTATATTATGAAGTTGATCTTCTGGTTCAATAAATTAATGTAAAAGTACGCATACTGAACATGAAATTTTTTTTGTTTTTTTAAATTCAAAAACCCGTTTATGCACGTATAGATGCGCAAGGAATGTCAGATTATTATACTAATCACGAATTCATGGCTTCGCCAATCAACCGCAAACGACGACTACCAGAACCTTCAACCACACGCAAAATTAATCACCGCTCAAAACTGCCCGGTAGCCGATCGATAATCGCCGATCCCCAAACGCGGACGGCGCCTTCGGGGAATCATCGCCAGTTGCTACTGCATTCCGCGCGGGTTGGGAAAGCGATTGCGCGGTCGGCGCCGCGCTTTGAAGTCCGAGTGGAGTTTTCCACGCGAGATGTTGTTGAAGAAGTTAATGTTTCGCTGAATGGTAATAATTAATCGTCATTCGGTGGTTATTTATCGGATGGATCGGAGGAATGGCGTAATCGTTGCGTGCGATATTAATTTTTCGTGTAATGATGGTATAGTGCAATTGGTTTTCTGTTATTTCTTGGAGTTCGATAAAATGTGGTAATATGTTGAAATACTATTTGATAGGTTTATTTTATAGTAATAATCGAATGTATAAGAGAAGTTTTGTTAACCATTGCAAATGGTATTTGAAATTATTTCAGCTGGAATTGCTGGACGATAATCAATTCTCATATCAAATTTAGTAACTTAGCGAACGAAACAGATGCTAAAGTCAATAAAACTTAATACGCTTGATTCCATTGGATCAATACTATATTTACAACTAACCATAGTTTCACGTTCTGAAAGCTATGTACGATTTCGAAACAAACAATTCAGAAACTAAATCTTTGCAACGCTCCAGACAATGACCAACAACAAGAGAAATTCACAGAAAGACTGGTTTAGTTTCTTAAACTTTCATTCATAAATCCGGAAATCTATTATGCAAATTCAGTGACGTACGTAATAAACTGACACGAACTAAATCCATTTAAAATTATTCACGTTTTAGAGGTCACACTTCCAAATCGGTGCGCATGAGAGCATATCGGTTTTCAATCAATTCAAAGAATTTTTATTGTAACGTCGGGACGTTTTTATGGCCACGCAATTAACGCATTTTTTCTCTCCCGTATACTGTTATAACATTCCGGAAGTGGAGCTATTTCAGAAATTTGATCAACACGAGTTCGAGCCGCGCGAACGTATCCAATAATAAAAAGTAACGCAACACCGTATTTTTGCGAGCGCTAAGGTTTCGATGGGTCTGGTGTGCTGCATCGTCCAAGCACAATGGAATAATTTTTCACGATTGAATAAGAAATACCAATTGTACTTTGACCTTTATTTTGATATTACGATACGATACAAAACACCAAATATTTAAAAAAACCATCAGTATAATTTTAAAACAATAAGAACCTCTAATTAAATATTGATTGCACTTCAACAATGTACTTCAGTCCTATCATTTTACACCCACATGTTATCAGTACACTGAAAAAAATTTTAGGCTGTAGAAACCATAGTTTCGATTTGCTATACTAACACTATTTATAGTGTTCATTTACCCTTACAGACGGCTGAAGCAGCTATTCATTTGTATAATGTAACGACACTATTGGTCAGGTGCGGGAAATGTACTTGTACAGCTCTGACAGCGGTACGATTTAGTTTTGCCGCCGGTATTTGTTTGTTGACAACGCTACAACGCGAAGCCGATGTTCATGTTATAACCTAAAAAAGTCAAGAAACCGGCCACATCAACCGCATGTTTGCAATCCGCTTTTGCGTATTTCATCTGTAATCAGTGTACTTATCAATCGAGATTATTTTAATGAAAAATATGTATGTATGGCGAATCATAACCTATTTAATGCTCCGACAAAAAACTCTATACATTAGTGCTTTCAGTGTATCTTGTACAGCTCTCACAACTGTACGAATAATTTTACTGTATCTATAAAATTCAGCAGAAAGAAAATCAGCCGAACAGTACTGTTGTCAGAGCCGTACTTTCAGTTCTTACAACGTGAAATTTTTTTCAGTGTATATTCTCTACCTGAAGTATTTCGAACCAAAACACCTAAGTAATTTCCCCCGAAAAACCCAGAAAAACACCGACAAAGCAAATTTCCAATCCACCCATCACCACCTCATCGACTATTCCTAATCCATCCTACCCGTACCTTCAAACCCCTGCGCTCATCCTACACAGGACAGAGAGAACCAGAGAGAGACACACAAATCGGAAGAATCGCGCTCTCACGCAAAAAGAAAAGCAATTCACTGCAGCGGCGGCGGCGGCGCGGGTCACTCAGGCACACGGAGAAAGAGAGAGAGAGGGAGAGAGGGAAAAAAATTCCTCAAACTCGACGAGAGGAATCCAGCCGCGCGGCCGGCTCGCTTCTCTCTCTCTCTCTCTCTCTCTCTCCCGTCTTCCACATTCCAGCGCCGAACGCGAACGACCCGCGGAGAGGAGCGGGCGATTGCGCGCTCGGGTCTCTTTCTCTCTCTTGGCGAGCTGAATCTACGATCTCCCGAGGCCTTCTTTTTCCGCACTGTAAACAACGACGACGACGCACTGCCCCGAAGAATACTTTTGCTACACATTGCCCACCTCGCTGTCTTACCGTATCAGCGGCATATTATCCCATTTCCTCGCACCAACATGTACAACAACACACTGTCGAACTACATACATGTAACAACAATACATCGCGCGCGCGCAGGAACTAGAAGAAAGCCTTACGTATTCGCAGTAGTAGTAGGCGGTAGCGTCACTGTCGTCGCGCCTGTAGCACTGCTCCCAGTAGAAGCGCTGTATCTGCTCGTCGTTCTCGTAGTCGTTCTGGTAGCACATCCTCATCTGGTACTGCGACACGACGTTCTCATAAATCTGCTCCTGCTGCTGCTGTGGCTGTTGTTGCTGCTGCTGCTGCTGCTGCTGTCCATGCCTCTGCCTCTGCTGCGACTGATACTGCTGCAACTGTTGCTGCTGCGGCTGATACTGCTGCAACTGTTGTTGCTGCTGCTGCTGCTGCTGCTGCTGCTGTTGCACAGAGTTCTGCTGGCACTGCTGCTGGTACTGGTACCCGTTCTGCTGCTGTTTATGGTACACATTGTTCCTGTAGTAGAGCTGCTGCTGAAGCTGGAGCTGATGCTGATGCTGCTGATGCTGTTGTTGCTGCTGTTGCTGCTGCTGCTGCTGCTGCTGTTTCTTCTGCAGCTGCTGGGCATGATGGAGCTGTAGCTGCTGCTGCTGAAGCAGCAGCTGCCGGTAATCGTGGCGCGAGTGGTAGCTGTTGAGGATCCTCTGCTGGTGATGCTGGGGGTAGTACGGTTGGGCTATGCTCGCGACTTTCGCACCGGCGGCGTTGTTGTTCGCCCCGCCGCCGCCGCTCTGGTGGTTGTAGCTGTCGACGTAGCTGCGGTACTGGTGCGCCGGTACCAGGACGCACAACGTGTACTGACGGTCCATCGTGTTGAAAATGTTGATAATGATGCTGCTGCTGCTGCTGCTACTGTGTTGCGGTTGCACAGACACGTACACACACAAACACAGACACTTGCGCGGGAAGCTTAGCCTTGGCTCGCTCGCGCGCGATGCTCCTCACGGCTGCTCTCCGCGCGCGGCTGCAGCGGAGCAGGATCACCTCATCTTCGCGAGAAGGCCTCCACCAGACTGGCCGGTTACGGGCCCGAAATTCCGATCCCCACCTCCTCTGTCTCTCTCTCTCTCTCTTGCTCGCTCTCCGCGTGCCGTGCTGCTGCTGCTGCTCCTGCGGCTCTCCTCGCTCGCTCGCTCGCGCTCTCCGCAGGCAGCAGGCAGCGAGAGAGGCTCAATTTTTAAGGGATCCCCTTTTTTCCCTTTTTTTCCTCTCTTTCTTCGCTTCTTGCGCGCCCGGTCTCTCTCTCTCTCTCTCTCTCCTTCTCTCTTGGGATCCTTCGGACCTCTCGCTCCCTCTCGTTGCCTCTTTCTCTCTTCCTCTCTCTCTCTGCGGGGCCAGGCCGACGCGCGCTATGCTCCTCCTCCTCCTTCTATTCTGCTGCTTCTCTCTCTCTCTCCTTCCTCCTCTCTTCGCTCTCCTTCGCGCGCGCGCGCGCGCTGCGCTGGCAGAGCTGCTGCTGCTCCTCTCTCTCTCACTCTCTTGCTCGCGAGCCGCGGCGAGTCTCGCGGTCTTTCTTCCCCGCGCGTAAAAAGGCGGGCCTCATCTCGATGGGGCCCCGCGCGAGCGAGCGAGCCGCGGAGAGCGCAGGAGCGTAAGCGCCGGCTCCCCGAGAGAGTGACCGCCGTCGTGAGCAAGAGAGCCGAGCTATATGAGGATGCTGCCAGTGGGCAAGAATTTTCCTTCGCCTCGGCTTGCGATTTTCTTACAGGAGTCTTCTTGACGGTTTCAGTTTTTCTATAGTAATCCTAGCAATTATAATACGATGTATTTGTAGCTTCTCTACGCTTTTCATTTTTAGTTATTGCTTTGGAAAGCTTTTTTTTATTATGGCAAAATCTATCTTAACATGTAATTTAAACTACAAATGACGCGATGTGACGTCAATAATATATCGAAATTTTGATACGTCTTATATCTCGCTAACCACCATTTTACGAGTACTTATATTTCCTGACTCATTGTAGACATGTACAGCTGCTGTACTCCCCATCCAATTATTCCACGAAATTTTCACTCCCAATCAGCTTACGAATAATTTTCGAATTCTCTGTCTCTCACTTCTGCGAAATAATTTTCGAGCAGCATCGAAAACTTCGCATTCCTCGCTCACTTCTCTCCGCTGCATCACATCTCCTTCGCGCAAGAGATCATCGGTCCCCGGCGTTTGTTTTGTTGACGATGGCCAACGTACATCACGAGCATTTCGTGACTTTAAGAGATTATCGTTTTACGCTCCTCCTGTCTCCCTCTTATCTTTTCGCAGCAGAGTAGGAGCCTTCCGCGTATCGCAACCGAGTTTTTCTTCGCGTGTAGCGAAGTGCAGTGCGCGCGTCGATGTTTATGCGTCCGTGGCGAAGTTTATATCCGCACGCCAGTGGAGTCGCGTGCTACGAGGAACGTCGATTGGGTTTTGGGAAAGGATTAAGATGCGCCGAATGCACGCCGGGGATATACTCGTTAGGGCCTCTCCGTAATAAAATCGTTACTTTATTGGGTAAGATTTCGGGATGATTTAAGTGCTTTTGATTGTTAAATGTGTGTCGTTGCTTTGGTTTATGAAAGACACTTCTTATGGCGACGAATGAAATAAGCTCAGCTTGAAAAATGAAGAGGCTTGTACGAGTGAATTATGGGCCTTATATATATAAATATAATTTTAAAATTTCCACTAAAACTCTTCTTAGCAAAATTTAATAACGCTTTCTATTATTACAAATAACAAGCGATTAAAATAAATCTCATTCTCCATCTTCAAACCGAAAATCAAATTTTTGAGCCTTACGACCTAAGCTCCTCCCAAAACATCCTAGACCATCCTCCTCGCTTCTCTCCATCAAGCGCATTTCCTAGGCTATCTCTCTCCTCCTCGCGCTTCGCACACTTTGCACATGCACGCGTACAACTGGGGCCCACGCAGGAGCGCGCGAAGCGAGCGGAGTGGGGGCATTGGGCCCGTCGAGGTCAGGGTACGACCCTGCGGGAGAAAGAGCGCGCGCTCGTGCGGCATCTGCTTCGCGCTCCGCGCTGGCAGCGTAGCGCTGTGTAGTAGAACCGACCTTGAGTCGCGCGCATTATGCCCCGTCCTTGTTGGAATTTCTGGGCCCGCTTGTGTGCGCGTACGTGTATGTGTGTGTGCAGGACCCATCAGCATGACTGCGATCATTCAGCGGAGAGAGGGAGAAGGGAGAAAGACAGAGAGAGAGAGAAATTCTTCGCGAGCGAGCGTGTTTTCTTTGTCTCTCTTTGCCTTTTCCATCTCTCTGGCCCCCCACCACTTCGGGGCCCTATGGAGCCGGCGAGCGAGTCGGAGGGGCCCTTGCTGCCGCTGCACTCGTAACCCCCGTGCGCTAGCTTGCTGCGGGTATGCGCGGACTAGTGTATATAGGTATTATTCGCGGAGCAGAGGGCCCCGTGAGGCCCTTTTCTCGTGAGCGCGTGACGTCGTGCCGGAGGGGATGCACTCTGTTGACTTCGTACAGAGTAGGACGTGCTTTCGTTGCGCGATGATTAATTTCGCGATGCATTAGCAACATAATTTACGATAAAGAAATTTCAACATTTATTCCGTAAACTATGATGTTTCACTTCACCTTGCACGAAAAATCTCTCCCCCCTGTCCCATTCTATCGTGCAATCCTCGCTCAGCGACGAGGCAGCTGCGCGCACACCCACGTACTTAACGCACGCTGCGCATTCCTCCCTCATTTTCTCACGAGAGAGAATCAAGAGAGAGCGAGCGTAATATATTTTCGCCGGACACGACCCGACGACGACGACGACGATGTTATCGCGAAAAATAGAGCCTGACGCGCGCAGGAAATGTCGGTCAATGTACGCGCGCGCACACACGCATACACACACAACAACGCGTGCGCGAGAGCGGAAGAAACGTCACCCGTTCGGATGAAAGAGCGAGAGCGAGTGTAAGAGCTACTCCTTCTCTTCGCTCCGCGGCTCGGGAGCTCGGTTTCGCGCTCGCGGCGAGGAATGGTGTATACGATGTGGTGTATTGTTTTTCGAGAGGTCGGGTAGGTCGGAAACAGGGTCGTTGGTCTTTTTTTTTTCCATTTTTTTCTGAAAGAGTTACAAAATTGGGGATTGATTTTGTAGTATATGGCTTTGGTTTAGCGATTAAATTTCCGTTAACTACACTGAGAGAAATATTGTAGGAAAATTTACTATAAATGTAAGAGAAATTACTGTATTGTATAGGAACTTTGGGACAGACTCGAATTATCATAAAATTTACTACAATTTATAGTAAGAATTGCTATATACATAGTATAAATCACTCAAAACATAGGAGTTTTTACTATAAATTGTAGTCAATTTTATTATGATAATTTGTGTCTGTCCCACGGTTACTATAAATATAGTAATTTTTCCTAAACCATTTTTATCCGTGTAGGAATGGACAATGATCCAATACAGTGTTGCATGGAATATGAAAATTACAGAAACGACAGAAGCGTTATGAATGCACACCATAACACTAAAATTCACGTTGTGAAATTGAGCAACATTCCAACATTCCTTCCACCGCACACAAAGAAAACCCCCTCACCTCCCCGAAAGAAAAAAGCTCGCCATCAGATCCACATCTCCAGCCGAAACCACACTCGAATTTCTCCTCAACCCTCTTGATGCCTATCTTTCTCCCTCTCCCTCTTTCTCCGGAGATGCACAGCGCGAACTCGCCTCCCTCTTGTGTCTCCTCTCTCTCCTCTATCTCGCGTCCGAAATCTCGAGATTAGAGGAGCAGATGCACACACAGATCGCTCCTCCGCGGGTCACACGGCGAGCGCAAGCGCGCGCTCTCTCGCCCGAGCGATTTATGCCCCCGCAAGAGAGAGAGAGAGAGAGAGAGAGAGAGAGAGAGAGAGAGAGAGAGAGAGAGAGAGAGAGAGAGAGAGAGAGAGAGAGAGAGAGAGAGAGAGAGAGAGAGAGAGAGAGAGAGAGAGAGAGAGAGAGAGAGAGAGAGAGAGAGAGAGAGAGAGCTGAATACCTAACTGATTGCTGAATTCCTGCCGCGCGCGCGAGAGGAACGATCCGCGCGAGCGAGCCGAGCGTTTTCTCCTAAACTGTATGTGGCTGCGCCAGTGTGTCCGTGTATGTTTGAGTGTGGAGGTGTTGTGTTGCAGGATCCAGGGCAGGAGTTGAGTCGCTGAGCTGTACAGGTTCGACTTTGGATTTTGCGTGCCAGTATATAGTTTCCATTTGATGCGTCAGTATTACAAATTACTCAATACTGTATAAAATGATTAGTAGAGTATCCGAAGTAAAAAATTCATTTATTTAGCCGTTGGCACTACACGTATTATCTGTTAGCGATGGGGAATGGGGAGAGAAACTAATTTGTCGACACAAGGGGATACCCTATTGCCGGCCATTAATAGCGTCTAGCATCATTAATATTTCAGGCTCCGTCGATCATCGATCAGGGGATAGGCCGAGCGCGCCCGCGGAACATCGGTGTCGAAAAAACAAAGCGATCATCGTTCCGTGGATTTTTAATTAAGTTGATTGATTTTTCTCGTTCCATCATTACACGCGCGCGCACATGTACAATGTATATTACACGCTTAGAGAAAGCCGCGAATAGTGCAGGAGCTATACAAAGAGGAGTAATGAATATATACTAATATGATTCATTCACGCGGCTGGGGTCACAAAAAAGCGCATTCCGAGTAGGTTTCGGGATACGCACGTGATATCATTTGTTCTTTTTAACCATTGATTGCGTAAAAATATTATGCATCGTACGTGTATCATATAAGAGTATCGGGTAAAATTTGTTTGAAGTGTAAGTAACCGTTGTGTTTTAGAATACGGCGCAACTATTTTTCAGAAGATAGACGGAAAGAATTTTCGCGTAAAAGTTACCGTGCCAGTTTGCTAAACCTGGAACAATTATGAAGCAGATGCAAAAAATTATCGCGAGAGTCCGGTAAAAATTACAGTGAAATCCTCATTATTTTTACCGGACTGTCACGGTAATGTATTCTAACCGCTTCAATTATTCCAGGTTTACCAAACTGTTCTGGCAATTATTACGCAAAAATTCTCTCCGTGTATACTTACCGATTTGCCTGATTTTCACGCACCAACACTTCCCCGAAACCCAAAACCTAGCCTCCGAAAAATCAGAAAAAATGGACAGACCCCAAGGCCCCGCTTATAATTTGTAACGCGCACGCGTGGCCCCTATCACCCCTCCCGATCTCTCCCAAACCCTTCGTGTCACCTATAGCCCAACGTGTATTCCAAACCTGCGCTCGTGATAATAGCCCCTCTCGCAATATGCATACCCTCCAACCAGCCGCAGCCAACAATAACCACCACACAGTGAAAGAGGGGGGCATGAACACTAGCTAACCCGCAGAGGAAATCCGAGGCCCCAACATACACATACACACACGCGTGTATTCTTATATACGACGCGCGGAGAGGGAGCTCTATCGGCCGCGCGAGAGGGACGGACGCGCGCGCACGTATACATATGTATATACCTGTGCTCACGCGCGCGCGGCTATAAAAGAGAGAGGGGGAGAGGGGCTGGAATGCAGCCGAGTGAGGAATTCCGGCCCCTCCCGCATATTTATCTCTCTCTCTCTCTCTCTCTCTCTCTCTCTCTCTCTCGCTCGCGCGCAAGCGTTGGGCCCCTTTTATAGCGCGCGCGAGCACACGGGGTGTACGTACGCTAGAGCGTATAAGGAATGCAGGCGCGCGCGCAAGAGTGAGAGAGCTCGTAATTAGGGGGATTCGCTGCGTGTATGTGTATGAGTGTGGGGATAGTGTGTACGAAGGTGGGAGGCTGCGGGACGGTTGGGAAGCTGTGGCGCTTTCTGTATACTGTTTTCGTGGGGTGATTTTCGTTAGGAAGTGTGAGTGAGGAAAAGGGGAGATTGTGGGCTTGAGTGGTGGAAGTTATTATTGAGAATGGCGTTTTTGGAACGTAGGATCTTGAATTCAATGTATGTTTTGTCTAGACATTACGGTAATCCAGCTAAATTAAGATACATAATCACAAAAGATGAATCTTGTATTCATAATTACGATTCCCACAATAACACGGAATATTTTCAAAACATCTAGACAATGATAGCTCACAACCATAGGTATAAGGAGCATGTAAATTCGTATCGCTACTATTATCCCACTCATTTCCTTCTTTGATACGCCCAACAACCTGCCACCTTTCAACTTCTTTCCGCAACAATCATCAGCCAGACAATACAAATCTCCAAAAACTAATCTCAACCTTTGCAGGCAGGTATATAGCACCGGTAGCTCTCCTCATCATGCATCCGCATTCACCACATCACACGCGCGTGACGAACAGAGGACCGGAAGCGCGCCGAAATTCCAGAGTGAAAAGAGCACACCCTCGCTACCGGAAAAGCGACGTCGCGTGCCCTCCCCCGTCTCCGAACTTCCGGGGGGGATGCCTTAAAATTCAATACGAGAATAAACTCACGAATTTTCCTGCTCACCGCGCGCGAAAATCCACGACAAACAAGCACTATACGCACCTTCAAGGCTGCGCGCCCATTAACGTGGCCGGTGAAAACCCCGTGTAACGCCGCATCCTCACACCTCACACAAAGCGTTCGCCATGGGGCACCCGTCTTATCTCGCAGCCCTTCTAGTTAAGAATAGTGGAAGAACGTCAAGTAGGGCCCCAAAAGAAATTACAGTCCCGGTGTCCAGAACCAATACTGGCTTAGAGTCATTTCGTGCTCAGGGCTCGCGCCTCTGGAACTCGCTTCCTCAGAGAATCCGTACTCTCCCTTCCCTCTTTAGGTTTAAGTCAGCTATACGTGAGCACCTGCGTTTTTGTACGCTCTAGTTGTGACGTGGGACTGTGTTCTCGAATTTGACTGCGATATTTTGTCTGCGATATGTATGCATAGGTGTTATAGAGCACCTTTTCTGTGATATGTACAATCTGTATACAGTATAGAGACTGATTTTTATTGTTGTGATAGGTATATTGACTGAATAATGTTATACAGAGACTGATTATTTTTATATATGGATCGATTTTATTACGTAATATGAGATACTTTGTTAATATACCCTAGTCAGTTTGTGTTCTAGATGAATTATATAAATACACCGAGTCACCCAACGGCTTGTAATGAACTATGCGATACTATGCGATACTTTCTGTATTTATTTTTGTCTTGAGCAAATAAATTGTTATTCTATTCTATTCTATTCTATTCTATATGTCGAATTCTACAGAAAATTACCCATAACTGTGGACGAAAAATCGTAAAAATGCAAAGTTGAAGCACACCTCCAACAACTGATTTTTCCTATTCTGTAGCAAAAATAATGCACGAAAAGCGTGTCGAACCAAGGAAATCGGCATAATGTTTTTCAGGAAGCTACATTTAAATTTTCTTATGGAAATTTAACATTGGAAAAATGGACGAAAAGTGGTCATTGATGATTAACCAATAGCAAGCTATTGAATCGGCTAAAGCAAATTTCACAGCGATTAAAGCGAAGAAAATAGCTTTAATTTGATACTGGAATCGTTAAAATCGGTCGATTGTGTGCAAAGCTACGGGAATTTGAAAATGGCGAAAAATTACGAAAATTTTAATAATTACGTCGGTTTGGGAAAAGTCGATCATTTTTGGTAATTTTTCGCCATTTTCAAATTCCCGTAGCTTTGCACACAATCGACCGATTTTAACGATTCCAGTATCAAATTAAAGCTATTTTCTTCGCTTTAATCGCTTTTTTGTGAAATTTGCTTTAGCCGATTCAATAGCTTGCTATTGGTTAATCATCAATGACCACTTTTCGTCCATTTTTCCCATGCTAAATTTCCATAAAAGTTAAATGTTGCTTCCTGAAAAACACTATGCCGATTTCTTTGGTTCGAAACGCTTTTCGTGCATTATTTTTGCTACAGAATAGGAAAAATCAATTGTTGGAGGTGTGCTTCAACTTTAAATTTTTACGATTTTTCGTCCACAGTTATGGGTAATTTTCTGTAGAATTCGACATATATATATATACACACGCGCGCGAGAGAGAGCCGGGCTCAGAAAAACAAGCGAGGGAAATGAGGAATGCGACTCTCGCCTTATCTCTCTCTCTCGCTCAGTACTCCCTTTCTGGTGGCGAACGAGACGCTTGTTGTTGTCGGATGAAGTTTTCGGGAAGGATGCGCGCGTGTGCGATGGATATCGGCTTTCCCCCGCTGTGGTGGAACGAATATCGTCGCGCGGTACGGAGAAAAGCCAACTTAGAAGAGCCAGACGAAGAAAAGCCAGTTACGCGCGAAAAAAGCCAAAAATATGCCCATTTTTTTGGGCTTTTCCCGCGCGAAACTGGCTTTTCTTCGCCTGGCTCTTCAAAGTTGGCTTTTCTTCGTACCTCGCGACGATATATATATATATATATATAGTGTGTCGGAATTATCGGTATATAGATTAGAATTCGGCGAACGAACGTAGGTGATTTCGTTTGACTTGGGCAGAAAGTGACGTAAAGATATGCGTATTCGTGTAAGCAACAAAAATTACCTAACTATAGAATACCACCCCAGTATTCCAACTCCATCAACAAACCACGCGAACAAAGCCTCATACCTCATATAACAACTTCAGAGCCCCAGACAACTCCACCACAGTCCTACCTTAAATTCCCAAAAAAAAAAACACCAACCTTCTCCTCGCCATCAAACGGGACACCCCACCCCACCTCCGGATTAAAATAATTAGGTTTAGGGCTACTCGCAGCCTCGCTCCTCATCTCCCTCTACCTTTCTCTCTTTGCCCCGTGGCTACCGAATTCCGTACGAGCGCGCGCGCGCGATGGCGGCGGGGGAAAAATAAAAAGGAAGCGAAAAGAAGAAGGAGGAGGAGAGGGAAGGAGAAGAGGAGGAGGCAGGCAGGGCCGTCGAAGGTCGCGCGGCGAAGGCCCCGGCCCTTGCTCGCTCACGCACCGCGGGCCGCCTGGAATTCCTGAGCAGAACCGTGTGTGCGTATATATATATGTGTGTGTGTGTGTGCGCGCGTGAGTAGAGGAGGAAGAGATGGAATGGCGGCGCTGTGACGTGTGGGCCTGAAGCGAAGGAAATTTGGTTGTTGTGGGTGTTTGTATTTTTGTGGGTAACGTGGATGTAATTAAATCGATAGACATGTATATATAAAAGTCGGAGAACGTTACAGAAAAATGCACGATTACACTGTCGTTAGAATAATAGCACAATATCCATGCAGCAATTCACCGTTTATAAGAAAACTCTCGGCACTTATCGTAATTAAAAATCCACATCATTACGAGGATATCAAGCGCGTTTATATGCCTCCTCCATCAGATATCAAGATTAAACGCGCGACGACCTCCCCTAAGCCGCGCATCAGCCACATGCAGTTCCACCGTTTGTCTTATAATTGTGAGAAAAAAAGCTCTTTCGGAATACATCCCAGCGCTGAGCTGCCTCCAAGGGCGATAAAAATCATCCGCGCAGCGGCACAATGTTTAATTTCCCTAACGAACACACGCGCGCGCATAATACACGACCGTTTAAAAACTACGATCCATGGAAATCATTCCCCAAGTTTTCCCATCGCGCTGAGCCCGCCCGTAAATCAGATTTTTTTGCGCGTCCCCTACACAGGCGCGAGCGAGAGCGCTAAAACGCGCTTTATACTTCCTGCGCCGGACGGGGACTATACATACGCGCGCGTGTGTGTATATATATAGTATAATAAAGCCGCGTCCATAAAAATGCACTCATCAAAGCCCGCAGCTGAAAGAGAGAGAGAGAGAGAGAGAGAGAGAGAGAGAGAGAGAGAGAGAGAGAGAGAGAGAGAGAGAGAGAGAGAGAGAGAGAGAGAGAGAGAGAGAGAGAGAGAGAGAGAGAGAGAGAGAGAGAGAGAGAGAGAGAGAGAGAGAGAGAGAGAGAGAGAGAGAGAGAGAGAGAGAGAGAGAGAGAGAAAAAAAGGAGAGAAACAAAGTCGCGAGCGAGCGAGAGCGGCCAGACTAATCATCCTCGGGGGCCCCGGAGGAGAAAAGAACGCCGAGGAGGAGTCAAATGACCGGACCTAACGATTTCAATGTTGCCTCGCTCGAGTTCTTGCGTTCCGTTCCCCTTTCCTCTTTTTTCTCTCTTGCTTGCTTTCTTCTTTCTGGGCGCGAAAAAAATGACGGAGACGACCTTGGACGAAGGTCCTCTACGCGACCGCGCGGGGCATTTCCTGCGAGGAATTCGTCGTGATGATGATGGCGG
The DNA here is from genome assembly GCA_036365515.1 of Torymus aiolomorphi. Lineage (NCBI taxonomy): Eukaryota > Metazoa > Arthropoda > Insecta > Hymenoptera > Torymidae > Torymus > Torymus aiolomorphi. Next base: position 217,425,018 of record CM070875.1, on the reverse strand, counting down.
TGGTGGTGATGATTATCGTTTGGAAACAACATAGCAATAAAAGCCCGTACAACAGAGAGCGCGTAGATTTTTCGGAACGTATTAAAGGTTCCGGGTAACGTTTGCCGGGATTAGTTCTGTGGAAGTGGACGTTTGATGCATGTGTGCCGTTTTAGTCGGGATTTGATAGGGATAAATAATGGTGATGTTGGTACAGTGAGAGTCGGTTGGAATCTCTTATAGGTGACGGTCGAACTAGTTTCGAGGACGAGGAGGAAACGGCGACGTAGTACTTTGATGAATTCGGAGCAGCCTTTCTGTATTTCGAATGACTGCTATTGGAAATCGGAGCAAATTTTCTTAATCGGTTTTCGATTAGTCGACGTCTCAGTGATATTGGTCGACTTTGAATATATGGTTCGGATTAAGAAACTGGGTGATGTCAGGATAGAAAATTTGTCGACAAGTTTCTCTGGTATTCACTCAAGTGACACTGATCCGTCTTAATGAAACGAGATTATCAGAGAGCGACACTGTTTGCAATGTGTTGTACACAAATTAAAATAAATATTTTTCAAATTCCAGATTTATTCTGTATTACCTACTGAAAAATATACGCCATAAATATAGAATGCAAGCAAGAGTATTAAAAGAGACCCGCAGGCAAACCCGACATTCCTTACATTTCAATAGGTCTGAAGTTTATGTCGTTGGAGTGCAACGAAATAATTTTTTACAATTAATTAAAGTTATTAAGCAATGGAAATTTTATCTAAATCTTTGTTATAAAGTCATTTGATGCTATAAAACAATAAATCTATACACAAAATAAATATTAATTATTGTAAACTTGAGGTGAAATCAAATATTTTTTTATTTCGTTGCACTAGGGTAGTGGTCCGTATTAGTGTGCCTATCCATATTTGTGTGCCCTATTATTAAAACACATCCTAGAAATAAACGAGTAAAAAAGTAACACTAAAATATTTTTTTTCATAAAGTATAGTTAATTAAGTTTAAATAGAATTAATTACTTAATTTGTTTTCATTTACTATAACATTAAAAAAGAACTTTCAAAAATATTTTTTACGGTTTGCGGTGTGTCACGGTGTTTCCTTGTCCAAACTTGCTAAAAAATGACATTTTTAAAAGTAACATTAAAGAATGTTTCGGAAGGATTTTAATGTGGGATACAATTGATTACATCATAAAATAATATTATGTTATATAATAAACCTTAATATAAAAGTTTTCAATTGATTTTAATATTTAATAAAGGTGTCTACTAATAGGGCAGTGAAAAACGACTTGTCCAGATTTGTGTGTGCACAAATAAAATACGAGCATGCTAGTATCGGCGCTTAAACAGAAAAGTTAGGTTAGGTTGTCTGCGCACAAACGTTGTTTCATATTGCATTTACGACCTTCAGCAGTTTTTACCGTATTGGAATTAATTAACATTCAATGTAAACAAGGGTTAGAAATTGATTATAAATGCACTACAGTTAACAAAATAATTTTGTTGGCAATAATAATATTATCAAGACACGCTAATGTGGGGCACACAAACGTGTACACCCACATTAATACGATGCACACAAAAATGTACTTTTTGTGCTAGGGCACACAAATGCGTACAAAATTTTTTTTTTTTTTATATTGCTTGTAACTTTCGTAAATATTAATATTTTTCTATAAAAAAAATTGTTTCGTGCAGATTATTACTTTTATTATCAATATAAACCTGCCCGGAATCTCTGAGACAGCTTAAATAGTCTTTTATTATGCGACAAAACTGAATAGTTTCTTAAACCCACACTAATACGGACATCTACCCTACAACGTACTCTGTGGGTAGCGAGCAAATCTAGTAATCAGAAGATTCCTAGTTCGAATCAACCCAGGAATTTTTTTTAGTTAAATCTTAAGATATTGGCAATACATTGGCAATAGCACCCAAGGCAAATAGCGCCTTGCAATTGTTGTATTTCTATATTGCCAATACATCAGCGATATTAATTTCCAATACAGTAGCAATGTTGTTGCAATACACGGAGAGAAAAATTTCAGTAAAAATTACAAAAAGTTCCGCAATTTTTACTGAACTTTTCGGTACTGTGGTAACAGACTGCCAAAATGAGCGGATTTACTTGACTTTCTATACTTTTTATAGAATTTTCAGTAAAAATTACCGAACTGTTCAGTAACTTTTAAGAGAAGGTTTGGAAGTTTTCGTTGGCGTAACGAGCGGTGGCGCTGTTGACTGTTGTGCGCATGCGCGTTCTTGAATTTCCGCGAGAATTACCGTACACAACCGGTAGATGGCGAATATTGAAACTCGCAAGTGACCACGACTTTCCTCAGTTAGTATATAAGTCCGCTGAGTTTCTAAAGTTCATATGTAAGCGTTTGCGTATTGCAAAATGTAAGGCATTACTTATAGGTTATGTGTAGTATAGTAGTTAGATATGTTTAGGACTTTTAGATATAAAAATTTCCTATGTAAAAGCGGCGTGCATATTTACATCTTATCTTACACCACAAGGAAAGCAACACTGGATTCCCAACTATTAAAATGGCGATAAGTGCGATTAATATTAGTACATTTCGACACGGGTGGGGAAGTCGATTATTTAGCTGGTGTGACTTTTTGCACGAGCGAAGCGAGTGCGAAAAAGTCACACCACCTAAATAATCGACTTACGCACTAGTTTCGAACGGTATTTTATACCACGAGCGCCGAAAAATCATATCAAAGTTGTGATTTTGAGGTTAGAGTGGTATAAAAATTATTCCCATAAATAGATAAATTTTTTTTAATTACCATATTCGCCATATTCTATAAAATTTATAACTCAAAAAAGAATAAAAATTACGCAACGGTTCAGTAAAAAGTAAGTGCTTAGAAAAATTACCGAACTGTTCTGTAAAATTTACAAAAATGTCAGTCTGTTACCGTAGTACCGTGAAGTTCGGTAAAAATTATCGAACTTTTTGTAATTTTTACTGAAAATTTTCTCTCCGTGTAGCTTCAATTTTTACGCGGGGTTGCAAACTTCATGCCCATACATTTCAATCATTCTATCATAAAAATATCTCACAAAATCTCGTACAAATTAAACACTATACCATCAACAACCACTCAGATACCCATACCCCCATTGGGGGGAGGTGTTTTATCAGAATGGTAAAATGTTAGATGGATATTTTCTCAGAAAGGTAAAAAAACAAATTAGAATATCTTATGATAGAAGGGTAAATTTTCCGAATGTTTAAAAATGTATAATATATAAAAATTCGAAAAAATTTGGCAAGAAGGCCATAATATCTTCATTAAATTATTTTTATATGATATGTCATGTCAATTTTTCGAATGCCATTTCTACCTAACGATTAAATTGTAGAAAATGCAGTGATTCAGAAAAGCTAAAATGTCGACAAATGAGCTGAAAATCGTATAGGAATGAACGTTTGAGATTTTTCGGAATTTTATTTTTCTAGTAAAAAGTATTTTTATAATTTCATGCAATCTGTTTTCAATTTTTATAGACACAAATTTTTCTGATATTTTCTTTTCGAAAATAATTTCTTGTGTATTCTGAATAACTCCTGTTCGGAATCAACAGTATCGGATTCGAAAAATAATTTAAACGATAGTATATTTTCTGAAAAAATACCCATCTAACATTTTACCATTCTGATAAAATACCTCCCCCCACCCCCATTCCCGAAATCTCCCACCTGCAGCTCACCCCACACCTCGCACCCACGCGATCTCGCAGCTTATGCATCTCCCGCGCGCTGGGCAATGTGCGCGGGCATCGCGCGAGCCGGCTCGTTGACAGCTCACGCCGACTTCGCCGCGGATACATTCGCGCGTGCTCACGTACATGTACCCACACAAGTACACGTACGTAGTTTTATATATATACACACGTTCAGCGGAGGAAAGGAAAGGCCTCGCGCGGTGATGAGATCCGGTTTTTGACCTGCGGCTCGCGCGCGCGAGTAGCGTATATATGTATAGAGAGGTGAGCATCTGCCGGGACGATGGTCCCGAGCGCGCGTGCGCAGGTATGCACGAGAGAGAGAGAGAGAGAGAGAGGAGAGCCAAGCAAGCGAGCGAGAGATGCGCTTTTTCGACGGGCCGGGTCGGCATGGTTCTAGGATGGTGTGCGTGCGAGCGAGCGTTGAGTTGTTGGCGCGTGTGGGTGGATTTTTTTGTAGCGATGAAATTTTTTTTGGATGAGTGAGTTTTAATTGTTGGCTATAGTATAAGTATAAGAGTATAATGTGTGTGTGTTTCGGGAACGATTTGAGAATGTCTCAAAATGATAGACTGAAGCTTGCCGGGATTTGAAACACACGCGTATATTAGAGTTAAATTCTACGCGCGCCCTAATAGAAAATTAAGCATATTTTATAGCTAACGTGTTAATTAAATGGAAGCACTTTTAGCAAAAATCATAACGCAAAAATAATATAATTCATTTAAAACATCTACATATTTTATGAAATGTAAATGCCATAATTTATTTCGGATTGGTACATGATTATGTTCGTTTGTAGCCATAACGTTGACTGAAAAATAGCTAGCTCCTGGTTAACATTTCTACCGGGGCGTCTTTTAAAAGTATACTATAGAATTCGCGTTGGTAGGGTAATATATTTTATTTCGATAGGCTCGATGGATTGAACAAATTCAGATTGCGATGATAACGACCGCATAAAACACGATATCTCTTTCCTTCTTCTTAATCTAACATCATGCGAAATCGAAAACACGTATACTAAAACGAAATTCAAAACTCTAAACCCACCACCTGCCGCCCAAACCTCACCCCACCTCACTTCGCGCTCATAACACCGGCATTTTCGATTTCCATCTCCCCCTCCGCTCCCTCCTCTCTTCGCTTCTCGCCACAAAGCTCGCTCGCTCAAGAGAGACGATTCCTCTCTCTCTCTCTACACACGGCTGCTGGAATTGTGCGAGAGGCGTGCGAGCGCAGCCAATGGGACAGCGCGTAAACAGCCGCAGCTCGCGCGAGGCGCGCAGCACGGTAGCAGCGCGCACGCTACACACATCTCGCCCGGCAGCTCCATTTAAAAAGGGAAGAAAAGGAGGCACGCGTGCACACGAGCGAAAGAGAGAGAGAATCATGGAACTCGAGAGGGGAGAGGACGGTGGTGCAGGAGGTTTATTTTGGTTTTAGAGGTGGTGCGGTGGGGGACGGGGGTGATTGGATTTTGGGAATGTGCGATGCGAGAGAAGCTGTTTTTATGCGTTTCTTAATGTTTACAGCTGCCGGAGGAGGAATTTGTACATTGGATAATCTGGTGGACAGGGCGGTTGCCGACTGTCTCGAGAATGAATTACCAGCGGTATTAAAAAGTTTCTAGTAAAAATGATTATAATTTGCTGTAACAAATTTTAACCCCTACATAAAATTGGTTAAAACAACGAAATAAACCAAAAAACTAATAACGCTTACCAACTGCTTCAACAAAACCTTCCTTCCGAAATTTCCAATTGCTCATCTCCCCCAAGCCCCGCCAATTTTTCGCTCACCGCCCAAAACTCGCAGCCCAGCCCTCTCGCAACAAAAAAGCCCGTATATCCACCCTCGACATTCCTCGCTTCGTCTTTTCTATACCCACACCGTACAGGTATCTGCAACACCTGTGTACAGCGACCGGAGAGCGTGGGAAACTCGGCGTGAATTTTCCCAGGTGGTGGCGGCCGGCGCGCCGTAATGAAAAGGAGCGCGAGCCGAGCGAGGCCGTTTTCTTCGATGAATCGATGGAATTCGGCGCCTTTGTGCAGCGTTCCTGTGCGCAGGTGCGCCGCCGGGGACACACGCGAGAGTTTTCAAGGTTCCGTGGTGGAGGTGCAGCGAGTTGTTAGGAAGTTTGCGTTGCTGGAATTCTCGGGTTGGAAGTTCCTGGTGTGGATTTTTGCTTGATATTGTTGTTCATTGAAGTTATTTAAGAGTGTGAATATATATAGAAATGAGGTTAGATTGTGAATTGGGAGTGTGATGGATTGTATAAAGAATCCAGCACGAAGCCTTTATATCGTTAACTATTTATTAACTCGCCCATTTAGAGGAAACAGTCTTATACAATTTTCTACGCATGAATTTTCAAATTTATTCACTAATTTTTGCATTTTGAAAACTATCGAAAGATATGCATACTCGCTACAACTATATAGACTAAAATAAAAACTCCGAAAATCACCTTAACTCTCCGCAATCTACCAACTTACCCCGTTCACCAGCCACCACCTCAACCACACTCGACCCACTCATCCACCGAAACTCATATATACAGACACAACAGAATTCTCGCGCTCCTCCCGCAGCGGTACATCTCCTCCTCTCGCTCTCCGCTCCCGCGCTGACGCTCGAGAAAGGAATTCCTGCGCGGAGCTCGGACAGCTGCAGCAGCAGCAGCAGCAGCGGCCGAACAAAGGGAGCAGCGCTGCTCTGTCTTCGGAGAAAAGAGAAGCACGTGGCGCACGCGCGACCCAGAAAATATATGTCTCGTTCCGAGGATCGTATTTTTTTTTGGAGGGTGGGTTTTTGGAAAGGTGAAAGTTTTGCGAGGTGCGTGGAGATCGAAGGTTAGATTGGGGAGTTTGAGTGGATTTTTAGGAAATTAAGGAGTGGTAAGGTTTGCAGAGTCTATAGATATGCAGAGATAGGCGGAATTACACGTGCGCGATAGTATTTATATAGCAGTTATCATTATACTGCTCGCGAAATCAGCTCGTAAATACCACTTGATGTGATTAACTATATAAAAATTGTTCAAACCTATTTTTTAACGTACTTAACGTTCATTACGATAAATTATATTGCACGATTCTAAAATACTCATGAACCAAGTAAAAAAATTCAAAACACTAGATCCAAACCCAGCCATCGTACCACTTCACCTCACCTCCATAAAAATTCCTCCTCCCTCGTCAGCCTCATCAATCTCGATGAAGACGAAACGAAAACAATGCCCTCCCACCATACACACAGCGCTCACTCGCGCGAGCTAATTCGTTTGTTTGTTACGTGAGAAGAAAATACCCACGCTTCTCACGATCTCTACGAGAGCTCGCGCGCGCGCACGCGAGAGAGAGAGAGAGAGAAAAGACATGTGTATGCATATATGCGCGGCGCACGGTGCATACCAAAAGCCTCCTCTCCTCGCTTCAAGTGTATGTGTATATGTGTATTTTCCCCGCGCTTGCACGGCCCCAGCAACAGATGGCGCCAGGCTGCGCTACCGCTCGACGGCCGAATAGAGAAAAGAGGCCTAAGAGAGACACACACGCACACGTACGCACACGGAGAGTTATGTAATCCCGAATGTCCGAATGGGGTTTCTTTTTTTTATGGCGTGCTTCTTCTTCTTTTTCTTTTCGCAGGAGTCGATGGAGGGAATTCGGTAACGGGTCGCGCTGAGGAATGCGACTTCGGAGTCTCACGTGTATATTATAGGGATTATATAGAAGCAAGTGGGTGATTATATGGTTCGGTGGGGCAAGGTTTTGGCGAGACATTTGTCATATACGCATGTTGGTACCACGCGTAAAATACCAGAGCATTCCGTAGTACTGTAATGTAGCTTCAGTGGCAACATGGCAAAACCGAGGCTCTACATCAATGCCTACAATTCAACACGGAGATATACTCCTCTGGCCCCGAGCCCCAAAAATCCATATACTCTCGACTCGACTGCATCTTTCTCTCTCTCTCTCTCTCTCTCTCGCTCTCGGCAACATTCTCGAGTCGACTCGCGCTCGCGCGCGGAAGGAGACCTACTTCGGGGCGAAAGCCGCGCGCGCGCGCGCGCACACTTACATACCAACGCGTACATACATACATACACACACAGAGAGCTCGCTCGAGCTCTCGAGGAAACGTCGAGGAATTTTTGCCGGAAATCGCGATTGCTCGCCATTTATATATACCCACACGTATATACACACGGACAGGGAGGCAGACTCGCTTGCTCTTGGAAATGCACTGCCCGATTTCCTCGCGGGCGCCTGCGGAATCCCCTCCTCTCTCCCTCGGTAATTTACGGTTTTATCGTTGGCACTTATGTGCGTTTCTTCTCTCCCTCTCTCTCTCTCTCCTTTTTTCTCCGGCTTCTTCTTCTTCGCTCGGCTTTTTTCTTGCTGCACAGCGCGCGCCGCACTCGGAGGGCAGCAGCAGCATTTCGGAATTACAGAGGTTTACGCGAGCGACTATCTCTCTCTCTCGGCTATTATGTACATCGGGAGGATTTTGTTGCGCGCGCGGAGAAGGCTGAGAGAGAGCAGCTCTTCTATTCTAATTATAATTCCAACCGAGTCGATGCGGATTTATATTCCGTTCGGACGGACGAATGAACGGATGCAAAGTTCGATGCGGTAGACGACGATAAGGCAACGGAGCCGCGAGCAAATGTTGCAGTTGGAATAGATATATAGATATAGAGCGCGTTGTTGCGTAGTTTGACTCTGCGCGTATATTTTCACTGTTATGTCGTTAAACGCTTTGTAAAAGTTCAGCTGGTTTTACCGTCTGGCGCATATAATATATATATATATATACGAACAGGAATAATCCTGCCATTTTACGTAACGAATCTTTCTTTTTCTCCGGTCATTCAAATTATTCTACGCTAAAAAGTATAAGTATATAGGATCTCTTCTCAACGTTTCTATACTACACGCACTCTGCAATCATATACATTTACCCATTGACACCGCGTTATTCTAAACATCCAAACCCAACCACCACGTGCTCCTTTATATACTACACCACAGCGCGCGGCAATAACAAGACAACCGAAAAATTAACCGCACATTCCTCAGCGAGCATCTATACGCGCGCGCGCGCGCGCACACGAAACCTACACACACACATACGCATGCACGTTCGCTCTGCGAGAACCTGTTGCTCTCCCGAGCATCTCTCTCTCTCTCTCTCTCTCCTCTCTCCTCTTCTCCTCTATATACAGCAGCAGCAGCAACAGCTACCGCGCGTACGCGCTCGGCGCGGAATGCTTCTTTCATTGAAAATGAAATATATCGAACGCGGCCCGCTTTTTCCATCTCTCTCTCTCTCCCTCTCTATCTCCTCTCTGAATTAAACATGAGCAGCGCGGCCGGGGGAATACATATTAAACGGTTTATTAACGCGCGGCATTCCGACGTTTCGAAATTTGGCGCCGCAGACGCGCGCTCGGGACTCGCTTATCGTTCGTAAACAGAAGTCGGGAGAGTGCTACCGTATGCGCGCGCGCGCGCGTTTTTTTTTTCCTTTTTTTAGAAGAGAGATGCGGAGATGTTTGTCGCTTCGCGTGGGTAATTATATGGCCGGGCGCAAGCCGGCCCCGCAGCGGTTATATTCTGCGTCGTGTAATTTATTGGTTTTTGGAGTCGAGGATACGTGGATGAGTATGTGTATATGTATGCAAGTCGTTGAATAAAGATTTGAGGAGGGAACGGAGGAACGGCTGTGACGTGAGTGTTGGGTGGATTCGGTTTTTTAGTTATTGGGATGTTTTTGAAAAACACTTCGCTTTCGAATTCTAATACTACTTATACCATTAATCAGGGCGCTATCGTTCGTCTTTTGTTTCGCTCCTTTCGAGATTCGAGACGGATTCGATTATTCGAGATTTCGAGATCGTTCGAGGGCAAAATAGATTATCTCGAATGCTCAATTTATATAAGGGATCTTTTATGTTACTCATTTTCATTAGATATTAGAAAGCCATTCATGTTTTTTTGTGTTGTTCAACAACTAACTCAAGATTGAAAAATATTACGACACTAGTACAGAAATCTTTCTAAACCAAACCCAAAAATAATTTACATTTTTTTTGTGTCAATTTTCCAGAATTTCCATATCCATCCATAACTACATTCCACGTAACATCACACCTCGCCTAAATCCCGCACTTTTACAACCAGACACACACACACACACACGCGCATACTACATACGCACGTAACAGCGCGCTCGCACCTCTCCAAACTTCGACTTTCACTATTACGCACAAAACGCACGCCATTACCCCCGAACGCGCGCAACGAACGAAATATCCCAAACATCCAGCGCATTCCATCTCCCCTCCACCAATCCATCCCGCCGTCGCCGCGGCGAGAGTTTCCGCGATTCTGCGCCGGCGCCAGTCGGACGCGCGTGCAATTATCATAAACGCTCGCTCGCTCGCAAGTATTTTTGCAGCGAGCGAGCGAGCGAGCGAGCATTCGATTTCGGAATGAAGCTAGGAATGCAAGCCGGAGGAGGAGGGGGAGAGGAGAGAGAGAGAGAACGCGGCGCGGCCGCATTTCCGAAGTGCCCCCCGCTCTTTCTCTCGCGCGCGCAATCCTTTCCCCGCGCGGCAGGCCTGCCAACTGTGCTGGCAGAGAGTGGGCGTGCGTGCAGAAGTACGTTTACGATATGTACGTGCGCTTTGAAATGCCTTTTTTTGAGGGGAATTTTTAAGTTTATTCATAGGGTAGAGTGGGGGGTTAAGAATGTTGGAAGAATGATATCAATGGGGTTTACGTTTACTCACAGTTTGCTACGCACAAGTCGGCGTAGGAATAGTAGTATGGCACTGATGCGCAAGTCTCTTACCTGAAACAGAAAATGAAAAGGAAAATTATTGACCGATTCGTAATTCCATCGACGTTTAAATTAGTTGTGAAAATAAAAATATATATCGTAACCGGTTGAATAACAACCCGGCGTGTGTGTTACTTGCGCGATAACGAAACGCGTGTTGCCGAGAACGAGGAAACTTTGACGAAAAAAGATAAAAAAAACATTAAATATTGGTTTTAAAGTATTTTCTTACGCGCGCACATGCGCGTAACTCATTCACGCTGACAGATGGAATACTTAATCCATTTTGTCCATCCCGGGCTAAATAGAAAGGAGGGAACAACAGTTAACTCTCTCGCTCTCCCGATCCGACTCTTTGACTTATCGCAGCTGTCGCGCGAGCGCGGGGAAAAAATAACTGTCCCGTCACCCGTATTAAAAAAAAATCTACATCCATATAGACTCATTGCTATACGGATGGAGATTTAGATATAAGTATATATAATCCTTCGATCCATTAAAACTCCCAATAACACGCCTATATCATTGCGTATAATAAAAAACTTGGTAAACCGTATGAAAATCCTACATACACGATTTTTCTTAATTCTTAAAGCCAAAATTCCGTCTTTCTCGTATTTAGAAATCCGTTCGTTGACCTCCATCTACAATTCAAAAGCAGCTGCAGCACCACTCGCGCTCTATCAGAAAACTCCAGTGCGCGGAGAGTTAGTTGAACCCTACACTCCTCTCGTGCGAACGCCTGCGACCTTTGGCGGAAGCCGCGCGGCGCCGGATGCTCTCTCTCGCTTTCTCGCTCTCTGTTATCGCGGGAACGCGCGGGAAAAAAGGAGGAGGAGGGCGCGTTTGCCGCGAGCCGAGGGTTCCCAGGCCACCGTCGCGAGCTCGTGCATGTGTGTTCAGTGCAATTATTCTTTGATTTCGTTAGGAGTGAGAGATGCGTGCTATGCGTTGGGTGGTTTGGTGATAGGTGAATTTGCAAGTTGACACTTTTTCAAAAAGAATTTATTGGGTAAATTAAAAATTTATAGCAGGGATGAGTCTGGAATTAGTACATTTTTGGGGGGAGATAAAATATTGCAAAATATCGTTTTCAATTTGATTGTTCTTAAATCTTAGTATATAATCTTGGTAAACTGTATCACATTTTTTCAGTAAAATAACTAAAATTATACACAGAAAAAATGTGCCACATCCAAGAAAATTTTACTCAAATCAAATCAGAATCGTAAATTCCATTCTAGTGCATATATAAACGCGAACGACGCCACCTTGTGATTTAGTAAACACCCGCAACAATGAGATTCGAATCAGGACAAATTAATTAGAATTACACGTAGTCGCTCGGCGTAATAATAACAAAATTACGCCTCGCGTGCCGTATTTATTAAACATCTTTCTCGCGCTCGCACTGTATTTGAATTTTCAATCAGCTGCGCAACAGCAGCGGCGGCGCAGCCGTGAATATTCATGCGCGCATCCCCTTATACTCGCACACATCGCACGCCGCGAATGAATTAAGACTCCTTTTTTCCTCTCTTCCTCCTCTATCTTTTTTCGCATTGTCTTCGTCGCCGACTTTGCATGTTATCGCGGCGCGTCTCGTTTTTCCAACGTCCCGGTCTATGATAATGCGTAGTTATTTGTACGTCGCATGCGCCATGATTCTCTTATAACCCTCTCCCTCTTAAAAAAAAGGCATTAAAACACACAAAAAACAGCTGCAAGCACCACCGGCCTCCGAAAAAATTCCAGCCCCGAAATAAATTGAATTCCAAAACCAACCTTGGTAGCTATCTTCCAAAATCATCCCACACACAATCACCTCATTTCGAATTCTCAACGCCCCCTCCCTTTTTATCACCGGCAATAATCGCCGCGTTACAAAGACCGAATTTTCAATTTCTTCATTAAAAATTCCGCGCGCCGAAAAGCCACACGCACGCCTGCGGCTCGGCATCATTGAATATCCCTCCCTAACGCGCGTGCGCGTGCGCTGCGAGCGATATTATTATAAAACCGCAGAAAATGACGCTGCGAGCGAGCGAGCGAGAGACAGAGAGAGAGATCGGTATCTTGCATTCCGGCGGTCTTTATCGCGCGGCGGGCGAATCGATCGCAAAAAGCCAGCGGAGGCTGATATAATAACGGAAAAAGGAAGGCAAGAGAGAGAGAGAGAGAGAGAGAAGGTATACAGATAAGGATCCGGAGAGTAGAGATTTGCATGCGCTCGGCCGGTTACGAGAGAATATACGTTTGGGCGCGGGGAGCAGCAGCAGCAGCAGCTAGTCTCTTCGATTTCGTGTAGATATGGCATGAGAACATGGTTGTCAATTTTGTAATGTTGTGCGAGAGAGAAGAGAGAGGGGACTATGTTTGCGCGAGAGCCTGGGAATCGGGTTCGCGGCGGGTGTATCGGATTCCAGAAGATGGTTTCTGACGCGCGCTGGATATATTGGTGACGAAATGAGACTGGCGCTCTGTTTGCGATTTATTGCGCTTTGTCCGACAGCCCCGAGGTATTACACGTTGATGTAACGCGAGGATAGATTCGTGTACAAGATAAGATATCGATTTTTATGAGCATGGGAGCAAGTAAATGGTCTAATGATATTATTTGTGTCGATACAATCATTTTTTTCTTTTCTGGGTATGGTCTTTGTTTATTCGCGTTCGCGAGTGTTGTCTATTCATGGTATAGAGTTTGTATTACATTGCGTTTCATTGTTCTCCATTAATATCGACGTATTCTGTACTAATACGATTAATGTTGCAATTCATCATCACGAAGCTTATGGTGAATAAGATTAAGTGTATTTTGTTTGACAAAAGTTGGAAAAACTTGTGTAACAGAGTATAACGACAAAACTCAAACACTCTTTATATTATACGAAATATTTAAGCTAGCATGAGTTTAGATTATTCAACCTTATCAAAACAAAACTTACAAAAGCGCGACACCATCCACTATATTTATCAGAAGTTTATTTCCAAAATGAATGGCATTGTGAATTCTCCGCGACGCGACTTCCTCGGAATACCACGACGCACCTACGCGAGAACCCACTACATACCGAGATGACGAGAGAGAGAAAACGAATACCCACTCTCTCAGAAGTAAGAGAGAGAGAGAGAGAGAGAGAGAGAGAGAGAGAGAGACAGACAGAGAGAGTGACAGAGTGAGAGACAGACAGGGAGAGGGAGACAGAGAGAGTGACAGAGTGAGAGACAGACAGGGAGAGGGAGACAGAGAGAGAGAGACAGAGAGAGAGAGAGAGAGACGGAGACAGAGAGAGAGAGAGAGAAAGACAGAGGGGCAGAGAGAGAGAGACAGAGAGGGATAGAGAGAGAGAGAGAGAGAGAGAGAGAGAGAGAGAGAGAGAGAGAGAGAGAGAGAGAGAGAGAGAGAGAGAGAGAGAGAGAGAGAGAGAGAGAGAGAGAGAGAGAGAGAGAGAGAGAGAGAGAGAGAGGAGAGATCGAGAAAGAACGAAGAAAAACACGCGGCTGATACGGCTGGAATGCGACGCTATTATCGCGGCGTGCTGCAGCAACCGATAACTCGTTGCACCGCAGCTGCGCAACACACGCGCGAGTCGGGAGAGAGATAGCTATAAAGAAGCGCGCGCGCCAGCGCTGCGAGAGAGTTATAAACAGAGAGAGAAAGAGAGAGAGATCGAAAAAGGAGAGAGAGAGAGAGATTCCTGCGAATCATTTGCGTTCTCTTGTGGACTGAGGAATGCAAGAGAGGGAGGGAGAGAGGCGATAACGTATTTTTAGCGAGGGTTTTTGTAATTTTAGTGTGTATGAGATAGAGAGAGAGAGAGGCGAGAGAGGTAATAATCTCGAAGATTCGGTGTTATGCGCGTATATAGTAGATTGGTTATGACTGTGGAATCGACGATGGTAGATCGTCGTCCCGGATTAGAAAAAGTTTGTCGAACAGAAAACTTTAGTTCAACATGCAGTTTAAATCATTCAAGAATTTTTCAGCTATATATAAGAACGATTCTCCTGTTACCAATGAATGGGATGACGAAACGTAATTTCGATATAGTCGCAGAACCGGTCAGCGCGGGCATCGACAAATACGGCCGAAATATATAAGCCGAGAATTTTTGTCATCAGAATTTTCGAACCTTACCGCGACGACTCGTCGAATAAATCTACACCGCGCGCAACTCGGAGCGTGATTCACGCGCGGTGTGTGAAGGACTGCTCTGCCGTTCAATATATATATATATTTCGTGAAAGCGTTTCATTCAGAGGTTATATCGCGCGTGGGTGGGAGCTGCTGTAGACATTAAGATGGCGTAGGTATGCGAAGAAGAAAAATGGGAATTTAATGTGTTTTACCTTTCTGTGTTATGTATGAGAAACGAGATTTTTATTCATTTTCATGACACGAATTGTACGTTATGATTTGAGCGAAATTAATATTCTTTATAAATCGAGATGACATTATACGCACAGATGTATTTATACCTGAATTAAAGCTGACAAATTACAATGACTTTTGCACGCGACCTGTTACCGCGCTATAATTAATTAGACCGCGTTCGATTTTCAAAAATCGAGCCGACCTAAACTGGTTTAAATCGGCGCGCTAGCTCCTCGTTCATTGGATTAAGCGCGTCGAGTGTCGCGCGCGCACGCGGGACAAGGAAGATGACTCGCGCAGATTGAGACGTTATTATATATACCGACTGCCGGCATTTTCCTCGCGAATATATCCTTCTCACAATTCCACGCGCGGTGTATCGACTGTTCATCACAACTGCGACTTAACCTGTCTTTCGTAACAATTATTGCCGTCTCCGCTACAGTATTTCAATTGTTTTCAATAAAGAAAAGAGAGAAAGAAAGGCACACGCAGATTGTCGAGTGGCAAAACAATAAACGACAGCGCGGCAGAGTTAAAAACAATTCAATTACCTTATCTCTCGCGCGCCTTCTTCCTTTCTCCTCAAAACAACGCCCCGGCGCATCTAATAAAACACCGAGCGCTGATCACTCCCAACTTTATCGATCCCGCAGCGCATATATAAATTACACACTCTTCTCTCTCGATCGACACTCATCCAGCCGCGATAACACCAACTCCGCGCGCAACGAAGAAGAAACCCGACTTTTTAAAATAGACGCGGGGCTCGTTCGTATTATCGCGTCTGGCGACTTTAAAATAGCCCGTTTTACCGCGAAGCCTAATCGCCGTATAACAGTATAAGCCAGAGTGAGAGAGAGAACAATGTGCCGATTGTCTAACCTCGCGACGATGATGCGGTTTCGAGAACGACGCGCAGGTTTGATCGCGCGGTGGGCCGCGCGTGTAAGTACGCGGAAGCGCTGCCGCGGGATTAGGTTTCGTGTCAATACGGGGTAATCAGAGTGTTATACGCGGGGGGTGGGAGTTCGAGGGAATATCAAGCGTCGGTTCAGACGTTGCAGTTTATGTCGATGGTGTGTTATAGTTTGGGCTGGAAAAGGGGACAGGAATTCGAGGATCTTTAGAAAGAAATCAGGTAACAACCTGTACATTGCGATTATGCAAACGACTTTTATTGAAATAGAAACGGCAACATTGGGTCATCCCAGGCAAATCGATGTAAAACCAATTCTCGCCAAAATCTCGCTTCAAATCTTCAATCACCACTCAACAATTCTCCTGTTCTAACTAATCACCCATCATTTACCAAAACTATATACCTCAATCGCGTCCTCTATACAGCCATTATACATTTTTCCTCAATGTGTCCGCTCAACCTCGATCGGCTATATAATAAGGACGTCAAGCCCCTCGAGAGGCGTTATCGCGCGTTGTCGATAAGGCGCGAAAAAAAGGCTGCATTCCGCGGCGAGAGAGAAGGAAGAGTCGATAAGGCGTGACCTTTCGATGACTTAATCGGGTTTTCCATGCGTGTAAGCACGCACGCACGCACGCACGAGAGGTGTGTTAATTCACTCTCCTTCATCGTTTCACTTTTTGCGAGTGTACGTGGACTGCGCTGGCTTATAGGAATGTTAAGTTGAGAGTCGCTTTTAAAAAATGAGGATCCAGATTATCTTATTTTTGAATATTAACATTCCATTTTGCCGTGTCATCGGATCTTTAGGCATTCCTACTCCGTCAGACCTACAAAAGGAGCAACGAGAATCTGTCGACCTCAGCGCAAAAATTAACGGCGCAGCGATTCGTCACGGCGCGAAATTCAATTCCCTCCCTCCATCCTCCTCCTGTAGCCGAAATTCCCGCTCGGGCCCTTAAATCTCGCTGCAGCAGCGCGTGTGTGTACACTGAGAGAAATGTTGTAGTAAAATTTATTATAAACATAAGAAAAATTACTATATTTTGTAGGAAAGGAGGGAGAAATCGAAATTATAACAATTTTTGCTATGCAACATAGTAATTTTTATGAATGACCTTAAATTTCAAAAAATTAAATTTTTTCTCGTTCGTCCTGTTTTCAGAACTATTTTCAGACTCTAATCACACAATATTTAATGTGAAAATAAATTAAAATGAGAAATAAAAATATTTTTTTTACGAGCGTTGGGATCGAACCTGCAACCTTCACCGCGGCAATCGGACGCGCTAACCACTTACCCAAATAGGATTCTTGAGTGTAAAATTTTGGAACTTGTACATGTCAAACCATCGATTTCAAGAAAATTTCAGATAATATTAAATAATGTCAATAAATAACTTTGATAACACAAAGAAACTTATCATTAATGTGCATAATATAAAAATACAATAATTGAAGTAAGGTTTTGAATGTTTTATAAACTTAAAAGCAAGACAAAGTGAAATTCCCGTAGAAACATAACCTCAATCAGACACGTGGGCGCCTTGATCTGCGCAGAAAATACTGATGTTGTAGCAATTTTTACTATGTTGGATAGCAAACTTTCTTATGGCCTGTAGCAATTTTTGAATGTGGCACTTTTTACTATGTTTATAGTAATTTTTAATACGCCACAAAATAAAATTTATACGCTACAAAATAAAATTTAAACACTACAAAATAAAATTTATATTCTATTCTAATAAAAATTAAAAGCATATATTTTAAATTTTATTATATCACAGTTTTTGCTATGTGTATAGCAATTTTTCTTTTATTTCGTAATACTTTCTAATCAACAACTGTCACAAAAATTACAAGAAATTTTGTAATTATTCATACAATTATAATAAAAATGCAGCATAAAGTGTATTTGTCTCACCCTTCCTATACTTTATAGTAATTTTTATTACAGTTATAATAAAATTTACTACAACATTTTTCTCAGTGTAGATATATGCGAGAGCGCGACGTTTCTCATTGTCGCCGAAATTCGACCTTAAAGGTCAAAGCCATTACTCGCGCGCACGCGCCGACGTCGTAAAAGTTCGCGCGAGCGAAAGAAAGGGAGACGCGTGTACGAAGAAAGAGAGAGAAAGAGAGAAAAAAAAGCACTGTTGCTGCTGTTGCTAGTGCTTTGTGGCCAACGGGAATTTAATAAGGAAATTGATCGTGAAGGGAATACGAAGGGGGGGGGGTAATAAGACATTTGATATGGTATAAGAAAAGAAAATTTTAATGTGAACTGGCGGAATTAAATGAATCTTGAAGACGGTCTGCCTAATTTTTTATAGGGTTTTTCGACAATATTTCGAAAACCGGCCAACACTATTCATCTTCTATTTCGGAAATGACTTTCCTTTCATAATTTTAAGGGAGCTAGTACTACCGGCAAGGGATTGACGCTTTAGAAAAATCTGAAATTTGTCAGATATAGGTAGATTTTAGTTTAACTACGGGGGGTCGTACGCCAACCCCCCCCCGCTGTCTATATAAAAACTTCGTTTTTACACATGAGGCACGACCGCTACTATTCAGGAGAATCTTGTATCTTCGACATTGCAAAAACTGATACATCTTAAATACTAATATATTATATTTTGATGAAAACTGTAACGCGTTCATGAAAAATTATTTCTTTTCTATAATGGCCAAAAATTGATTATTTGGATTGTATTCAAGCTTTTTTCATCGTTCTTTTAGGTTTAACTTACTAGAAATTGTTTATGTGAAAATGTTCATCAACTAAAAAGTTTTGTTTGCTGAGGTCTACCACTTTTGTATGCGATAATTCTGTGTTAAATCAAATCCTATTAAATGATAAGCGAAAATCGACTATTTAAGGTGTATTTACGCGTTATTAAAATCGTTTTATAGGTTTAGATCGCCAAGAATTGATTATACACAGAAATGTTAAATGAAAAAAGTTTTTTCATTGTTATCTAAAACTTTTATATCTAATATTTCCGTGTAAAGTCAAATACTGGTGAATAATAAGCGAAAATAGATGATTTCAGGTGTATTTAGGCATTAAAAATAGTCTTTATAAGTTTATTTCGTCAGAAACTGATTGTGCATAAAAACGTTAAAAGTTTTGTATCAATATTATCTATAACTTTTGTATTTAAGATTTTTGTATAAAATCAAATCCGACTAAGTTATAAACGAAAGTCGACCATTTTAGGTATATTTAGACGTTAAAAATCGTTTTTTTTATTTAACTGGTCAGGAATTGATCGTACAAAAATGTTCAATAGGAAAAAGTTTTGTTTTAATATTATCTACAACTTTACATTTAACATTTTTGTGTAAAGTAAAATCCTGTAAAGTAATAGCAAAAAAACGACTATTTTTTATGTTTATAGCGGTTTTTTCGCTATTGTATTGCCAAATATTGTTCATAGAAAAAAAAATGGTCAATGTAAAAAAGACGTGTTTTAATTAGTTTTAGCAGATGCATTTGTTGTTTTTGTCTTAAAGTTGATTTTGTATACATTAAGCTTAAAAATCTGTTTTTTCAAATTTTTATTTGCTCTGCCTTTTTTTTTATAATCCGATAGATTTGGCTCGGTAGAAAACTGTCAGTTACTTATAATTAAACGAGTATCTGCTTCAAATAAGTCCGTTTAGATCTATCGAAACTTTGCTGAGATAATCGGATTACTTCATCACATACATACGTACAGACATATACATAAATCCCGAAAAACGCTTAAAATGGACTCATTTTGGGTGGAAAATAGTTTTTATGTTGTAAATTTTCAAA
Organism: Torymus aiolomorphi; assembly: GCA_036365515.1. Lineage (NCBI taxonomy): Eukaryota > Metazoa > Arthropoda > Insecta > Hymenoptera > Torymidae > Torymus > Torymus aiolomorphi. The sequence goes on along the minus strand of CM070875.1, from coordinate 217,405,305 downwards.
ATATGAAGTGTTACAATTCTAGCCCTGACGAAAATATAAGGCTCTCCCGAGAAGTGCCTAAAAATTACTCAGTTAAATTTTTGTGATTTTGGGGAGCGTGAGAAAGAAGTTATAAACATTTCAATTTTCATACATTTAACACAGGGCTTATGGGAAATCGCACATTTTTCTCTTTCGTTCTAAATTGTACAACATTGACGGCTTCGACTTTGCTCAAAATTGGCAGGGTAATAGTGAAAAAACTAACGAACAATTTGAGTGCTTAAGAATGAAGATTAGGAGCCTATAAGCGTAAGTTATAAGCAAATGAAAATAAAATCTGACGGAAACATGACTGTTACAGCCATAAACTTAGTGTTACAGCATTGCGAAAGAGTATTATTTTTGTTCATTAAAACTTTACTTGCTTTTCTTAAACAAATTGATATTGCGCCGTACTGGTAACTCATACCATAAATTTTCCCATGGATATTCTCCCTGAAATTTCTTAACGAACAAAATAACAAAATAAGCTTTATTTCGTTAAGATCGGATAAAAAACAATAAATAAATAGGGAACTTATTGAATTTTTGGTCTTTAATTGTAACAATACCACGGTAACTATTGTCTGAATTTATCTGAAAAAAATTTTTTTTTATATTCCTTCTAGTATATTCGTTCTTCTAGTATATTTATATTCCTTATAGTATACATTTGTTACATGTACTAACTCTTGGATTATCAAATTAATAAAACATTATTTAAAAACTAAAAATTATAAAACTGCTTTTTCGACCAAGAGAACTACCTTAAAACACGTGTACAAACTTCCCCGCACCTACTTCACAAAAAATCCCACCGCAGCTACGTACCCAACCGCACATCCATCTTATCACCTCTTCCACGACATTAACATATATATCCATCCGCACTTTTCCCCCTTGCCCTATCATCAAACCTATACGGTGATGCAATCCGCCGAACGTATTTCCTAAGCCAAACTCCACGTGACTCGAGAAACTGGATCGAGAAGCTATATACACGCGCGCCGCATGCGCGGAAAATCCCTGCGACAAGTCCTCCGAGAATAGCGGGGGAGAAAAATGGACGCCTCTATTTGCGTATCGCGTCTGAGCCGCTGCAGTCGTTAACATTGCTCGTATAGGTGAAGAATGTGAAAACTCGTATACGGTATTTCAGTTTCTCTACTAACCATGAACGTTTTCAAAGACGTTTCTTTTTCTTCGTGAGAATTATGCACGTGATTTTTATTGGCAGTATCATGAAACTGTTTTAACAATTTTTTTTTATTTATCAAAACTTTTATGACACGTTTATCTTGCAATATATTACGCGCATCAAAAGAAAAAAAAAGAGAAGAATGTACACATAAAATATTACGAGCTATGCATCCCGTATATATAAACCGATTCCCCGCATCTCTCGAGAGCTTTTGGTTTGCGTCACAGTGTGCGGCGCCGCCGCCGCCTCGCCGATAACCGAAGGTCGATGACACTCGAGATCTTGAATATGAAATGAATAACAGCCGAGAGAAGCGCGCGCGCGCGCCTCGGTTATCTAAGGTAAGACGCTGCTTCTGCTGCTGCTGCTGCTGAATATTACCTACAATTCCATCGTACGATCCTATATAACGTGTCATTCATCGCTTATTTTCCAGCCGCACTTCCTCTAGCCGAGGAATCCAGCCCCCCTGATCCGCTGAAAGCCTGTACAACATATGCGGGCACGTATATATGCCTGCTTACATATAAATTTCCCCTCGCTTATCTTCCTTATCACGCGCGCGAGTCTCTTCTATACTCGCTCCGATTCATTCGACCTTTTTATGCATACGTACACACACACATGCACGCCGGCATTGCGCGCCGCCGATATACTTTGGAATGCACGCGGCGTCAATATACAAACCGGCGCGTGCGCGCGCGCGGCTACCGTTTCCGTTTTCATCTCCGACGTTTCCCTCCTCTCTCAAAGCTACATTTCATTCCTCTCCTCTTCCTCCCCTCGTCGTCTTCTTTTTCTCCTGCGCTCGCTCTCTCGCTCGCGCTATATATCTCCCCCACTCTCGTTCGGGCCCTCGGGCCCCTCTTCCCCTCCTCGCACATACCACGCTCGCGAGAGGGGGAGAGAGAGAGATACAACGGCCTCAGCGCGCGCGCCCGAGCCCTACGAGCGTAACTCCGGTAGCAGCAGCGCTCGCCGAAGGGGGGAGGGGAGAGGGAGCAAGAGGGGATCGACCGAGCGCGCCGAGAGAGACGGAGCGAGGACTCGGGCATTAAGCGAGAGGGAGAGAGAGGAGAGAAAGGTGGACGGGAGACATTCCAATCTCCCTCGTGGCTCTCGGCAGCAGCAGCAACTCGTGCGCCAAGTCACCGTGACTGGCTTTAAAGACGGTCCGCGCAAGCAAAGTTTTGAAGAGAGAAAGAGAGAGAGGGAGATAAGGCCCCGCGGCCGGCTACCGCGGCCCGCGCGCATACGTGGACCGCTCGATTTTTTGCATGCGAGAAAGAGAGAGAGCTCGCGGTTTCGGGAGGTGGGGAGAAGAGAGGGAGAGAGCAGAGGGCTGCTAAAAATAAGCGGAATAATGGCGATAATAATAACCCAGGGGTCCCCTACCTCTCTCGATGTCTCTCTCTTTCTCTCCCTGCAGAGTACGTATAGGATTATTTTTTTGTAGAAATTGTTTGCGGTCGGACGAAAAGTGCGAGCTGCAGATTCGCAAATTCGATTTGAGATGAGAGGAATGTGGTGGTTCTGATGTCGGTGAGGAAAATGTTTTTGTTTGGGCTGGTTGCACGCGTAGGCAGTATTTCGAAATTCGTTTACGAGTCTTTTTTTCAAATAAAGCTGGGATGTCACTTACGATATCCGTATTATACTCGTCACGAGTGCATTCTTAAGACGTCGGAACGCATATTTTCGGGCTCACCGCATTCAGTCGGAGAGGAGAAAGAGCATCAATGCACGCTCGCCCGATTCGTTACCGGTAGCGTCCAGTTTCGTTCGGTGTACACCGCGCCTTCGATTTCGCGCGGCGATGCTCTCGCACACGCACACACACACATACACTCGCGAAAGAGAAAGAAGCGACGTGGTCTTTTATATATGTATCGAGACAATGAATGGGGCTCTCTGACGAAAGGAATTCTAGCGTGACGCGTATATACGACGACCGAGGTATTCGCGAATCCTCGGAACCGACAAAACATTCACGATCTCGGCGCTCGATATGAGACGATATAATTTAATCAATTACGGGCTAACGTAGAATTTTTCATGCACGGTGTGAAATTTCACACCGGCCGGGGCGAATTTCCCGCGAATGTTGCTCGTTAACGAGTGTGTGTGAGTGTGTGTGTGCATATAAAGGTAACCGTACATTTTGAACTTGGTCACAGGAAAAAATTGGAGCGAAGTGGAAGAGATAATTGTAGAGCACGTCGGGAAGTCGAGCTGCTTTTGCGAGAATAGGGAGAACAGTTTTGGAGTGACTGCTGGTTAGGAGTGTTTTTGCTGGGTGTGTTAAGTGCGCAATGAGTCAGGCGTTTTTTAAGTGTTTTTTGAGTCCTGGAAAAGTATACGAAAACAAAGTCCATAGTTTTCTCGGTAATAAAAATTCTTTTGATAATGAGTGCTGTGATCATAAAAATTACCACTAACTTACTATTCATAGTAAATGGTCGGAGTGGCATTACAAAAAAATTATTTTGACTTGAAACTGTGACTACAATTTGTCACGTATTTCTAATAAATTAAGTATACAAGGTAAGAAAATACTTCAAAACCAGAACAATGTGCTCAAAAAAATAAATTTTTCACCAACGCTTCAACTAATCATCATCAAAACTGGAGTATTTTCGATCCCTCGATCGAAGCACCTTCACACCTCCAAATAAGGCCGCGTTAATACACCGCGGACTTTCTAACACCAGCTTGTCATCGTCATCCTTGTGGTCGTCTCTAGCCGGTGGAACGATTCCAAGATCGACGTCGCGCGCTTCTGTCCCTTAATGCACTTTGCGTGTTTTCCGCGCGTCGGGAAAACACCTGTCCTATAACGACAGCCTATTTCGCGATACGCTTTTCGGAGCTCGTCCGGTCACCATTATTTTGGTGGATCTGATAATAAACTCGGACTACTTGAGGTAGTAGGTTTACGTGTACTTACGAGAGCTGCGGTCAGAGCAAGATACAGAAACATGAGTCGACGTTCGTCACTTACCTAAAACAGAAAGAAGAGGGAATTGCAATTAGAATTCACTTTTTAATCTCGAGTTTAGAAAAATAATCTTAATGAACGCTGATTAGATTACTATAGATAAAATTAGTTATATCGAATTGACGCACGCATCGTTTCCGCGAAACGCTTTTCGTCACATATACAGCTGATGATAAACAAAATGCAACTTCATTGCACTTTGAATCAGTCGCTCTCAAAACAATTCCGAACAATCTATAAAAAAATCCCCTACATTTCCCGGTACAACAATGTCCAATCGGCAAAGGCGCATTAACCGTATACCTATATCCTCAACTGTACACCTTCAACCAACCACCCCCCCCCCCCCCACACACACACACACACACACACACAGCATCTAGATACACACTGCCCATGACTGACCGGCGGCAAGAACGTCGAGGCTCGCGCATAACGCCGCGCGAGTAAATCCTCTCTCTCTCTCTCTCTCTTGGGCAAAAATAAACGGGCAATTAACATTCCGCTCTCATCTCCCCTCTTTCCCTCCCTCCTATCCCTCTCTCTTTCTCTATCTCTATCTCCTCCGCGCGAGGCAATGCTAGCCGCTAGTGCGTACAGGCGAGGTATCTCAAAAATGTCAGCTCGCGGCCAAAGATTCTTGCGCGCTTGTGCGCGGCGCTCGAAATTCGCGGAATTCTTGGCCCGCGGACTCGAATGCGCGAACGCGCGCGGGGTGTATATATATAAATGGCCTATCGGTGAAGCCCCCCGAGAGAGTTCCAAATTATTCCGCGCGCGCCTGAGCTTTCGAAGGGAGCGAGAGGGAGAGAGAGAGATGGACGGCCGTGTATGTATTAATAGACGGCGGCTGATTATTTCGGAAGCTCTTGTTGGTTTTTGAAAAAGGAGAGGGGGAGGATATGCGAGGAGGTGGATGCGCGGTTTGGCCGCAGTTTAATGAGCGGAATTCTTTGGGTTCGCTGCGCGCGTATAGAGACGCGAAATGAGGTGTATATAGTGTTTGGCTGGCTTTGAAACGTTTTTAGCGGCGAGTTATTTTTCAAGTCGAATTATATTTACCCCCGGTGCTTGCGTGTATATATTGGGTGCATGTGTACTATACCAGTTATATTTGTTGTATTATGCGGCTTGAACGAAGGTATATACCGTTGGTAGTGGCTATTCTTTATTTCGTTTCGTTAATGATACGCTTTATGAAACGTGATTTTAATAACGCATCTACAGCTATAAATCATATCATCGTACAAACTCCTCTTCCATTATCAATGCCAAACAGCCGCTCAATTATAACTGCAAAAACTGCAAAACTTAACGGAGTCCACGCAACAATCCAGCGAGTCCACTTCACGCGCTGCAATTATTAATCATCGTTATTTTTAGCCCCAAGCTTGCGCGACTCTGTCCCACTGAGCATCGCCGCCGTCGTATTTCAAGATTATCATTATCGAGTGAATTCCCGCTTTCGAGTGTCAGCGGAATAAATCAACGCCTTTGTGAGTCTCTCGGCTGATCTGAGAAAGAGAGAGGGGGGGGGGGGGTGTACTTATTTCTAGTGCAGAATGTGAGTTGGTGGAAAATTGTTGGTTGATTTTAGAATTACGAGTGCAGTTCGGTGGGAGAGAGGTTGGATATGAGGGTTTGAGATGCAAAGGTGTGCGAAAGGTCATTGAACCCGTGGATAAGGTGTAGGTGTATATATTTGTGATTTGAAGGTTTTAGAGCATGTAAATCGTCTTATCGAGGGCGATAGTTAATGTTTATTAGTTAGATTTCTTGAAAATATTAGAAAACACAATATTTAAAGATGCATTTGTGAAAATAAACTTCAAAGCGGCAAGCTTTAATATATCTACGTTGATTTAATCAAACTTCAACTTGATTGATAATACGAATTGTATAGATTCATTCAGACGCACACTCGCTCGTTGACGAAACTATACACTAATTCCAGAACGTTATTCTACCGATTCCACCACGACACATCGCGAGACTGGTTCTCTCGTTTATTCCAACCGCGTAAACATATAATTTATCAACGCGCGCTCCGCAGCTATCCTCTTTCATTGTTAAAAGCTCTTCGAAAAATTCGGCATCCGACTCGTTAATGGCCAATAAACAACCTCCCCTCTCTCAAATTCCTCAACGAAACATCACGCAACCCAAGGCCCACAATCTCTGCGGCTATATGCGCGCGCATTTCGTTAAACGCATTACGAAATTTCGTCCTCCCGCATTATCATTTTTATTATAGAGTAACAGTTCTTTTAATGCGCTTACGACCGTAAATAACGCTTGCGCGTGGACTCCGTCATATCTCGCGCGCAACTTGAAGAAAAAAAAAACACTCTACACCTACCCACAAAAAAGAAAAATTAACAACGACGAGTTCTTTTCCGAAAAACGAAGCAACCCTTGCTTCAGCGGAGACGGAAAAAAATAGAGGCGACGGAAAGAAAGGGACCAAAACGACGCTTGCACACGAGTATAGAGGAAGGGGAAAAAAATAAAAAGAGTGAGAGAGGGGAAAGGAGGGAAGGCAGCAGAAAGGAGGAGGAGCGGAGGAACGGAGGGGAGGACCATTTGCATCGGAATGCAATCCCCCCTCGCCGCGCGCGCGCGTACGTGTATGGGTGCGAGAGGCTGTTGCTGCTGCTGCTGCCGCTGCGGTGCAGCACACGGATGCAGCGGCAACGCGGCCTTTCCTCTTCTCTCTCTCTCTCTCTCCCTCCCTCACTCTTCGCATTTTTCGCGCGCACGCGCGCAGAAAGAGAGAGAGAGGCTATTTCACGAGCGTACGGCGAGTTTGTTTACGTTGCAACGCGCAGTGGCGGTGAGGATTTTTCGATGGCTATGGGTGAGATGCGTTGTGAGGGTTCTTTTTGAGGTATCTATATACTGTGCTACTTAGGGTAGAATAACAAAACAAAAAATTGGAAGAAGTGAGGGTGCTTTGTTGAATGAAGCCTGAGATATTGAGTTTTTACATATTTTTGTGTAATAGTGAGAGGATTTGAATAATGAACTAATTTTAATGATGAAAATAAAAAAAAACTTCTAGAATCATTTTTCTAAGAGTCAGGAAAAAATAAATTGTTCATTCTACTTTTCACACAGTTCATTTTACTTGGAAATAACGCGAGTTAATTTTACTCACAAAGATATCGGCAGAAATAACATTTAAAAATAAGTAGAATCTTCCTTTTGAGAATGCGGAATCAGCATTTTAATTTTAAAAAGTTAAGTTGCTCCAACTATAAATAAAGTTAATTTTACTTTTTTTTATGAATTGAACTTTTTCCTATATAAGTTGATTTCACTAGTGTAAATAAGTTAGATGAAGTTTATTTTTCTTTTTCGTGAGATTATAAAAGGCGATAATAGTATGAGAGAACAGATCTGCAGTATTTGAACACGATTATTTCGACGAAATCTATATACAAGACTACGTAAAACTTTAGACTGGTTATTTTATCGCCCGTTCATTCACCTCGATCATAACCAATCCCACGCCAAACCTTTCTCCAACTGAAGCAAATTTCTCACCCAACTATCCCGATAAAATCGTACCAATATCATCTACAACTATTTTGAAAATTACCCGTTTCCAGCCCCACGGACGTGAAAAAGTCGGAGTTTACATAGGTTCACGAGAGGGAAAACAGAGGGACTCGCACGTTCCAGAGACGATCGCCTCGCTCGTGTTTAGTCTACGATTGCCGATTCGTGCGCGAATCGCACATATATATACGCGCGCGGAAATCAGATGAAAGAGCCTTCAGCCTCCAGATGCTTGCTAATTATAGGCGCGGCTTCTGGCCTAAATCTTTTGAGGGTTCGCAAGGGGGCAGTGACGTAATGGGGAGGGAGCTGGAAATTGTGATAAGATCGGGTGTTTTTTGAGCCGATGAGTTGTATTATAACAGAGCTAATGAATTGGTGATGAAGCTTGCTATTACTGAAATTTTGGATGGGTTTGAAGTTTGCAACGTTGGAGTCTAACGAAATAAAAAAAAAATAATTCATTTTGCTTCACGTTTATATAAAATAATATCAATTTTGCGTGTAGATTTGGTGCTTTAGATTTTATTATATTTTATTTTAGATAAAATTTCCATTGTTTAATAACTTTAATCAATCGTAAAAAATTATTTCGTTGCATTCCAACGATGCAAACTTCTGACCCATAATTTTGGAAACTTCATGAAACAATACAACACTAAACTCTAATATTTCTAAAATCCGACCAAACGATACGTAGAAAAGAAAATGACATCGATTCATCGCTCACTTTCAAAACCACAGTCCCTCCTGATCCCCCATACGCACAACACCAACCACATTCTCAATACGCACGTAACCACACGTACAGATACGTATACGCGTCGCCACAGATCGCTACGTGACCGGAATGCGTTTCGCTTGGGTCCCGTCTCGTCTCCTCGCGTCGCTCTCCCCCCTGGCTCTGAAACGCGATCGAAATCCAGCGGCGGCGTTGACCGGAAGTCGCGGCGATTTCCCACGCGCGGACGACTTCCTCTGGCCCTTTAAATCGAGACGGAATGGGCGGGCTTGGATGGGCGCGCTGGAATGTTGGGTAATTAGGAGGTGGGGTGGACGAGTGATTAGGGAGGAATGAGGAAAATTTTTGTTTTTTGTTTTTGAACTGAGAGTAGGATTGCAATGAGTCTGAAGTTTGCATCGTTGGAATGCAATGAAATGATTTCTTACAATAAATTGAAGCTATTAAACAATGAAAATTTTATTTGAACCTTTGTTATAAAGTTATTTTATTCTATAAAACATTAAATCCACACACAAAATTAATATTAATTCGTATAACCATAAAGCAAAATAAATTTTTTTTTTTTTATTTCGTTGCACTCCAACGTTGCAAACTTCAGACCCATGGATTGCAGCTGTTGAGTATATAACAAATTAAGCTGCGAGAGTACAGTGCCAACCAAAGGGCTTTGATGTATAAATATATATATATATTCTTGAGATATTAACGCGCTGCACTCGAGGCGTGTCAACTTTTTGTATACAGGAATTTTTACCAGCAGCGACTTGATACTCGACTATACATTTTAAAGAGATTTATGAACAGAGCTTCGCAAGTATTTTCCATTTAACGCGCCAGTGAACTGTTAATGTCACTTTTAATGCTGGGAGAAGATAAGACTTCCTATAACAAATCACCCGGGAGGGGGGGAGAAGGGCACTTAAAATTCAACTGCACCCTGGAGACGTAAACCGAGATTTATCTTACTCCCGCACAAAAATTCAATAAAATCTCTCCCGCGAAAATTAAAGCGCGACTCCTCCTTTTCTACAAATCCATAAATATCAACCTCGCCTCTCCAACGCGCACAAACTTAAACGGCCAATTATTTCTCGCAAAAACGACGATGGCGTATACGATCCCTTATGCACACATACAACACGCTGTAAATCAATATTCTCTAATTACGTTTTCAAAAACGCTCGTCCCTTCTTTATACAACGACAAATCGACGAACAAAACCACGTTTCGCATTCAATTATCACACCTGCCCCGCCGCATAAATCAGGCGCCAGCTTCTCCGATATTAAACCACGGAGCGATTTTTCCACCCCTAATCAAAATCCAGTCGACGACGACTTCCTGGTGTGTACACGGGGTGGCTGTAAAATCAGCGCGTCGCGTTGATTTACGCCCGGCGACTGTTGCATTATTCCGCAGGTGAGTTTTCCAATTTACGCGCGCTGCTGGGATTTCTGAGGAGATGGTGATTTATAGAGCGCGGGGTGGGGGAAAGGGAAATAATTAGAGGTTGCACGCCGAGATTTTTGTTCTCCAAGGTTGTGCGAGGGATACTGATTCGCCCATCGATTTTGCATACGTGAACTCGTGCAAAATTGGTCACTGGTGTATTTTTAAAAATACTGGAAAACTAACTAATCACTCAATCGCTGTGTATACGTAATTAAGGAAAAAGCGCGGCACGTAAGCGACGATATTTTACAGCGCGACAAACAATATATCCAAGTCATTATTTTCCCTTGACCCACGGAATTCTACAAATATGGGCCATTCCGTGTCGCCCGTATTACTCTTTTTATTTTATTGCGAAGGACTCTCACGCGCGTTCGCGGCTTATCGGCGCATTCGATCGCGCAGCTGAAAGGCATTTACGCGAGGTATTCACGCCTCTCGAGAAAGTTTAAGAGCCGGGCGAAGTCTTTTGTCTCCAAGTTTACGTCCGTCCTTTTACGCATACATCCATTTTTGCTTTTTTTTTTTAAATCAACCTTTATTAACACTAACCGTGCATAAACGAACGAACGAAATTCATTATTATAATAAAATTATCCTCATCACACGAAACCTTCGCATTCGAACCACGCACTTCCAGCATATAACCGTACTTCTTTATCCCCAAAAACAAAGAGATTCCTTCCTCCACATCCTTCCTTCCACCGCGCGTACCTACGTAAGTAGACCGACGCTCCTCGCCCCCACGGTCGATATATATATATCGACTCAACGCGCAATCGGCAATTAACAATTTAACGCCGTACGTACGTACACGTCGCCTCCTTTCTCGCGCACGTACGCTCGTTCTCTTTGTCTCCCTCCGTTCTCACGTACACTTAGTCGACGGCGACGACGACGCCCACCGCGTGGCAGGAAGTGGACATTAAAATCGAATTTACGAAGGCTCTCTCGTGTGTATATACGTACGTACGGGAGTGCGTTGGAATTCGAGGATTTCAGGGACGGGTTCGAGCGAACGTGATATCATAACGTTTTGTCTGATTTTGAGTAGGGGAGAAGAAATGAGCGGTGAGTTTGAGGATTAGATTGGATTGATGTAAATATGTATAGTGACTTTGTGAGGTTTTGCGGAGCGGTGTTTGTTTTCGGTTGTTGTACGAATGAATAAATTAATAAAAAACAGAAATGAGTTAAAAAATATCTTGAGGGAGTTGATAATGTTATTTGTTTGCTAATTATAAATGAAAGTTTTGAGTATATATGTACTTTGATAGATACCAATAAAATTGTTTGAGATGCGTATCATGTGCATTGAAGAAATTAATGAAAAACAGAAATGAGTTAAAAAATATCTTGAGAAAGTTGATAGTGTTATTTGTTTGCTAATTATAAATGAAAGTTTTGAGTATACGTATACTTTGATAGATACCAATAAAATTGTTTGAGATGCGTATCATGTGCATTGAGATTTTTAACAAAGATAAAACCAACACACTCACACACTATAAAAACAAGCACCTTTGCAATTTATTATTTTCCAAGAATACAAAATTATTGTCCTACACCACAACTTTTCATTACCAAACAGCCACTTACCCTCGCACCAACCACACAAAAACATCTTCGATAAACCCAACCTCCACATCCACCTCCCCTCCGCTCGGAAAAAAGAGCCACCTCATACCTCCTCCATAAGCTCCAAGGCCTCCTTACGCTCGCTTTCATATATGTACACGCGCATATATACTTTCGAAAAAAAGCAGCGCCGCGCGCGCGCGCGCGCCACAACCAAACCCACGCGCGCAACGAAAACTTTTTTCGCTGACTTATACTCTCTCGCGAGCGCGCGCCTTTCGAATTTTTCAATAAATTCAAGGTGACTATAATACCCGTGTGCATGTGTGTGCACACGCGGAGGCGAAGCCCCCGTGCAATATCCCCGCGCATTTCGCCGCTCACCTCGCGAGAAATCCGTGGGAAGTCGCGAGCGAGCGCGAGAGAGCACGCGTTATGTGTGTATATATATGTGCGCAGGTATGCGCTAGAATGCGGCCTGGTTTAAAAGGAGAAGGTTGCTTGCATGTGCGTATGCGTGCTTGTGTGGGTTTATACATGTATAAAGAGGAGCGAAGTGATAGGGGATTGTTTTGGCAAGCGCGAAGAGGCATTCTTGCGAGTAAGTCGCACCTTCGACCTTCGCGAGTGAAAAGTGATTAGGCGCCGAGAGAAAAGAGAAAGAGAGAGAGAGAAGAGATTAATTGAGCGAGCGCGCGCGTTGATAGCATTTAACGGCGACCTCTTTTTGCCGGAGCAAAGTGTGTGTGTGTGCACTTGCGGAGTGGATTACTTTCGTCGGCTGATATTATACTTGAATTCATTCATAAATCAAAGTTGCGAAGTATTGATGAAATTCGTGGTTAATCGTTCTCAGCGAATTAATAGGAATTGATTAGGGTATTAATTTTGTTTACAGTTTAATGCCTCGAGTAATGAAAATATTGCTGTTGATACGTTATGGCACTGATAATAATTTTTATTAAATTAAATTTGTTTTCATGCTCTAAAAAGTATGAATACGTAAAAAATATGATGCTATACTGATATAAAAATTTAAAGAAAAAGTTGAAAAATTTTACAGATACGCCCTTTATAATATAATTCAACCCACTTCGAAATCCTTATAAAAACACTAACACATCGCCCATCAGATAACGAAAAAAAAAAACATCAGGAACTTTTAAATATATTAACCAATCCCACCCTCTCTCGACCCACTTCGCACTCGACTCGTGCTCATAGCCGGCGCCAGGAGAATTTCAAATCTCAACGGTAGCCACTTACCGTCGCCGTCTCTCGCGTGGGTGGGTACGGACTACGCGCGCGCGACAGGCCGTAGATTAACCGGCGACACTCGGTCGCTGCACGACGCGGCTGTAATGCACTGACTACTCCCGTGACCCGCGAGATAGAAAGACGGAGAGAGAAAACCGTGTGTGTGGGAAATCATATCGCGCGGAATGTCTTCTCGTGTGGAAATGTTGGGAATTTTTGCGCGGGAGGTGGAAGGTTGGATATGATTGATTGAGAGGTGATTGGATAGCAGTGTTGACAACAATTTTTTTATCCAATTCTTCGTATGAATAATCGGTTAGTGAATGCTAAGATGGGAAAATAATGTATTAGGCATAGGGTGAACGTGAGAAGCCTTTGAATCGCATTTTTTTAACGATAATGCCGAATAATTTGAAATGAATGAATCATTACAACGAAATACTTTTATAATTATTTTAGTATTCTTAAATGCAATTTCTTTTTAAACAATACAATTTAACACAGTACCAATATAAAATAAATAACAAAACCTACAGATAAAAATATTAATCACTTTTTCTCCATCTTTCAAGCTTCAAAAAACCTATTCACCACCCATGTATACCCTCATCCCACCAAAAAAAAGCAAAAAATACACATCCAAAACTTAATGACACGCTCTTCAACCTAATCTTCTTCCACAATTCCTCGCATTGTCACGCGCTAATCTCCGGGCGGACTTATTCGGCTACCGGCATCCGCGCGCGTCCGCTAAGTGAATCCGCAATCGCTTTATAACGCTGCCGATGATAAATCGCCGTGCTCTCGCCCTTTGTGCCTCCGCCGACACACGCGCCGACGAGTCGTAAATATTCGGTGTGTTCCTTCCTCCTTTTTTTCCCCTCTTCTTCTTCTTCTTCGTCGTCGTCGCCGTCTCCCCGAGAGTGGAGAATGGAATGTGCAATGCGCGGCCGAAAAACACACGACGTGGCGCGCCGTGCGGACGGTATACGTACAGTGATGAGGCTATTTTCTCTCGCGAGGTGTTGTTTTGTACGTTTTACGCGCGATGGAAAATTAATCGAGTAATTAGGTGTAATACTGTAATCCTCGTCTCGCACCAACAGAATGGCTTCATCGCATTATCGGGGGACAATGGCTGTTTACAGATCGTAAATAAATAACGCGCGTATCAATAGCCATAAAACCATATAGCCACTGCTGCTGCATTTTTCTCTTCGAGCTAGTAGCAGCGATTTCTCATCACGGGCGCAAATTGGAAAAGCCATACGCGCGTGCCGTATATAATGAAGAGTCTCGCTTTTCAGGAGGTTTTCACAACCGGTGTTACGCGCCGAATGCAATTAGCGGCGTTGGGCAACGGCTGCTCGTCGTTCGCGCTTGTAAACGACGCCGAAGCGATCGATAATGGAAGGATAAACGTGTCTGCGTATAGGTATATAAACTCACCTCGAGTGCGTCCTGTGCGGTCTGCAGGTACTCGCGGAGCATGGCTTCCTGGATGGCGCGCCATTCCTGACGCGGGTCCTCGAGTTGTGTCGTTTCTGTGGATATAAGCGATTGGATTTTTTAATGCCTTGGACTGGAAAAGTTCGAAGGATGTTTAGTTATTCGTGGTTTCGATTTTTCATGCTTTTACTGAATTGACAGTGTTAAGAAAATAGAATAATTTAGTTAATTTTTGTAACACGAGCACGATTTTCGCCGTTTTTTTGGCCTAAAAAGAGGTCCTAAAGTGACTTTTTTGATAGACAGAAAAAAAATATTTGTTTGCCCGACGGTCACAAAAGTATCTTTTAGTAGATACTTTTGCACTCATTGCTCTAAAATTGCGTGAAATTGCAAAAATTAAACTTGATCCCGCATAAATTTGTGCGTGCATGTTTTTCATCGCTTATTTTTATTAAGATGAATTCATATAATTTTAAGACAGAAAAGAAAATTGAATCAACTTTTTGTTTTACTTAATCTTAGTATCAAGTCACAAAAATAATTAAGAATGTCATGTAAGAATTTTAATTGAGTAATTAATTTATAAAATATATAAATTATAAAACAATGTTTATATATAATTTAATGATATCATTTCATTTTTCAATATAACTTTACATAAAAAATCAATGTAGACTAGCTTTTTAGGCTCAAAAACCCCGAAAATCAATACATGTGTCGCAAAAAATATGGTGTGCACCTAGGGCTAGTGTGGGCCTTTTGACCCTTTTGACCTTGTGTGTTTGCAGTACTCGTTTTCGATTCGTGCTAGCTCATCTTCGACTCGTCCTGCAAACTCTACACTCGGCCTAAAATATACCACTTTACGTCCTAGGTACACAATATACTATTTCGAGACAGAGAGAATTTTTCCTTAAAGAATACCGTGACAATTTCGTAATCTTGGAACAACTGAAGCAGCTAGAAAAACCCATTGTGACAATCCGGTAAAAAATACAGTGAAATCCCGGTAATTTAAACCAACCTGTGATTACGGTAATTTTTATAGAAAACTCTCTGCATTGTATAGTATAGCAATGAAACATCATTTATTGGAGAATATATGATATAATATTCAATCAAGAACGGTTGCAACCCAATAGCATAGAAACAGTTATTTTCTACCGGTATAAACAAATCAGTACGCGCATAACCCGTATCTTTATTCAATAAAAAAAAATTTAATCTACGCTACAATTTACTTTGAAGAAGTATTTATTTATTTATTTAAAGAAATAGACGTGCCGAGACCCATGTTACATATATAATATCTGTGTGTGTGTGTGTGTGTGTGTGTGTGTACACACACACACACACACACACATATTATGAAGGGAGGTTGACATTCGTGGTGTAAAATATAACAAGAAACACATAACAATATGTACAAAAAAAAAAGTAATATATTGCTGAATTGTAATTTAATAGTACTTAAAACAGTGTAGATTTATTTTTGCTTTAAATGGAACGTAACTCACGATAGACCTGATGTTTGAAGGTAACAAGTATGTAAAATAAATTTAATGCAATTTTTTATTCGCACCATCATCTATCATAAATCAGAAAATCATTGGCCTCATAGCTCTTCTATCCTATACTTAAAAACATCAACTCCAATATACAGCACCTCTCAGCGTCCTAATCCATAACCGCGCGACGACAAAACAAAACTACAATATCGGCCGATTGAAACCACAATCCCGCCACACTACATCATCATATTTTCTCAAAAGCCGCTCCTAACAAGCTCTCCGCGCGAAACGAGAGCAACACCGTTCACGCACACATACACACTTAAATGTATACTCACGGTTAACATGATTGATGTAGTAGGCGCCCACGTGCTTGTCGTAGGCCTCCTCCCAGCCGAGTGGAAGCTCGTTGCCGATGCAGTCTGCGAACGTCTGGGGCTTGGTAAATCTGCAAGCACACAGGTTATGTTCGCATTAAAAGCAAAGTCTGCCTGTGTGTACACCACACCTGCCTCGTACCACCGCACGTATGATCGATCGGTGCATTTGCATTCGCACAGGCGGGGGCTGCGATGCGAAAATGTTGCTTGGCGAGGGCTTTTTTTTTGTCTGCGAAGGGAGTGTGGGTGGGTGGATTTTGAAATTGGTCTGTTTACGAGGAGGGGAGGTATCGTTATGCGAGGCAATTAATAATCAAGTAATTAGTGAATTTCCATGAATTAGGGAGAGAAATTGTCATTGGACGGACACGTTGATTATTAATTGCGACCATGGCGGGTGTATACGATTACGTAACAATTAAGAATTATGAGCCGGTATAATTAAGGCGTCTTATTCCAAATACGGCCAAGTCCATTTTCAGTATACGAGACCGCTAATTGCGCGGCCCATCGGTCGATCATTGACCTCAATGATCACATCAATCGACTCGGTCGTTTTTGGAACAAAACGGTTTTAAATTTTTTTTCGTCTCTTCCTAAACCTCGTCAATTAAATACAAACACATCACAGTGAACCATCAAGTCGCAGGCTGAGAATTCTTCAACCTCCCAAATATCGCCCACGCATTTACTTTCATCGCTATTTTTATCTATAAGCTTAATCACGCGCACTCTCCTTTGCCGATGTGGGTCGCGTGGCCATTACTCACCCGCAGCGTCTGGCGTGACTCAAAATTTCACGCCGAACTATTTAAACGCAGCCTCTATATGCGCACTCGCCGTACGCACCGATATTTAACGCGGGATGTCACATGTCGCGCGCTTATTAAGAGCCTCATTAATTCGCTCGTGCTTAGCATTCAATTGGTCCATTTACATGCCATTATATCACGACCGTATTAATAGACTCATAACAAAGTATATACATACACATACATACAACTCACATACACACCTCCTCCGCCTTGATAAAGTAAGAATCTTATATATGATGACGGCTTTTCGGGACGAGTCAATCAAATTTGCAAACAAAACCCCGCCGCAGCCTAATTGTAGTCCTCGCGCGGCCTTAATAAATATTCAAGACGAGCGCGAGCAAGAGAGAGAGAGTGAAAGTGGATTTTTTCAGGAGACAATGCGCCAAATGTATATCAAGGTGACGTGAGGGAGGTGCTGGGTCCTCGGATCACATTAGCAATGTGGAAGCGATGTTGTAGTACTTATTGTGGTTCGCTCGTTTCGTCATCTTTTGTACGAGGTATGATTTGCCTACTTTCGCGTGTTACAGGATGTTCGTATGTATAATGAGACGTGTAGAAGACTCGGCATAATTATTCCGCAAAACCTGCCAAGACAAAACAACAAAACTTTCTTTCGCGTTGTTAAAAATGAAACGTATATCCTCCATCAAAATACACACACACACACACACACACACACACACACACACACACACACACACACACACACACACACACACACACACACACACACACACACACACACACACACACACACACACACACACACACACACACACACACATATATATATATATATATATATATATATATATATACACACGGACACATGCAGCCTATAAATTTTTCTCCCCAACTCCATTCCAGCCAAACTCCACTAAACAAAAAAAAAAGTATCAAATAACCTTCGCGTCAATCCCGCACCCATCAAAAGCCTCTCTCCTCTACTGTAAATCCCCGTACACGAACCTCACACGACAAACACCTCCATTATATAACGCTCTATAACCCATCAAACTCCCCTATCCAAACAGAGAGCCGCGCGACGTTGCCGGCTCTCGCACACATCCTGTCCGGAAATTCCGGCGCGCGCCTGTGTGTGGCGGGCGGAGATAACGCGCCGCGTCGCATTTTTTCCGCGTGCGCGAGCGAGCGAGCGATAAGCCATGTATACGCGGCGTGAATTCCACGTCGTGCGTTTGCCTTGAGAATAGTTATAACCGCATTTACGCGGAACTGCGATTGGAAGGTTTCTTAAAGGGCGTTGGAGGGATTAGCGCGCGACGTGTTTTAAAAAGAAATCGATGACGAACTGGATGCGTAAATTTCTTCGGTTATTGCGACAGCGAAAATGAGTCCGGTGCAGCGAAATTCCACGGTAATTGCGTGGCGGAGGTGACCACGCGCCCGGGGCACCGTTATGATCGATAAGTCGGCCCACGCGCGATAAAAAAGAAAAGAAGAGCCGGATTCGTCATAAGGCGGATTTTGGACGCGGAGGTTGGGATTCGCTTTTCGTTTAGCTGTCTTGCTAGAATAATAGTAATAACTACCGGCGTTTATCGGTCGTTCTGAAAATGACAAAACCGCATTTCCTGCGATACAGTTTGCCGAACCGAGGGGACGCTAATCACAGCGACACTTCGGGACACGAACTATATACACACACATCCTCCGATAATTGCGCCACATCCTGCGGAATAAAAAGGACACGCGTTTACCAGCCATATTTTTGTCCACCCATTCAACCGAGGCCACTTAAAAAATCATCATTCCACCCCGTCTGTATGGATGTCTGTCTGTATGTAGCAGCCGCGGTCGCTTCGTAAAAACAAGAAAAAGAGAAAGAAAAAAAGAGAAACGAACACCCAGCGATCAGGCCAATAACACACGTCGCGTAATTACGGACGGGAGACAAAGACAGTGTGCTGCTGCCACCGCCACGCGGACGTATACGTGCATAATAATAATCGTCGGGAGATTTTTCCGTATGCGCCGCGCGGGGGGAGGGAAATTCCAGCGCGTGCACGTCAGCTGGCCACGCTAATGACCGTCTGTTCAGCAGAGAAAGAGAGAGAGAGAGAGAGAGAGAAAGATGGCAGGAAGTCGGGATGTCCCCGAAGATATCGGCTGTGTTTGATCAAGAAGTGGAAAGCGGCGTTTCGTTTGATGTCGGGACGACTCGATGCGGCTTTTGACAGTTATTTTTTTTTATAACTCATAGAGGGTTTACGGTTATGCGGGGATATATTCTGCGTTTTTAATATTATTAATTTGAGAGGGTAAATTGGGTTTAGTAAGAGAGAGTATAATGGTTCGTACATATGCTTTTCATTAAAAAGTTATTAAAGAGAAACGCTTCTGTTACTGCTGGATACTATAAATAGGCAGCTTCAATTTAAGAGGTTGTAAAGTTAAGCGGCTTCATTGAACACAATGAAACTCTCAACAATTTCCGACATCGGCATTCATTGTTACAATATACATATATATTTAAGAAATCAAGAGATTTTTCACACTAACAATCACGAAATTAAAAAAAAGAATTCTAAATATATGCGCAAAAACCTTCTCCCTCCACAACCCAGCCCATAAACAACTTCGCGTATTCGGAAGCCCGTCTCCCTCCTCAGCCGCGCCAAAGATATACACACAGACACGCACACAGAGCCGCGCCGAGATCGACGCTTTAATTATCGTCCTGGCCGTCCTCGGCCGATCTCCGCCGCTCGCCTTGGCATTCCGACACGCATCGAAATCTCCTCCCTCCCGTGTACATACACACATATATACATATACGTACGTAAGCGGAGATGGGTGTACCCCTGCGGCGGCACTACGGATGCTGCTGCTGCACACGCGCAGTTAGTGGCGTCCGCGCCCCCGGAGGCGGTGCGCGCGCCCCCGTGTCTCGTACAGTCGGTGGGGAAAGTTTCGAGCATTGCCGTGTAATTAAGAAGAAACCAATCAAACTAGGTGTCATACGATTAATCATACTTATTTTTGTATAAAAACACAATACGCATATCCGTATCACCGAAACCTTACATGCAAACGTCGGATATTACTCATCGCAGATCAAACAGTTGAACATCATACTATATATACCGCTGCGACTGTACGGAGAGATAGCGTGCGGCGGCGCTACTTTGCATTTTTTTCGCGCCGCCGCTCGTCACTAGCCGGCGTCATCATTATACTATACCGGTACGCGGCCGCTGGGCATCATGTGTGTAACGTGTATACGTCGAACGCGGCTGTCGTAAGGGATGACGATGAGAGTGTATTATAGACCGCGCGTGTTACAATGTATATCGGCGGCACGCGAGTCTTTTGCGGACAGTGTTTCGAGAGAGGTGTTATTAGGGATTTTTTGTCCGAGTGTGGAATGCGTGGAGAGAGAAAGAGATGAGTGGCAGAGAAATTGGTGGGGAGCGTGGGGAATTTTTTTGGATATTGTGTTTATTTATTTGGGTAATGAGCTGATCGATGTTTTTGTGTCAAAAATTAGTCGTATAATATAAGTGGATAATACGTGGATAGATTGTCAATCGTTTGGATAGGAGAAAAAAAGACCAGAAACTACATTCTTTTATCGATACCTGCCACAATTGACATACTTCACAAAGAAAAGATTGAAAACGCGCACATTATACAAGTAATTAAATAATACTTAACAAACCGATCAATCTACTCGCTAAAGTTGAGTTAGTGAAAAAAACACTAAAAATTATAGTGAAAATTGCTCCATCGATAGAATCAGTGAATATTCACTGATTCTACGGTGGAGCAATTTCCACTAATGTTTAGTGGATTTTTCATTAATTCAACTTTAGAGAGTAATAGAATCAAACTAAAATCTAGACTAACGTACACCACCCACGCGCATTCACGCATCACTTTTGAACTGGCAACGCGGAACGCTTTCCCGCGCGGCGCGCGGTTTTCACTTTCACTGTGCGCGAATTCCTTGGGGCGGAGGTCGTCGAGCCGCGTTATAGTATAGTTAGGTAAGAGACGTTGCACTTGAAAGCCGCGCCGCCGCCGACGACAACGTAGACGAGGTTGCGAAAGCGGCGCGTTTCCTGCGCGCCATAGGTTTTCTGAGAGAAAGAGAGAGTTGGGTAAGAGGCGGGAAGGGAGAGATGCCTTTGTAGGCTGGAATTTGAGCGGAAGGGTGGGAGTCGTGCCTGTGGAATGCGGGTGGTTGAGGTTTTTGGGTTGCTTGGAAAATGTGGATGGCATCGAGGATCGACAGAACGGACATTTTTTTGTAATGTTGATCTTAGAAGTTTACTACAGTTTGAACATTATTAGATTGGATTATTATTGAATATTATTAGATGCCAGATATTTTTTTTTTGTTTTTGTATACAAGAATAAAACGTGCTTAGAATGTAGAATTATATTTTTACAATGTATATTTTAGCGATGGATAATTCATAGCTTATGTTTGACTTTTTATTTATCGGTGTGGCTTTCAGCTAATGAGGTTTTTGATAAATTTTGCAAAACACACTTCCATTGGGTGTTTTACAATTCTTATGAATAAAATTCATTATAGTAACATAGAAGGTATCGTAACGGTATATCCTAACGATACTTTCTACACGTGACTACAATAAATTGTATGTTTCAAAATTATGAAATACCTAAATGAAAATTTTGCAAAATTTATCAAAAACCTCAATAAATTCAAACCTACGCCGATAAATAAACAAGTAAACATAAGCTATAAATTGACCGCTAAAATTTTCGAATTTGAAACCGCCGTGCGCGTTAACATAAAGTGCCAAGAAGCTCACAAAAAAACTCAGTATAACAAAATCTTTTTTAAAAAATAATCCCAATATCCTTTTCACCAAAGCCGACAAAGGCAACGTAACAGTGTGTCTCAACAAATCAGACTACAACAACAAAATGTTAGAACTTCTTTCGGACAATAATACATATGAAAAAATAAAAAAGAATCCGTTAGATTCATTGATAAAGGAAACCTCCAAAATTTTGAAATCCCTGAATACTAATGATTTCCTACATAAACGATTTCATAACAATCAATTAACGTTGACAGACACAGTTTTAGCCAAATGTTACGGACTACCAAAAATACACAAAGAAGGTGCACCCTTACGACCGATTATCTCTCTTATTAATAGCCCCACTTATATATTAGCGAACATTATTTATAAACAATTAAAGAATTGCATAACACCTCCGCATTCTCATATCAATAACAGTTTTGAATTAAAAGACAAACTCAAAAATATTCAGTTAAATAGCGACTATGTATTACTTTCTTTAGACGTTAAATCTTTGTTTACAAACATCCCGGTAGATCTTGTGTGTGAGAGTATTGATAGGCGAGCACAATCGATCGTTCCGAATTGTACCATTCCGCTAGATGAAATTAGGAAATGCATACACTTTATATAACAATACTTGTTTCACTTTCAACAATGAATATTATAGACAAATTGTTGGTACACCGATGGGTTCTCCGATTTCTCCGTTATTTGCTGACATTGTAATGGATGATTTAGAAAAGTCGTGTTTAGAGACATTAAAAAACATACATAATTGCACCCCTCTTTTTTACTACAGATATGTAGATGATACAATTATTTGTGTAAAAAAAGAACACATAGAGGATGTCATTAACACTTTGAATTTATATCATAAAAATCTACAGTTCACATATGAATTAGAACAAAATAATAGTATAAACTTTTTGGATATAACGATCATCAAAAAGAATAATAGATTAATCACAAATTGGTTTCAAAAATCAACATCATCGGGGAGAGTAATCAACTTTTCTTCAAATCATCCAATACAGCAAAAGAAAAACATTATTTATAACCTAGTCGACCGAGCAATACTTTTGTCACACAAAAGATTCCATAAGAACAACTTGCGAAAAATCCAAAGGACGTTACTAAACAATAATTACCCATGGGACTTTATCCAAAAAAACATCCGATACCGTAAAATATATTTGAAACACAAACGCAAAAAAAACCAAGACAATTTTAAAATTCTTCCAAAAATGCAGCTACCATATATAAAGAATAATTATAAAAAATTATCGGTAATTTTGAAACAATACAATATTATTTCCATCCCGTTAGTGAAAAAGAGTCTTAACTCGATTATAAAATTAGGCAAGGATGTAACTAAAAAATGGGACCGAACTAACATTGTATACAAATTTACATGTAAAAATTGTCCGGCGGCGTACATAGGAGAAACAAAAAGAACTCTAAAAAAACGAATCAATGAACACAGAAATAACAAAAACGAAGATTCGGTAGTTACCATGCACCAAAACTCGTTTAACCATCAATTTGATTGGGAGGGAGCGGTAATTGTGGATGTCATAACAATAACATAAATAAAAAAGAAGACATATTCACTCTGAATAAGTCATATTTTCCGGTATTAAGGAAATTCAAATGCTAACGATCTGATGTTATTGTTTTGGTTTCGCATCTATACTCGTTTCGCTGTCAGATATATAAGTGCGAATTGTACGGCTTATCTATCGCATTTCCGAAATCGAAAATTCGGCGAAATAATGTCGGTCGTTCGACTTGTTAACATGCGTTAACATACACAACTTTTAAGAGGTAACATTATGTTTTACTATTTTTTGTTAAAAAATTAGAATATTTGACTGTTTGTTAAAAAATTAAAATATTTGACTTTGTACAATTTGTTTCACAATAAAAAACTTTTAGCCTGAAGAGGTTGACACACCAGTCAACGAAACGTCGCTTTAAAAAAAACTTACATGAAATAAGGTGTTTTATTTCATACATGACCTCCGCCTGATCGAGAAAAGCATCACTTACACATAAAGTGCGAAGCTATGGCACGCGCGCTTCTTATGCGCGCGCTCGACGAAAAATTTCTCTCTCGGCCCGCGGCTTCGCCAGCGGACGCAAAAGCCACTTTGCGCACTTTCACTAAAACTACCTAAGCCCGTTTACACGCAGCGCAAACTCCATATGCCTTTCTACAATTAGCCCAGAGTCAAGCGCTCGCGCGCGCGAGAGAGATCTGATAATCGCTAATTAACAGCGCTACTGGTTTCGACTTGTCTCAACAATGTTTTCGTTTATCTACACCTAAAATTATGGATGTGGGACTTTCCTGTGTATATGTGAGAAAATTTACGCAGTTTTTGCGTTACAAAACTGACGAAAAGTTTTTTTAGGAGCACACTTGCCATACATGATTTTTTTCGTTCTTTATATCTTAAATTATATAGTAGAGTAATAGTTATATGCTATTATACGTGTATTTTTTCTAGTCCACCAGATTTCTAGTCATTTTTAAAATCCTTCTTATCTGTGATATCACTAATTAAGTATTTTTGACTTACAATTCAGTATTATTTTAGTTCCTAAGGATGACTATGATACTGCAAATCAGTATTTAAAGTGGTATTTTAAAAGGATTAAAACTGGTGACCGTCTAGAGCATCTATGTATTTTTTCTCAAAATGAAAATCACTGTATTATAATGTATTATTAATGCGATATTTTTATAAGTATATCCAATAGAATCATCCACAAAAAATTCTGAGTATAGTATTTACATATACGGAGCGCCTGACAGACGTGTTTTTCGAAAAAAATGATCAGAGTTTATTTAATTAAATAAAAACCGTACTGCAGTTAAGTAGGAATCTGCAATTGACCTATTTTTAAAACGAGCACAGCTAACGAAAATACTAATAGAATCGCTCAAAAAAATTTATAGCACTGTGTGACCTAAATCCGCACTTAAGTCACGGCTAGCTGTGACTTAAGTAGCTCATTATTACACTGTGAAATAATGAATTTACTTAAGTCACAGGCACGTAATTAACGCCAATTATCTACCAAAACTATTCAAAAATACGATTTTACATATAAGAATGAACAGGAAAAGAAGTAAAACTTCGTTAATAGTTGCCAAACCGCAAAGAATAAATAAAAATGATGATAATAAGGCTTGTCTATATTATAGGTTAGTTTCATCTGCTATGGGATAACAGACCGCGCGTTTTTTAAATATTCAATATTAAACTGTATGGATTTTAGTTTTAATAACGTATACAAATCTTTCACTTTCATAAAATTCAACTTATTGTTAAAGATACAAATCAAATTGCCAAGAATCTAGTTTTATGATTTTTTTATGTATTTCTAGATTCAATAGTAACCATATTCTATATCAGGTATTCTATTATTTAAATAATGTTTTATTAATTTTTTCAGGGCGGGGGGGCTGCCCCCCCCCCCCCCCCCGAACCCCCTTCCGCCCCACACTTCTCCCACCCCACTTCCAAGTTCCAACTATCATTATAAATAAGCACAAATAAATAAAATAAGAATATGGCGGATTTATGTCATACGAGTTATAAAATAGTATACGATACTCGTGACTTAAGTGGCTCATTATTACACGGCGTTTAGCGTTTAGCGTTTAATATACTATTCTGAATATAGTGTTTACGTGTCCGGAGCGCCTGACAGTCGTCTTTTTCCAAATAAACGTTTGAATGTTGATTTAAAAAATATTGAAATCAGGGTATCACATCACCTTAATGCGAATATTTGTACCTGATTTATACACTGATTTATAATGTTTATTACTGAGAATATTTCTACACGTTTATCAAATATTTGTAAAATCTACATTTTTACAATAAATTACTATTACTACTATTACTACTATTAAATTATGTAAAAATAATGTTGAACAAGTGAAAAAACTTTTGTGACATGGCTTTGTTTACTAAAAATGGTTTTGAAAAAATGCTCAAAAGTAACCCTTTTCCAAATATCGGCCCTTTTGTTAGGAAATAATACAGAAATTTTGAAAAAAAAAAATTAAAATAGAAATAACCGAGAGGTTTTATTTGCTTTTTTGAAAATTATAAAATGTTGATATCTTCAAAAGTTACGTAGTTTTGAAGATGATCTTAAAATGCACAAAAAAAAGTTGAAAAACGATGAAGACCGTGAAAGGTGAGATTCTGTACACCGACGTAGTATTTCCTGCATTTTAAGCTCATCTTCAAATATACGTACATAACTTTCGAAGAAATTAACATTTTTTAATTTTCAAAAAAGCAAATAAAACATCTCGTTTTCTATTTTAATTCTCTTTTTCAGAATTTCTGAATTATTTTTTCTGCCAAAATGGCTGACATTTAAAAAAGGGTAATTTTTGAGTATTTTTTAAAAATCATCTTTAGTAAACAAAACCGTATCACAAAAGTTTTTTCACTTATTCAACATTCTTTTACATAATTTAAGGTATAAAGAACGAAAAAATGTCATGTACGGTAAATGTACTTCTAAAAAAATTTTTCGTCAGGTTTATGAGACAAAATGTGTGACAGTTTTGTAGATTGCCTAATATGCAGGTAATGATCGGTGAAACGAGAGATAATTGCGCTATCGAATCGCAGAGATTAATGATTATGAATGGTTGTCGAGATAAGCAACGGCGAAGATATTTTTCTCGGGTTTAAGGTTTTTCCCGCGGTGATTCACGAACTCAAACCGTGACAGTCAACATTCTGGCACATATACGCGCAACCGTCGTTTGCTAATTATAATACGCAATTTCAACGTTTCCTCGTATCGCCGCGAATTTTCGCTATAATGTCTCATTATCAACCCATATTTTAAATGCTATGCTCCTATGTCAACGACGCCTTTAAAAACAAGAACCACCACCACCACCACACAGCACATTTATTCAACGAACCGAATCGCACGACCCGCGCAAGATAAGCGGGGGGTAAGTATATGAGCGAGCGAGCAAGTAAGCGCAGACCGCGCGAGGTCGCGCGCGCAGCTTCTGCGCGCGCGTGTAACGCGATGCGGTATCGCTAATGTACCGTACGGACATACGGGATAATCGTGCGCCGAGCGAGCGAGCGGAGGATTTTCGTGATGAAGAATTTTTTTTTCTTTTTTTTTTCGGCGCTGGTGGTGGGTGTAATGTTACGGAATGTATTATGTGTGGAATGCACGGTACTGGTGTTTGGAGTGTACGAGTATTTGAAAATGTAGCTATGCGGGTTTAGCCGAGAATATTATGACGATTATGCTAAGCTTACCTAATCTCTTATCTATATGTAACGAGCTACGTAATTTCTAACTCGAAACCCATGAACCACGTAACTGTATCACGTGGATCTACCGTTGAATTAAATAACCTGCACTGATCGCTGGCACGCAACTATACCTACCTACACCAACGTCCAAAAATAAAGCCGCTTATCCATGCCACGTATATAATATACATAGCCGCGCCGGACTTTTTCTCGACTTCGCGAATTGAAATCGCGATAACAGCAAAATCGGAGCAGTAGCCCACGTGATTGTCTCTCTTGGGTGTATACGCGGGTCATTGCCGATGTGGGGTCCGCCCTTGGCCTTTTGTTCGAGCGAACAGTTATATACGTGTATTATGTGGCGATGCGCTCATATATACACGTATGTGCATGTGGAATTAGGCGAGTACTGAATTACGCGGCGGGATTTCCAGAGACACTGTGTTTTCGTGGGTTTGCCGGAGTGAAAGGCGTTGGGACAGACACACACACACGAGGCTGCTTTGAAAGTTTCGTCGGGGAAACGTTCGCATGAGAGACTCACCGGGCTTTGGGAATGCGGAAAATATATGTAGCGCTGATACGAGGTTTGGGTTTGCTGTGTAAGATGAATGTTTTGATAGTCAGCAGCGGCTGAATGTAATAATTTGATGGTAGCGTTGAGGATAAAGTTCGAAAGTGCATCGCTTATCGAAATAAGAATATGTTATAAGATTGCGTATATGCAGAAATGTGAATTTGAAGTTTAGTGGAACATTATGATTTGTAAGGACATCGATGCTGTTTGATGATACATTAAACACGCATAAATTGAATACTATAACGTAAAAAACCATTCACTCCTCATCTTCATCGAATTCCACAAACCCACTCATCCACCCGACCACCCGATCCCATTGAACCTCACACCCGATGATTTTCGCAACGCTCACAGCACAACTCAACCTTGATCCGCGAGTCCTGAACTTTTCCCCGGCGATTCGCGTTATTTTTCTGGACGTTCCGAACGCCTCATACGTATATACGTACACACACATATACATACGCACATGTCAAGCACTCGGTCGCTCCTTCGCTCGCGCGCGAGCGACCGTGACACAGTTATTTCTCTCTTTCTTTTTTTCTTCTTCTTCGGCTTCGAGCGCGCGTGCTGCGTGCCGCGATTGATCCTCGCCAAAGGCGCGAGTGTCGGGACTTTCCACAAAAAGCATGTGTGGGGTTTTCAAGGTTCGCTTGTGTTTACGCCGAATTGGGTGTTGTGGAATGCAAGTGCAATGAGTGGTGGTTTAAGGATGTACTGGCTATAAGTCCCTGCCAAAAGTTTGTGAATTCGATAAACTGCAATAATTAATTGCATGCGATAATTGACTGAATTTAAGTTCTTGTGGGTGATTCAGGAGTATAATAAGTATATAATAAGCTTTGAAAATTGAAAATCAAATAAAAATTGACAAAGTTCTGCTATTTTTTATAGTTACAAAAACCGAGTCATTAAGTAAATTTTTAATGCTGAAAACGACAAAGTGCCAAACTTTTAATTTTCATTCGATTTTTTATTTCTAAAGCTTATAATATTCCTGTCATGATTTGTAATCAATCACGAGTATTGAAAATTTTCTATTTATCCTACATAATTTGTTATTGTTGCTTTAATATTAGTCACTTAACTTTTGGCAGGGACTGTACGAGAAATAAAGTACAATTACAAATTATGTAGGATAAATAGTCGATTTTCAATGATCGCGATCGATTACAAATCACGATAGGAATATTATAAGCTTTAGAAATTAAAAATCGAATGAAAATTAAAAGTTTGACACTTTGTCGTTTTCAGTATTTCAGTATTAAAAATTCACTTAATGACTCGGTTTTTGTAACTATAAAAAAATAGCAAAACTTATTCGATTTTCAATTTTCAAAGCTTGTTATATTCGTATTATACTCTTGAATCACCCGCAAGAACTTAAATTTGGTCAATTATCGCATACAATTAATTATTGCAGTTTATCGAATTCACAAACATTTGGCAGGGACCTTATAGCCAGTACATCCTTAAAGTGTTCTAAATTGTCTATAATTTATAATTATAAGTAACGGTGGAAAAATGCATTTGAAGATATTTTTAGCCCGATTAATTTTAATGAGAGCTAAATATAAAACTGGCCAGAGTATTTATGAATTCAGTGAACGCATGTTTTTTAATAGTCGTGTATGAGAATATTAATATACGAAAATTAATTAGATAAAATTAATACAATTACCAATAAATCATCGCGGTAATTTCATATTCATTAAAATTAATAAGCATTATTCTAAAAATACAATTAATTTACGGATAATCCATTACAAAATTCATTCAAACCAAACTAATCCCTTCATTCCCCACAAAATCAAACCAACCCTAGCCCCTCCTACTTTACACAAAAAAATATCCCCACCCTCTAAAGTCAACGCGAACAACGGCCAGCCTGTTCGAGATCCCTCGCGGTCTATCTCTTGCCGCGATCGCGCTGACGCACACATATATATGTATATATTACATGTACATACGTATAACACACTCGTGTTCGCGCGACAAATCAAACGCTGAATGCGCGTTTATGCGCGCGGCGCGGTATGCCAAGGTCGAGCGATCGCTCGACAAAGGAGCGCCGCGTGCAACTCTTTTTTTTTCGCGCGGAATTGGGTGTATATGTAAGTGTGTATAAGTAAGTATACATTGTTCAGTGATTGTGAAAAATTTTTAGTCGCTGTGTCGTAGTAGTAGTTAGTAGTAGCAGCAATAATAATAATCTTCGAAGAATGGGTTCTCATGAATTTTTGAGAACAGATAGAAACGGCTCGCGGGGTCCGTGAGAAAATGCACGTACGACTTTCAATGTTAAAGATACATACATAAACTTCGTTGCGAAATGCACGAATACCGATGCGAAGTATGAAAAAAAAAACAACGGCGTCGATTCGATGCAAAGCTATACTCTCCGCGCGTGTCAATTATATATTATATCAGCGCTGTTCCGGGGAAAAATGACGCTGCACAGACGCGAATGGGTTCCCCTGAAAACAATTAAACCAAAGTCACATTTCTCGGACGAAATTCACGGCAACGCGATGGACGAATCGCGCACTCCCGCGGAATTACGTCAATGCCGAAAAAAAAAAACGCGAGTTCGGTGGCACCGCCGGGACGAGATGCGCGCTTTTACGCGCGTGCGTCAGCGTGTATATGCGGCGAGGCGAGGGCGGCGTAAATATTTCGCCGTGACGTCTTTTGCATCGGCGCTGCGCCAATATCGTTGCCCGCGACTGACGCGGACGTCATTAAGTGCGAGTATGCGGGCGCCGAAGTGTCTTGGAGAAAAAAGCGAGGAAAGCTGCAAAGCTGGGGGGTGTACGGTTCGTGGGATGGTTCGCAATGATTTTTTAATGACCGCATTTTTTATCGTTGAATTTGCCGTGCGTTTATGCAATTTTTCCAGGTGCTTGGGTTGTGAAAATATATCACTGAGAAAAATGGTGTAGGAAAAATGACTATATTTTTAGTAACCGTGGGACAGACTAAAATTTTCATAAAATTTAATGGGTCTGAAGTCTGCATCGTTGGAGTGCAACGAAATAATTTTTTTCAATTAATTTAAATTATTAAACCATGGAAATGTTATCTAGACCTCTGTTATAAAGCTATTTTATATTATAAAATACGAAATCCACACGCAAAATTGATATTAATTAGTACAAACTTGAAGAGAAATCTTTTTTTTTTAATTTCGTTACACTCTAACGTTGCAAACTTCAGATCCATAAAATTTACTACAATTTATAGTAAAAATTCCTATGTGTTGAGTATTTTTTACTATACATATATAGCAATTTTTACTATAATTGTAGTAAAATTTATGAAAATTCGAGTCTGCCCCAAAGTTAGTACCGAATATAGTATAATTTTTCTTACGTTTATAGTAAATTTTCCTACAAAATTTATCTCAGTGTAGCATTTAATATTCGGAAATTAACTTTCGGTATAAACTGTAGCAGCATACATCAATCTACTGTACCTTCGATTCCCAAATTCAACATTCACTAAACCAGCAAACCCATAAGAAACTCAATAGTCATAAACCTCATCTCTCCCGAAAAACCCCTCTCCCAATACATTAACCTTATCCCGGCACAAACCGCTACGTCGCGCATCTCGGAATTACGTCAACGCAATTGCGCAAGCGCGAGCGCGCGCGCACGTCGGAATGCATAATAACGCGAGGTGCACACGTTGCTGCCGCGCGCGTTCCACGAGTCTAATGAGCCACGCGCGCGCGCACGAGCAGCGGCACCTTTGAAAAAGATCGAGCGCACGGTGTGCGGCGAGCTTTCGAGGACGGTTTTGAAATCTCGCGCGTTCCGTGATGGTAGGGGTTGTGGAGTTTATTCGCAAACTTTCGGGTTGTATGAAGAGTACATGAGGTGAAGAGATTTTTAAATTAAGATTTAAATTTTGCAAATCATGCTTTGGGAATTCCCAGATTTATATACGATAGGTGAGATATCTACAATTGTATTAATCGATACTAAAGCTTCATTTCGGACCTCTAATCAGACAAATCTCAGCAATCCAAAAAAGAAAAGCATGAACCCCCATCCCTCTATCTCACTTCTCTCCGAAGACGCGCATCCGTCACGGAGGCTCGCGGTGCCGCGTCTGGCACCACGCCGCGAAATATATATTTTCGGGCGCTTTTCCGAGAAGGCTCGCGCGCGCATACGCGCATACTCGCGCTTCGGCGAAACGACGAAGCGCGTCGGTATTTCGGAGAGAGAACGCGCAAGTGCATTCGGATGTTGGCTAGAGTAGAGACGCGGATGACGGCCGATGGAATGTGTCGGGGCTTTTTCGTTTGCTTTTTGGCTCCCGCGGGTTCCGTGAAGCTTGCGCGAGATGCGTTTGGTCGAAAGAAACATTGACAAACTCACGGTAGCAATCAATTTTCAGTTAGTACACACACGGGACCCGCCCCCGTTGCGAAATTCACTTGAGTGCATGCAATAGAAATAAACTTCTCCACTCCCCCGACCACACATACACGCGCGCGCGCGCGCGCAGACGCAGCGCTCGGTACTAATTAGTCTCGGGGAAAAAATCCCAGTCAATCAGCGGGTTGGGTTATAGGTACAGCGATGAAAAAAAGATCTCCCCGACGTTGTTTACGACGAGAAGGGAGGCTGTAACGCGGCTGGGATCGATCCGCGCCCGTTAAACTTCGCAATCGCGCGCGCTTTTATGAGCTTTGCATATAAGACGCGCGCGGCTGTAGGCTTGTTTTTTCGCTCGAGCTATAATCGTGCAGTTTCGAGGATTTAGCTCTCCGGCTGCGGTTTATTAGGGGGGGCGAGAGGGAAAAACGCTATCGTGTGAGAAAAATTTACGGGCGTAGTCTGTTCGTTATATGGTTTGAACTTGGGTGGCAAAGCGTTAGCTCTACTTTTCTTCGAAATCTACCAATCGACTCGTTCACAATAAAACCAATCTCCTTGCGCAACGGAGAGAGAAAAAAAAACAGCCGCGGCGTTTTCCCTAATCATATAAATTACAATAGTTCACGCGCACGCGCGCGGGCGACAAGGACGTTGTCGCGTGTATAAAATCGCGCGCGCGTGCATTGAGTGTTATATAGTGCCAAGGCCGGACGATCTGCGCGATGCAGCGCTCGATCTGGATTTCGTATCGAATTGTGAGAGATTTTTATTGGGGATTGATTGAGGGAGAGATAGACAGAATAAGAGCAACATGTGACTGTGTACGATTGTTATACATAGAGTCTCTGCGAGCTTAAGTTTTTTTATTTTTACATTGATCACCGAAGCATGTTAACTGTTACTGCTACATATCGATTCTATTTTTAAGAAAATATGTGGGGTACAATTTCCATAGATTTTAGATGTATATATACTAATTCCTAAAAATCAAATTTTTCGTTATTTAAATATGTGTTTTGACTTCCAGAAAACAACATGGCTATACTCTTCGCAAAACATTAAAAAAAAAAAAAAAAAAAAAAAAAACGGCGACAGATCCAATTCAAAATAACGTATCTCCCGTACTCATAATACAGGATATACTTTCGTTCAAACTAAAGCCATCAAACCAAATTAACGTCAAGCAATCATTCAAATCATATCCAAACTCGCTCCGATCAGCGAATCTCTCTCCCCTTATACAATCTCCGAAAAAAAACGAATCCGAACCGCTTACACGCGGTCGTCACGCGTCCCTGGGCCTTGCGCGCCTCTCTCTGGCCGATTCCCGGGACACATTATAACGCGCGCACGTGTCCTCGCGTTCGCGAGCAAACATGACCCTACATTCCAGCGGCGTGACGTATATTACAGCACTTTTTTTCTCTCTCTCGCTCGCTCGCTCGCGAAAGGCCGCGCAGGCCTTTTGTTTACATTCCGTAAGAGATGAGAGTGCGCGAGTGTGATAATTGTGACGAAACGTATTATACACTGAGAGAAGAGTTTTCGAATATTTACGAGGAGCTTAGGAGAAATTTTATTATATTAGTTTTAGAATACGACCACAGACTGTCCATCTAGTAATTTTTATTAGTCAGTATAGTAACTTTTGTAAATGTTCGAAAAATACAGAAAAAAATTATTTTTAGCCAATTGTTATTTTATATACTTTCCACAAGAGAACGCATATGAATAAATATCAAGAAATAAATTATAGATAAATGTTAACGATGAAAAAAAACCTTCGGGGCGGGGAATCGAACCTGGGTCTTCTGTAGTTGAAAGGTGAACTCCTTACCGACTGCGCCACTGCGAACACTTGCGTGTTTATCATCCGAATCGTCTACATATATATGTTACATTACACCGACACTCCTAAAGTGAATTCATTCTTCACGTATTATTAAAATAATTTAGTAATTAATACATAGAGAATTATTTGAATTAATTATTTAATAAATTATACGAGTGTTAATTAAAGTTATTTATACTGAAATTATATCGTTTTAAATAAGTTGTTAGGGCTACAGCATTATAGGTTATGACGAGTTAATTGCGTACGCCCTCGTGTTTTGTTTATAGTACGCATGCGCAGCGCTGCATATATACTGTATATATCGTAAAAATGACTATACTGTCTTGTAAATTCTGCCATCTCTATAGGAAAAATTCTTATAAAGTCTAAGAATATTTGGCAGTTGCCTGGTAAAATTTATGACGTGATTTTTACTATACTGTCTAATAATTTTTCCAACTTTTTTATGTTAAATTTTACAGTACTTTTCTTGTAGTTTTTCTTAGTCAAACTGTAAAAAATATTAGAAATCTAATAAATAGGTCACTTTTACCAATCTGTGGTCAGATTGCGCGTACAGTATAGTAATTTTTAACCAATCGTCTCATGATTATTCCAAAAACTTTTTCTCAGTGTACGTGTGTAATAATAATAATAATAAATTTATTTCGGTAAGTCCAAAACATAGAAGACAAGATTATTACATAGTATATATAAATACAAGATACATGTACGCAGTACAAAAATAGAATACGATCAAATATATGTAAAAAGAAATAAATAAATAAATAAAATAGCTCTCAGTCTTAGAGATTCTAATTATCACAGCATTTAGTTACTAATTACTACATATTAAAATAACAAATATCACAGATTTTCTCAAATAAGTATATAGTACTTCGTCAGGACAAATAGACAATGTCAAGCCCGCAGAATGACTATAGAGATGTCAGTCAAATTAATCTAAAATAAGTAAATGGTTTTTGAGAGCGCTTTTAAAACGAGACAACGTCGGAAGGTACTTAATTTCTGCTGGAAGGGAATTCCACAGATGGACTCCTTGGATCAGGAAGGACCTGCTACCAAACTTGGTGTACACCCGTGGAATCTTAAGGTCTCCGGTAACTTTCCTTGTCGGGCGCTTGGACTGTCGCTTAGTGAACATTTTAATGAGGTAAGACGGACTATGAAAATTGAAAACTTTGTAAAGAAGAGTGCCAGTGAAGTACACTCTTCTTGTATCGGTGCGCATCCAGTTCAAACGCGTACGTAAGGAGTTACGCATGAACATCCCGCCTTAGTCCAAATGTGTGTGATTCGATTTATTAATAGTTGGGTATGGAGGTGAATTTAATGTAAATTTAATTCTCACGGTGGTCTGGAGTAGTTGATACATATTATAGTGAAAAATGTTGTACTTGCGACTTGATGTTCACTTATGGCAGGGGCAACTTATGCTATAGATGTATATGATCGTAAAAGACGGTTACCTGTAACAGAAAAGAAAAATGCAAATGAAACTATCCGAATGACCAATGATCACTAATTCTTATAAATTAATTAAAATGATCTACCACACAAACATTCACAAGCGCTCAATCTCATCCCAACGAGGCGTTCCCAGAAGACGTGTTTCAGAATCGTTCGCGCGGCGGGGCATCGTTGCATCACCAGCACACGCCACCACCGATGTTTTTTGCATCGTTATCACATCTCTCGCCTATACGTGTAATGTGTTTGTTTGCGCTCGGGAGAGAGCCGAATGGCATTCCTTCGCCGAAGGCGGGAAAAGGATCGCCCGAATAGGGAAGAGTCTGGGAGAAACCAGTTACGGGCATTGTTTATGATCGGTGAACGAAGGATTGCGCGTGTAAAAACGTTACACTTACGCGATTGTTGAGAACAGAGCTATAACAAACGAATAGCCCCGGCTTTTCACAGCTCGACGCGGAGGCCCTTGAACCGCGCTATTGCCTCGGAATTCGCGAAATTGAATTACACACCGGCGTCTTTCGCGACGACGCACCAACGCCGCCGCCGCTGCTGCTGCTGATAGGCTTCCGCCGTGATTCAGGCACTGTTGCGCGCGAGGTGGAAGGTGTAGCTGTCGTGTGTATAAAGAGTTTCGAGAGGTCTTTGTACCTTTATTGCTCAGAGTGTTTTATTGAAGAAGCGAATATTTTTGTAGTGGATTTTGTTATTGGTCTAAAGAAAAATTATGACGATTTATCTATCTTCGTGTTAATGTTTATTGGCTATAATTTTCAGTATGTATTACGATTTTTTTTATTTTCGAAAAAGGTATCACAAGTCAGAAACCAACGACTTACAGTTTATACATATATCACTGAGAAAAAAGTTTAGTGAAAATTATTAATAATTATGTGTAAAATTACTATACTTTCTGGGAAAGCGAGCCCACAAACTGTAAAAACTCAAAAGATTACCATACTTTATAAGAAATTTTGCTGGAAAAATAGGAAAATTTACTGTAAGTACTGTAAAATTTATCTGTAAAGTATGGTAATTTTTTGGGGATTTTACAGTTTGTGGTAGCTTTATCAGATAGTATAGTAATTTTTACAAAACTTTTTTCACAGTGTGCAAGAAAATTTACTTCGCACATTTGTAAATTTAAAGCTCGTTATGTTAATCAATAATAAATTCACGCAAACTAAAACCAAATTTATCCTATCCACCTCGTCTAACTCTGCGCATTGCCCAACATACCAGGACAAATCCTCAAATTCAACCCCTTATCATGGGAAAAAAAACATTTATAACTACACAAACTGACGAGCCAGGCGAAACTGGAGTCGCCAACACACCGGGCGGAGGAAAGGCGAGATACGACATCGGAATGCCATCGTATGGGACACCGGCGCGGTGTCGCGCGGTTCGCGGAAAAACGGTGACTCGTTCGCCCCCTTGTGATAAGGAAGTTGACGAAACGTATGAATGTTAAACGAGTGTGTGGTTTGTCGAATCGACGCGAGAGCTCGGCTGAGAATGATACGTGTTTTTTTTTTTTTTTAGTGTAAAGATGTTGGAGGTTTGCGGTGTTATGTAAAATAAGTGGATTGAGAAACCGAGGAAACTGATCGTAGATCTTATTGACGCCTGGAAGGAAATTTTAGTCTAGCTTTGGGATATCTTATATCAGGCATTTTCAATATATATGAGAGTGTTACGGACTTTATGGTTTCTTGTAAATTTTACGTGACCGTTCTGACATGTTTATGTCCTGAACAAAATCCGAAGAAAACCTGGAAATTTCTGGAAGAATAAGCGATCAAAATTCCACTTTTGCATGACAAGTTTCAACCAAAAAAAGGTCGAGATTTCAAATAGCTAAAAACACGCATAAATAAATTCCCCATTTAAAATCATTCGACCGAAACCCCATTTAACTATGCGCACATTCCAGCTCCTCAACGAGGTCGTCCCATCGGAATTCCCCCTCGCACTCGGTCATTCCGTTTCATAACCTGCGCGTTTTCCCCATGCGGCACACACACACACAGCCGCACGCGTCTAATCAATTCCAGAACGCCGGCTAATTACACGAGGAAACAGCTCTGCGAGCGACTCTCGACGATGATTTACGAAAATCGTTGACCACGTTCCCATGTTGAGCCACCGCGGCTATTGGAGAAGACGCTACCGAGGACGCTACAGACCCGGAATTCACTTCTAATTATGCGCAACGCCGAAATTTACGGCTGTTTATCGTCGTACCGATTCAAGGATATTTCTCACGGGCTTCTGTGTACCCAAAATTCCCTCTTACACACGGAGAAAAATGTTATAATAAATTTTATTATAAGTATAATAAAAATTACTATATAGTATAGGAAAAGTGTGACATTTCCACTGTATGCTGTATTTTTGTTATAACTATATGAATAATTACAACATTTTTAGTAATTTTTATTACAGTGTTGGTTAAAAAGTATTACGACATAAAAGAAAAATTGCTATACAACATAGCAAAAACTGCGATGTAGTAAAATTTGAAATATATTCTTTTAATTTTAGCCCCCCGTCATAAGAAATTTTGTTATCCAATATAGTAAAAATTGCCACAACTATAGTACTTTCTGCGTACGTCAAGTCGTGCACATGGTCTAATTGAGGTTATGTACTCCATTGCAATTTCACTTGGCCTTGCTTTTAAGTAAACAAAACTTTGAAAATCTCGATTCAATCATTTTATTTTTTATTATGTACATTGATGATGAGTATTTTTTATGTAATTGTAGTTATTCAATATTATCATTTAAGAGATTTTGTAACCAGGGGTTTGACATATGTCAGTTCCAAAATTTTGTACTCAAGAATCCTACTTGGGTAAGTGGTTAGCGCGTCCGATTACCATGCTGATGGTCCCAGGATCGATCCCAACCGTCGTCAAAAAAAAAATTTTATTTCTAATTTTAAATTTATTTTCACATTAAGTATTCTATTAAAATGCAAAAATAGTTCAAAAAATGAAAAAAAAATTAATTTTTTGAAATTTAGTCAGCCATAAAAATTACTATGTTGCGTAGCAAAAATTATTATAATTTCGATATGTCACAGCGTTCCTATAAAATATAGTAATTTTTCTCACATTTTATAATAAAATTTATTATAACATTTTTCTCCGTGCACTTAAAAATTCTTTCTAAACTAACGTATAATCAGCGTGCCAAATCAATTAACAAATTCGAGGCTCGAGACAAAAGCGACTGCACTCTCGCGAGAATTTCCACCGGCGCGCGGCGACCGCGCAGACGCCCAATTACATCCGTGGGGAAAAATTCCGGGAAAGCCGCGGCGGTTCGCGCCGAAAGAAACAAAGAGCGTACACCTTTTACCTCCGCATTCCTGCGAGAGCCGCGCAGGCGCGTACATGGGTAGACAATGTGCCCGTTGCTGCGTTTTCGCAGAACTCCCGTGTTCCGAGATCGATCAATCGTTGTGGGGCGAAAGTGCGTACTCTGCAGTATGGGGAAGATTGGTGGTGTCGAAGATTTTCATTGTTAGGAAATTTTTATGTTTTTAATTGATTTTATCTGATTAGGTATAGCGAACTTTTATTCAAGTCTTATTTCCTAGCATTCATTTTCATTAACCTTTATTAACCCTTAGAAGTTAGGAAAATTAGAATACTCGCTCAATCCATAATCGTCACTTCACACATGTACAGTTTTTTTATGCATTTTCTTAGAACGATCATGTATTCAAAACGCCGGTACTCTAAAAGTTAAACTATTATTTAAAACTAACATTTACACTAACAGATGTTCATTAATACTCTATAGAAGAAACACATATAACATCTAACACCAGCTTTACACATACACACATACATACAAACATTACCCAAAGTCACTGACCAGCCATCCTCCAAACTTTCACATATCTCCTTTCCAACTCCACATAACGTCGGCTTAGTGGAAAAAACGGACACCTCCAGCTAAAATCAAATGGAGGTGTCCGTTTTTTTTCACTGAGCCGACAATAAGTACTACATTTTCCGCAGCCGGTAGCTCGATTCCGACTTTTCCAGTTATACACCGCATGTTCCATTGTTCGCGTGCGCGTACTTGGCTTTGGCGCCGGCCAGCACGACCGTTCCACGACTATACTGACCCACAATTCGCACGTGTATGTGTGCGTCAGTGTGAGTGTTGGATGCCTTTATGGTTCGTTTCGTTCGCGTGCGGAAGCTATCGGAGTTCGTAAGAGTGAGAAAGCTCGAGTGTTGGTGACGGTATAATGTGTGCGGTATTGTATAGGGTTAGAATGACTGATGGGTGCAGTGTAGAGTGAATTTTATGTTTAGAATTGATGGAATTGTAAACGAACCTACTAATCAACTGCGAAGACCAACATAGATTTTCATCGATTCTTCAAGGAATAGGCACTTTCTTCGATATATAAGAACACGCCTTTCTTTTATTTTTACACCCTTTTACTTGACGAAGAATAATGGAAAAAGTCGATTAAGAATTATGTGATCATAACAATAAAACAGAAAAAAGAATTCCAAACATTTTCTACATTAAAATCACTTCACACTTCAATCGTCGCCCATTTCCACCTGTCCATAGACAATAATACATGTACCGGCCGCATCTTATAGCTTACGCGAGCGCTCGCATGCACGCGACGCCCACGCGCGTATATAGCGGCCGCTCGCCTCGGGGAGCCGCGCTGATGTTGTTGCGTAGGACGGCAATTAAAACGCGCGCCGAGAGGCGAATTCCTCTGCCCTCTCTCTCTCCAGGCATGATGGATTTCGACACGCGCGTGCGCGTGTGTACGTGAGTTTTCTTATAGAGAGTGAGAGAGAGAGAGAGAGAGAGAGATATGGAGAAACGGGGAATTAACGACGGGCGAGTGTCTATTATTCAAGTTTCCGAAGATGGAAAGCTTTTTTTTTTGTTGTGGAATTTCGATTATAAAAATTCGTCCACTTTATGGTTCGTACCGTAGATTAAGGAGCTCGATAGTATAGACCACTTTCAGCCCGTAAAACTACACGCCCACGTGTATCATATAGCAGCTAGTACTAAACGCGATAAATATATAATCCTCGCAGAGGAAGACATGAGCGCCGACGTGGAATGCTAGCGCGCGTGGGCCGGGACTATATGCGCCCCGCGCGTGTGGGCGTCCTCGGCTACCTGGTGAGAGAGAGAGGTGCCCAAGGGCACGAGGGAAAGGATAGGGGCACGGCGAAGTTTTTGTAGTGATTATATTGGGGTTTGGAGGTGCCACTGTTATTCGTGTAGAAAAACGTGGCTAGATTTCAGATAAACGATGTGGTTTCGAGTGTATAAGTTAATATTAAGGAAAAACATTTGTTATGTGTAGCTTTATTTCATAGTCAGGCTATTAAACTTATCGTTATGTGGCATTAGAATACCAAATATCAAACGTAAACGAGTGCTTTACTATAGGTATATATTAAAAATCCGATAAAATCATCATAAGTGCGTTAACGCTACCGTCACGATCGTTAAATCCCCACCGATAGAAATCGGATTAAGAAGAGATAAGCTTTATACGCCACATGATCAACTCTCAAAATGCACACGCACGCACTGGGATCAAATTTCCACGTTTATAGGTGCGCATCATTCTCAATAACTCTCGAGAGGACCATCCGCGTGTACAGCGACTTAGGTTTCCGACATAACGCTGTTTAAGAAGGAACCACTCGAGCGACCTACTCATATCCATCGCGGGAAACCGTACGACGTTGAAATCCAAGAAAAGCTCAGAGAGATCGGACTGAAGTGGGTACATAATCGCCCAGGAATGTTAATTGTAATATACGCGGTAAGTGTGTGATGAGGGTTCCAGGCGGCGGCGACGACGACGCACGCGCGACCGCCAGGATTCGTGGTAATCTCTGCTACACTTGAACTAACCCCCCCCCCCTCCGATAACGATCTTTCGCTGGAAAATCTCTCTCCCGCGGCACTGACAAATCCATTACCAGCTAACCAAACCTCCAGCGCCGGCGCATCTCTTTCAAAATAATGTATATAGACACAGAGAGAAAGAGAGAGAGAGAGAGAGAGAGAGAGAGAGAGAGGGAGAGAGAGAGAGAGAGCGAGAGAGAGAGAGAGAGAGAGAGAGACACCTTCTCCTGGTCTGTAACCACAGCTCAAACAAACCAAAACCATCGTCACGCTTTACGATTCTCTCTCTCTCTCTCTCTCTCTCTCTCTCTCTCTCTCTCTCTCTCTCTCTCTCTCTCTCTCTTGCATAGACCAACACGCAAGGATGTGTATAAACGATTCCCGCGAATGCTATTATTACACACACACACACACACGTACGTATTTACATCCCTGAAAAGGCGTGTAATACCACGGCGACGCTGCTTCGCGGAAAAAGACAGGTTGGTAATTCGCACGTGTGTGTGTAGAGTTGCGCGGCGGAGGTCCCCGGAATTCCGGGACACGCGGCGTCACGGCAGCTGTGTTTCGTAATTAGACGGTGAGTCTACAGAGGCGAAGGATGCGCGATACGTGGAGGTGGATGGGGTGTCGTGACTTTCAGCGAAGAATGTGGCGTTAGATTTTCTGATTGTGTTTTTGTGTAAAAATGTATCGGAAAAAATTTTATTTCTGTGATATTTTGAGCAGGTTATTGGTTGTTTCTTTTTAATAGTTCAAATGTGTACAAAAAGAAACGTCTAGAGGAAAAAGAGTACAAAATAAAGATTGGTATACCACATGAGAAGATAAAACTTGATGGTTTATTTTATAATCCTATCTATTACGAGTAAGGAATAAAATTCGAACCCAAAAACAACAACCAGACCACATAATTAATTAACAAACAGCTCTTAAAATTCTCGAACATAACCAAAACCTATATACAACACCACATCGACGTAAACCGACGAAACCGGTTCCCCTTACTTTTCTATTTTTCAACGAGGCTCGGCTGTTTTAACAGCCCGGCATTTTTCGCGCCTGCGCGCAAATACCTCGGGATTTTTATGAAAATTGGACCGGCCGACGTTCGCTTTCGCGCGGAATTCACCTTCGTTAGAGCGCATGCGCGCGCGCCCGCGTCTTTCGTAATTTTCCGAGACAATGGGGAGCAGCGGGCAATTAACGCGGGGGCGACGATTATGGGCATATATCTCGCGAAAAAGGTGGAGGAAGGTTCATTGTTGTGCGGCGAGGATTCCACGCGCGAGATTCGGGAAAATAAAAGAGTTGAGCGGTGTTTTTTTTGGACGCGGGAATTCGTTTGTTTTCGCGCGTGAGAGAAGGAAAGTCGCGAAACGGACGACTGAATGGATTTGGGAAGGAGTGAATGGCTTTTACGGGTGTAAATCGTCGGCTAGTCAGCGATAAGGTTGAGTAACGTTTTTTTAGATTTACTATGTTTTGATCGGGGTGAGGGCTTTTTTTTTAAGTCGTGGTTAAAATTTTATATTTTGTTTGTATCCGGTTACACGTTGTTTTTAAAATGCGGTGGATCAGACAGATTTTTATGCATATATTCATATGGTATCAATAAAATCATAAATTCTTTTATCTATGAATTATCTTCTGTATAAAATGTATTTTTAAACTATTTTATCTTATTTATATATTTTTCATATCAAAACCATGGCTCCACAACCGCCCAAGAGTCCGCACTAAACCTACATACAAAAAATCTTTCAAAAAAATACCGCCGCCGCTTTAACCCTTAACCCTTTCCCTCACTCCTCTCGCATCTTTATTTATACCACCCAACCTACACTCGCGCGCAAAAAAAAAGAGAAAAATAGCCGCAACCGCGCCGAATTCTTTGGCGCGTTTTTCTTCTTGGCACTCTTTCCGAAAACCGATCGCGTAGCGCAGGAATGCGCGCGCGGCTCCTTCCAAGTCGTTTTTAGAGCGGCCGTGGAATGCGGGACATTTTTCTCTCTCTCTCTTCGAGCCCCGCAGATGGCGAGCAGATGTCGGTAAGTCTGCGTCTGTGTGTACACGGCGCTGCTGAGATGGTTTTTTAAGAGCGTTTTTAGGATCGTTCTCGGAGAGATAGAGTCGGCGCGCGGTGGTA
Source organism: Torymus aiolomorphi (assembly GCA_036365515.1). NCBI lineage: Eukaryota > Metazoa > Arthropoda > Insecta > Hymenoptera > Torymidae > Torymus > Torymus aiolomorphi. Next base: position 217,361,836 of record CM070875.1, on the reverse strand, counting down.
TATAGTGGGTTTCGTAAAAGCGGCGGCTTTTTTGGGAGGCAAGTTATACGGTGTGCGCGTAGTACGGCGTGTGGATGGATGAATGGGGGGTTTGAAAAATTGGAACCGGCGGGAAGTGGTTGCGAAAAAAAATTGAGCAATTTTTTGTACACCATAAAACTTGGGCGGTGATTTGGGTCGTAGTTGTGTAAGTCTAATTTTACTAATTTGGACGATATTTTTTAGAAAATGTCTTATCGTTTTTTTTTTTTTTTAATAAAGTAATCATTTTTCAATATGCAAATTTAACCATTCTATAAAATCAAGCCCAACAATTACCAAATCTAACTATAAAAAAAGAAAAAAAATTCACAGAACTCACAACCACTAACCTATACTTCTTTTTTAACCACCACACTGTCGACATTCCAGACACACCTCACCTCTCTCGCTCTCTTTCTCTCTCTCTCTCTCTCCCTCCGTTATTTAGGCAAACAACTTGTCCGGCGTTTGTTGTTGTTGCTCATGCGCGCCGCCGTCGCTCGCTTTCTATATCGCCGCCTCTATACGAGTTATTTTCGTGCCACCACCAGCACCACCGCACGTCTGGTTCTCATGAATGAATTTTTTTTTTTTTTTCCGAAACGCAAATCGCCTCTACTTTTTATTCCTCTCTCCACTCGATATACCACGCAGACAAAATGACATAACCGTCGCCCCGTGTTTCGTCAGCCTCTCAGCCGAAAAAACGCCGATTATAAATGCACATTCGCGTATATAAGTGACGAATCCTGTCGCGCGCATACTCAACGAGAAAAAGGAAGGCTCGTGCTGCCCACGGCGACGGCAGCTGCGCTGCGGCAGGCGAAGAATGCACCGAACGCTCGTAAAAATCTATTTCGGGCGCTGCTGCCGCGCGCGAGGTTTCGCCGGGCGGTCGTCGCGGTATAGAAGTTTTGAGAAAGTCGCGTCTCCCGCCGAACCCGTGTGGAATAATGTCGACGACCGCCGGCGACAAAAGTCTGTGTATAATAATTACACGCGCTGCTCTTTTTTTTGGCGATGGGAAGATGACGCGCGCGTGCTCAACGCATAGAAATCACCGCACGCGGGCAGCAGAGTTACGTCGTCGTCGCGTCGCCGCAGTGAAAGTCTCTCTCTCTCTTCGACCAAGCTTTTACTTTCCGATGAACTTAAAAATCTTCAAGAGAGAAAGCTTCTGCAAAATACACACACCTATGCCGAAACCTTCGCCTAACCTCCCTAAAATGTGTTGCATGCAACCGACGACGACGGCGACGACGGGGCATGGGAACGGAGTGGAATGCGACTTTCACCCTCGCGCATTCCACCGCTGACCCGAAAAATGCATGCGCGGTAAGAGGAGGTTTAATGAGCCGCGCGTGGTTGTTGTTGTTTAGTTGTGGTAGCTGCTGCTGGTACAGGTATAGGAGATACTTAAATGCGAAGGAGAGTCGTTAGTCGATGGTATATAGAAAAGATTGTGGTTAATGAAGTGTTCTGGATGGATGAGTTAATGAATCGCCTGTTTGTTTTCACTCTTTCCCAACCTTATAATAATAAACAATAAAATCAATCTATCATCAACTAAAACTATCACTTTTCGTCGCTTTTATAGTCACACCACCGACCTCTCCTCTATATCTTTCGCGCTACTTTTTCCCCCTCTCTTTCTCTCTCCCTCGCTCCTTTGTCATTCCCCTCAATTACCTTCAATTTGTCCCGTAAGTGGAGTGTTGTTTTGACTTTTTAATGAAGAAAAGAGAGAGAGAGAGAGAGAGAGAGAGAGAGAGAGAGAGAGAGAGAGAGAGAGAGAGAGAGAGAGAGAGAGAGAGAGAGAGAGAGAGAGAGAGAGAGAGAGAGAGAGAGAGAGAGAGAGAGAGAGAGAGAAAGAGAGAGAGAGAGAGAGAGAGAGAGAGAGGAGAGAGAGAGAGAGAGAGAGAGAGAGAGAGAGAGAGAGAGAGAGAGGCAGTCGTCGCTCTATCGCTCCTTTTCGCGCGCGCATTCCCCGATGATTGTTTGTAATTGACGGAGAGAGACGCGCGTGCTGCGCTCGTGCACACACACACACACACACACACACACACATGTGTGTGTGTGTGTGTGTGTGTGTGTGTGTTCGTTCTCGAAAGCTACTTGCGCGCGAAATTTCCGTTTGTTTCGCGAAAGAGAGACCAATTAGATTGGGAACGAAGGACACCCGCAAAATGCAATCAAAATCCTGCGGTCTGGACGCAAAAGAGAACGCTGCGCGTGGACGGAATTAGGAACGAGAGATCGAAGGAGCGCGCCTTTGGCCCATTATGCATAGCAGTTATATACATACTCGCTGCGAGATGGGCGTTCGAGTGCGAATCGATTTCGCAAATTTTTTATGGCTGTTTCCATAATTGAAAAAGCTGTGTGCCAGTATGCGTCGTTTTAGAGCTCTATAACTGATAACTCATAAAACACATCGGAAAGCCATTTACCTCAATCATCGCAAATAAAAATAATACCACTTCACCGAGCTACAAGTCCACTACACACGTATGAAAACTACCTCTCATCCAGAGCCGCGCTAGAAAGTTGTTAATGCTCACGCTCTACTAATCAAATTACCTGCTCAATACGCAGCCGCTCAAAGACTTTCGACGATATATCCTCTCGCATCTTCTTATAAAAATCCTCCTTCCTCTTCTCTACACGGAGAGAAATCATGTAGCAAAATTTACAAATTTCTATAGGAAAAATTACAATTTTTCATACTAAAACGGAGACAGACAAATTTCCTATTAATGTTTATACCACTCTAACCTCAAAATCACAACTTTGATATGATTTTTCAGCGCTCGTGGTATAAAATACCGTTCGAAACTAGTGCGTAAGTCGATTATTTAGGTGGTGTGACTTTTTCGCACTCGCTTCGCTTGTGCAAAAAGTCACACCAGCTAAATAATCGACTTCCCCACCCATGTCGAAATGTACTATTCCAATTTAATATGGTAAATTTTGTAACAACTCGTATAGGAAATATTTTTCGAGTTAAAAATTTTAAAAATTTAATTTTCATTTCTGTTATCGTGGTTATTCGTGATATTCTATATATATTTCAAGGTTGCACACATAACATATTATTAGTACAAGAAATACAAGAAATAAATTAAAGTAAAGAATAAAGAAAATTAAAAATTTTTTTTCGATGGAGACGGCCGGATTCGATCCCTCGACCCTTGGCACGGCAGTCGGACGCTCTAACCACTTATACCCATAACAACATTACACTGACAGAAAAAATCTGGTAAAAATTCTTATGTTGTCATGTAAAAATTACCATGTTGGGATCGTAACTCAACCATATGTCGGATTTTTAGCAGAAATTGCAATACACGTAGGAAAAATTCCAAGTCTAACATGGGAATTTTTTTATAACTGATTTTAAAGAGCGAAAAAAATTATTACATCTTTTTTTTTTAGGAGTGGGGGAGCGAGTATCAGACACATAATTATTATATTTAGACAATACAGAAGTTATTTTTGAATTAAACATGATTAAAGAAAATTTATTAAATAAATTAAAAATTTTTGACGGCATCGAGACTCGAACCTGGAACCCTTGGCACGGTAGTCGGGAGCGCTAACCACTTACCTAAAAGACATATGTCCTACAAAATTTTGGAACTTGTATATCCCCAAACGTAAGTTATGCGCGCTAATTTTATAACAAATTATGCTTTAACTCGAATAATATTATTCTCTATTTTAACGTAATTTATTACAAATGTTATATATTAAGAATATTGTTTAACATTTTATAACTATTACCAATACCTTAAATTAAACAAGCTCATTTATTTATTAATGAATTTGTATTTTCGATATAATGGTTTTTCACAACCTTCCTTAAAAATATTACAAATAAACAATGATTTTAAAAATTGTCTTATCATAAAAAATAAAAAAAAAATAAAAACAAGTATGTTGGATTAGAACGCACATTCAGTTGTTGCGTTTAGCGTTTGTGTTTTGTCTCGATGTTGCCAAGGTGGATTGAGTTTGTTGACATGTATCTGTCTGAATCTTTCCTATTTTGACATTGAAGAAGTCAACTTTTCGTGCACTCGCGGGGTGTTTACGATTGAACGTGTGAATTCTTACTCTAAAACTCTCTCAATTTTTACCATGCTAGCCTGGGAAAATGTACAAAAGATAAAGTTCCATTAGTCACGTGTTAATTTTTACTATGCTGGCATAGGAAGTTTTACTTGTGACATTGGACTTTTTCATATAAAAGATAGTAAATATTTCGATTTTAAGCAGTTGTGGGCAACTTCCAAGAGCAACATAGGAATTTTTCCCCGGGTTTTTCTGTCAGTGTAGACTACAAATTTTTGGAACTTGTACATTAGCTATCGCTAGATGTATGGCAGAGTTGAGTTAGACGCGTTGTTGAATTTCAATTAATATATGGCATTATAATTTACATAAAGGAAAATTAGCAACTGATAATGTATTTATAAAAGTAAAAATAAATAGGAATTTATTATATCCGACCAGTTTTGTGTTGCAAAACATATTGTGTGAGATCTAGATAACCTGAAAATTAGGGACGTCGGTAAGACAGAGCAGCAGACTGCGCGTGTTCGCCGCGCGCATGCGCATTTCACATATCATAATTTTTACCATAAATCATTGTAAAACTTAGAATTAAATATCAAAATTTTTGTAATTCCTGCATTCGAATATCAAGCCTTCGCAGTTTTTGCCATAAAATATAGTAATGTTTCATATTTCTTATAAAAAAAGAAGATACTTTTAATAGTATATTACAATATGTATATTTTTTGCTATATAAATGTAGTAGAAAGTTATCTGGACACTTGTAATACTTAAAATGAAAGTTGTAAAAGGAATACATTACAATGGTAGAAAATCCTATAATAGTAGTAAAAAGCGTCAGAATCAGAGTATATCTTCGCTTTGATAAGATTAATGGTAATTTTCCAAATCAAATTTTTCTCCGTGTAACGCGCGCGCGCGCGCGCGAGATTCGATTTCGGCGTGTCGGCGCGCGAGGCAAGGACCGGGCAGGTAATTTAAAAGCAATTTGGCACGAGGTCGCTGCGCCCCGAAAGAATGTAATGACTCGCTCGCTCGCTCGTGTGTATAGACGGTGAATATGCGGCCCCCGGTAGCAGCAGCAGCAGGCTTTTGCCACTCGGCTTACGCTCTCATTACGGCCGGACACGAAAATTGAAAGATTAGCTCTCGTCGGCGTTTTCAATTGCGGTGGAAAGAGAAGGGGGAGCTCGAGGAATGTCGCGGAGGTATGGAGTGGAAGGGGGGATATGTCGTTTCGCGATGATGGTGAAGTTCTTTTTTGAGAGGGAATGTTGATTGTCGGGGAGTAGTTTGGTTATGTGGATCAGTTGTGTTTGGAACGAAGGAATACGCAAGGATGATATAAGTACGGCGAAACGATTGAGGTTGGTGATTTCTTGGGCTATACATATAAAAATTTCATTCGAATACTGATTAAACGATTTAATTGATAATTAAAATAGCATGACACAAGGTTGACAGTACTTAGAGATTTTTTCCTGAGCAACACATTTAGACAGATAAATCATTAACAATCTCAACGTGTAGCCAATATTTTTCGGTAAACATACTTCATTCAAGCCATTATCTAACCATATAGACAAGTGACATTCTCTTCCATTCGAACTTTTACTTCTCAAGAATACGACACTGACAATCAACTTCTTAAGAACCATTTACACGCGACATTACGATTACAATACTTCACTTCACAACCCTTCTTACACACCAAATCAAACCCCATGCATCCCCGAAAACCTCATATCGTCGCAACCCCCACCCAACTCTTCTCCTTCTGGCACGTCTTCAAGCCTCTGCGATCCGGGGGACAACACATTCACACACACATACACACACACTCATATCGACGGATAATGCAATTACAATGGGCCGCTCGCTTGTGCGCGCGCGTAGGCTATAAATATTCATCGGGCCGCGCGCGGGGCGAAGGAGAACGCGACGCGCCCGTTTAAACGGCAATTTTATGCGCGCGAGCGAGCGGCCGTTCCAGATTCGCGCCGAGGCTTGCGAGTGTACGCGTCGACGACGATGAAGATGGTCGTCGCGTGTGTAGTGTGCGCAGTGATGCGAGTGAAGGTATTGGAGAGGTATATATTTTTTTTTCTTAGTCGATGGACTTTCCAATATTTCTCTTCGTTTTTTTGCCGTCATTCATTTAAATCGTTGAGTGACCATACAGTTAACTTCGAATTTCAGGATTAAAATTAAACAACTACAAAATTCGATGTGATATAATTTTTTACCTGGATTTCGTTATTACGTATAAATTGATAATGAATGAAAATGTCTCTTCTACAAAATTCCTCTAAACGCCAACCTCGACCTTCCCACCACCGCAAACCCATCCTCTCATCAACAACACAACGCGCACCTTCTCACACGCACATCGCCTCATTTAAATGTCTCTCTCTCTATGCTTCCGTGAAACCCAAAAGCGTCCCGCGCATCCCTAGAAAAAAATAACCTCTTTCTCTCTCCCATCCCTATACATTCCAATGCCGCATCATCCAACAGTTGCCAATAGCCGAATCCCCGTGTAGTACCAACGACCTCTGCGGAGAGCGAAAAAAGAGAGACACAATGAATCTCTCCACGGCCATAAATTTCCGGCGGAGGCAGACGTGCGCGTATACACACCTGACAGACGCGCCGAAACAAATTGGTTCCGGCCCCGAGCGCGCGCGCGCGCGAAAAACACAAGGGCTGTCCCTGCGCGCTGTAGTACCGGGAATCCGATGCTCGTTTCCGCGAATGCAAATGCGAGGGAGTCGCTACGTGTATACCTGCGGATGCAGTGATATCTGTGTGTGTATGTATATATACGTAGAAAAGAAATAGTATGGGTTTGGTGGGGTATAACAAATTTTCATTTACGCCGAAGAGAAAATTCAATTTGTCGGCTTTAATTGGAGACACGGCGATGTACACTGAAATATCTCGCGACGACGATCGTGTGCGGAGAGAGAAAGAGGAGTGTTCTTCGAAAGAACATTAACCGTTTAAAGATTTTATTGATGAGTCACGCGCGGGAGCGCCGTACGTACGTACGTACACTGAACACATTGTGAATTGAGCTATAATTAGCCGAACCTCTCCGTGCGCTCTCTAATGGATCCAGAATAGGCTGATGCACGCGTGTATGTTGTGTGCTCGGATCTTCGCACTCTGTCGTGGAGAGACGGACGAGCGCGTCGATCGTTGCATAATATATATGTCGAGCGTGACTTTCTCTACGAATGTGAAAGACAAAGGTTGCGCAATGTTTAGGCGGTGTGCCTTCGGATTCTGGCATGTTTATAAGGTGAGCGAATGGATGGACATGCGTTATATATATATATATATGGAAAGGATGCTTTGTCAATGAGTTACTGTGTTCTCTGGTAAACTTTTTAGGCTACTGCAAATTTTTCCCGAAAAAAAAAAAAAAACTGTTTTTCTTTTTTTTTTTAAATTGTATGGAATCTCAAAAGTGATTTTTGCGTCAGTTAGATCGCCGTTAATAAGAAGTTGAACTTGCAATACGACAAATAATACACTTGCTACAAAATTTGGTCTATAAATATTGATAAGACCGGTACAACATGTACATGATAGAATTATCGGTACTACTGTACTCTCTACCTAGACATCGATACCACAATCTCACAATTGATAAAAATATATCGACAACATTCCATCCGGAGACCACTTTTCTCCCCACGCGAACCCTGAACCGCCACCCGCTATCACGAGAGAGCGAGTTTCACCGTGACGAATTAGGGTTATATCTTAGCCACCGGACTGATTCCTTTCACCGGTGCCTCCGGAAGCCGCGCTGTGCACGGCTACCACCGCGCGCGTAATACGCGCGATCGATCCCACGTTCGCGCGCGTGGGCGCAAAAATCCCCAGCGTATCGATCGATCGCATTCCGCCGCTGCTCGAGGCCTATTATCGGCTACATGGATCGGTGTGGTCGCGGTTGGGCCGGTTTCTTCGGCAAAGGGAAGAGCTGGGTTCGGGATAGGGTGATTTGGTTTGGGGATTGTTATTGGTGAATTGTAGATTTGCGGATACGTGTCTTAGATATTTTAGTTTGGGTATCGAATCTGAGATTAAACTGATATACACTGTAACTATTAAAATATATATGTTAATAGTTACAATGCTATGTTAATATAAACATATTCTTTTCTCAGTGTAGAATAGCGTAAAATCGTTGATAGTTTAAATGTCGTCTTGGGTATCGATGCGTTCATCGGTTCCAATTCGTTAATTGGGTGCTAATTCCAATGTCAATTAGAGATCAACATATATTTAACAGAACTTTGAGATTAGATTTCGGAAATACGATTCCGAAATATAGTCAAATATAACACAATACTCAACTCTTTCTGACCAAGAGACTCCACATTGCAAATCAAGTTGAATACTATATTTTGGAAAAAAAAATTAGATCCTGGTCAGGTAAACATAGTCAAAAACCGCATAAACTTGGAAGCAAAGGATTATTGTTCAACACAGAACTTTTTATTCAACACCTATCATGGCATTGCTACCCACACTTACATCTTTCTAACAACAACAACCGCGTGCATGAATGATCGACGATCTCGCGACGACGATATCGCTCCACTCACCGCGCGATCGACAATAATTTTTCTCGAGCCTCGTTCACAGCGGCTTTCCCCTCCTACACCGCGCGCAACTATATAGACCTCCGATAAGCCGCGTTTACGCATTAGGCAATTGCGACGAATTTTTCCCGCATGATATCACCAACCGCGACTGATAACGCGAAGCTGAACGCAGGCTCTTCTAATAATGTTTACCCTCGTGCGTCGTCGTCTTCCGTGATTCACACGACGCATGCTCAACGTGTATCATCATATAAATACGGTATAAACTCTCTTTTCCGCGCGATTAGCCTTGAATCGGCGCGATATTTTATTTTTCCCATAATTCGACCTTATACCCGTGAATCGGGTACAATGACTAACGCCGCATTATTTTAATTGCATTAGTTGCGGGCGCGCGCGCATATATTATCGTGCCTTGTAAACAGTGCGTAAGTGTAGTGAGAAAAAATCCACACAACGCGTACAGTGCACGCGACTACAATCGCGCGCGCGTGATATATTATAGAATTATGCGTTAATGGGACCGTTATTTTATTCACCAGATTTGCTTTGCCTCCCCTTAATTGAGAGAGACGCGCGCGCTATCGGGTTCAAGAGCGAACTCGCTAATTTCTGAGCCACTACCGCTGTTACGCGGCACGAAGCGAAGGAGAACACCGTTTATTCAACAACGACCATATCTCTGAATTGGTATATAGTTATAATTTCGTTCCCATTCCGCGCTGCTACTTCTCTGCAATCTACAATTATATTCACACAATAGTAACCTCCCGGTATCTTTTTTCGCGGCAATTGAGTTTAAAATACTCCGCTAAACAGAGCCGCGAAATCTAATCATTATATTACGGGCAACCGTTATTAAACCCGACGGTAGCGCATAAAAAGTATAAAATCTCCCTCATCGATATCGGATTCCGGAAAAGCAGCCACCGTTCGTCAAGATGTACCTATCAATAATTTCGTCATCCAAATCCACGTTCCTAGGTCGCGAGTGCACATATATATAAGCGCGCGCGAAATGGGGGTCGCGTTAATTAAGATTCTAAGTATATCCGGTCGGGAGTCAACGGCAGCAGCATCTCTGCGAGACCCGCTTTTCCACAAACTCGCTCTGGCGCGTCGCTCTCGTAATCTCGGAGTACCGGGAACCGGACCGGTTTGTTAGAGTTCCGCCGGTTATGCGTGTTAGGGGAATTGGAATTGGGGAATGCGAAAGACGCATGACGGCTGGTTTCTTAGTGTAGTTGTGCGAGAATGTAGATTAGAAAATCAGCTGATACAAGGACCGCAAGAACAATAGGACTGAACGTCGCACAACCTGACGAAACCCATTCCCAAAACTTCGCGGAATTCTCCTCGTGTGCACCGTTGCGCACGTGCGGGGAAAACTCGCGGGCGCGGGAGGGGAACCGCGCTGTGCAAGAGAGAGAGAGAGAGAGAGAGAGAGAGAGAGAGAGAGAGAGAGAGAGAGAGAGAGAGAGAGAGAGAGAGAGAGAGAGAGAGAGAGAGAGAGAGAGAGAGAGAGAGAGAGAGAGAGAGAGAGAGAGAGAGAGAGAGAGAGAGACGGAGAAACCGCGAACTCCCGTTAAGCTGCGCGCGCACGCACGCGCGAGCGAGCTACGTTCGGCGACTGATCGACTCGCGCGCGCGGGAAGAAAGTCGTTCGAGAATTTACATCGATATAGCATTCTCTCTCTCTCAGTCGCTCTCGCGTGCGGTATGCATTATACGTGCGTAAGCTCGTGAATGTGTACGGTTTCGCGGGTGCACGATTGCGAACGTATTGGAGAGTGTGAATGAATGCCGTGGCAGCTGTTGGAAGAGTTGGTTTGTGGTATGGAATGTTTTCAAAGGTAGTTTAATCTTTAGAACGAAAAGTAAGTGTATTTTAAGAAACTTAATGATGCAATAAACGTATAGAATTGAGTTTTTTATTCCAACGAACAGATCAACCGTGATGATAAAAAAAAAATAAACAGTGCATAAAGTTCGAATGCAATTACCAATCTTGCTAATGATGTCAAAGTAAATCAGGATAAAACTGTTTACATCACGAAACCGCAAAATCGAGCGTAATTCAAGTCACCTTTCGATACCACCCAACATCGCCATACGAAAAAGGCTGGTAAAGACGACGACAACGACGACGACAAAAAAAAAGCAACGTACCAACTATCCTACCAACCTCTGCAACCTCAAAATCCACGTTCCCAAGCATGCACACGTACTTACACCCATCGGCTCTCTTACAACGCGCGCGGTATGCACTTGCTTGAGCGTACACACGCGGCATTCCAAGCCCGTTATAACATCGAGTAGCGCCTGAGAACGCGTTGCGAAAGCATCGCAAAGCGCAAGCAAGCGCGCGTGCACACATACTCGCCCGATTTGGAGTTTTCCAGGATGCAAACGAAGGAGGGAACGCGCGCGCGAACCTTGAGCGCCGCCGTGCGACGTTTTTACGCGTGCTCGAGCAGGCGTTTTGTAATTTATATATATATATATATATATATATATATATATATATATATATATATATATATATATATATATATATATATATATATATATATATATATATATATATATATATATATATATATATATATATATATATATATATATATATATATATATATATATATATATATATAGATATATACATATATATATATATATATATATATATATATATATATATATATATATAAGTTGTTTGTGTATGTGTGTTGAAGTGGGATAAATTTGTTATAACGTTTTTTTTATGAGGATTAACGATAACGGAAAATATATAGTAGAATGTCAGTTTGATTAGGGATTGAGATCGCGTTGAAATTCGATTGACTTTGAGTGTGAGGATGACACGTGTAAGTATAGTTTGAACAAAATTAATTATGATGCGTCGCGATAGTCACGGTCGATAAAGCGAATTCTGCTACCGTAATCCAATGTCAATAGAAAAGGCAAATTTCGAAAAAAGCGATTTGTCAAAATTTGATTCATTGCGTTTTTCACGGGTTAACCCGCAGTTGGCACCTCGCGTGAATCTCTCGCGCATTGTCGCGTTATCGTCTGAGGCTCGCGTAATTCAGATTTAATTGCGGCCGCGAAGAAAAGTGATGAATGGGTTTTATACCGTGCGGGCGATATTTAGAAAGATTGTAATAAAACCCGCCGATAACGCTTACATAATAAGCGCGCGTGCGAATTGGAGTAAGAATTTATTTTCGTAATTACATATAGCAAGCTTTCTACGAAATTGGGAAAACGTGAGATTTTAAATGGCCGCGAGTGGAGAGCTGACTTCGGCGAAATCAATTGAAATTAAAATTCTTATCAGCGAGACGATAAAAGGAGAATAATAAAAAAATACGAGACGCGAATCGAAAGGGAACACCGCTATCCAGGTGTATATATACGTACACATACACATACGCCGCCCAATCCGGAATCAATGTCCCCATAAAACACGCCTGCGTTTTTCATAGGTCGCCGCGTGCGCGTGGGGGCCCCCAATTAATGCCGCGGCCTTGAAATACTTCGCGAAGTCTGGCCCGCGGCCCGAAGCGAAGATCCCCCCCGTTCCCGGTGGGGAAGTCGAAGAGGAAGAGAGGAGGAAGAAAAAGAAGAGAAGAGGACTAACGGGGAAGGAGGAGGAAGTCAAACGACGAAGGAACAGGAACACGGCGAGAGGGAGAGAGAGAGCAGCGCGGGGTCGAGACGCCGAGAGATAAAGAGCGAGGAACGTGAATGGGAATATATGTGTATATACGCGCGCGTGTACCGGCTTAACGGTGGAGAGGAGATGCGGGTTGAATGGTTGCAGATGGTGGGTGGGTTGGTGGCGCGGGAGAAATAAGAAACGGGGAACGGAGCGGTGTTTTGAATTGGAGGGGGATTAATATTGATTGGAGTGTAATTGGATTGTTTTAAACCTTAGCTATGAGATAGATATGCGTATAAATGTATGATGGTTGATATTCTTTCACTTAAAAAAAAAGAATTTTTTAGTTGTAAAATTGTATTTACTGCTTCGCAACAAATTCCAATATCTTCATTTTCAAAAACAACCCCGATTTCTCACATTGCCGCAGAGTACCGAACTTTTGTTATCATAAAAACAAAGTCCAAACCAACGACAATGGGATTAAAAAATAAATCAACTAAAAACTCGGATATAGACAACGCAAACGCCATCGTACTTCTTTTCCCCATCGCCGCTCATCAGCTCCCCCGTGCCACGATTTTCGCGGCCAATGGGCTCATATTCGCACGGGGCGCGCGCCTCGGCGGCGGCACTGCCGTCTGGAATGCGGGCGCGGCAAGTATATCGCGCGCGTTCGCTCGCTCGCGCCGCAGCCTACTTCGGTCGGCTCGCGCGAGCTCTTGAATCTCTCTCTTCTCCCCCGCGCTGTAGTTCTAAACAAACTAAATAAATGAACATTCGGCGGATCGAAAAATAGCGGTGATGGATGAACTCGAGCTATTAGTGGAGAGGTTAGAGTAGGGACAGTAGGTGGGAAAACGTATCGTTAATAACCATTAGCCTACACGAGAATCGTGAAGATATAAGAATTTTCTCTGCCGCTACCACACAAATGAAAATCGCTCTCTATAGTACCCAAGAAAAAAGAATCAACTATTTCCGATCACTCGCGACACGGCCACAGTCCACGGGCATCGCTACTCGCGCGTCCGTTACTGCGGTGTGCACACGCACGCGCTCGCCGGAAAAAGTATGTGCGCGCGGACGCCGTCGCGGCGGCCCGAGGACGTGCACGTACATATATATACACACGCGGCTGAGAGCACACGTGTGTAATACGTACGTATGTAAGGAACGCTGACGTACTGTCGTTTCGATTATTTTTCATTAAGTTTTTGTGGTAGCTTTTGGTCGTCGTTTGAGTAAATTTAAAATACGAAATTTCGTTTCGTTGAATAAGTATATGTTGGAATTTTATTTATTTTCAGCCTTAGGAATTCGCGATCTTTCAACTCTCTCTCTCTCCTCACCATATCCCACCGCCAAATTGCGAATTTTTTTTCCAAAACCTCTCGACCAAAAATGATTATACAAAAAACTCGTTTCCACCTCCTCTTCATCGGTACGCACAAAAAACCTATACATTCTAGCTTCCACACACCGCGCACCGACATTCTGTCCTCCCACACATTTAATTCCTCGTGAATGAGTCCGCATTTTTTGCCCGCTGGACGGCCGAAACGATGGAATTCGCGAGTAGCGCAGGTATAAGTGTATATATTATACATGTCACTTGCGTAAGCCTAGGCCAGCCAAGCACTAACTGAATGAATCGTCTGACGTCAGTAGTCGACCGTTTTTTTCTTCTTACTCTCTTTTTGCAAAACTACGTTTCAAGCGCGACGCTGAATGACTCGGGTGTAATGTAGCTGTAAACAGGATTTGTCTACCGAGATGTTATCGCTGCTGTAGGTTCACGAAAGGTAATGGTGTTGCTAATCGCGTGATTTTTGGGGCTCGTTATAATTGGAGTTAGAACGTGTGCAACACGTGCTTTCGAGTTACGCGACACGTGCCCGCCCGTTGAACCCAAAATATTTGTAAATTCACGGTACACCACAATCTTTATATATATACAAAAGTATCTCTTTCTCCCCCTCAATAAACATCAGATATATCACTCGCTCTCGAGTATCACACCATCCCAAAATAGCAGCACCCTTATCAGCGCACGTGTCAATTATATAGCTTCCACGTAACCCCCTCCTACACATCCAAAAATATACACACACAATTGTACAGGAATTCGCTTGATTTTTCGTTGTTGCACGTACCTGTCGCGAGGATCGATCCAGGTCGTTTTCCTCGTGTTGTGATCGATGAAGTAGACCTTGCCGTCGTAGTCCTGCGCGACGTCCCACCCTTCCGGAAGCGGTATCTCCCCATTCCGTCTCCTTGGCATATTTCACTGCGCTCTAAATCCGGCAAGAGACAACACAACATTGATGATGATGGGTGCATCATAGATCTGCGGGTGTCTAGCCGCGCGCGTGTACTGTGTACGGCCCCTTCTCTCTTACTGGTATTCCGTGTGATGCATTCATACGTAATTACGCGGTCGTTCATATAATGCACGTGCGAGTGGACGGATAAGGCGATTTTTTGTGAGATTTTGGTATCAACCCCTTTGCGATTAATTTTTAGCTGTAGTGTAGTGGCAATAAATGCCGTATGATTTTTTTTCTACTTTTTTTAGAGTTTATTAAATTTAATATACGTGTGTGCGGTGCTAAAGCTGTTATTCGATGAAAAGAAAAAAGTTAAGCAAAGTTAATGCCTAGTTGTAAAAGAAGCACTTGACTTTCAATTATATCCCCCGCCGAAGGTCATTTCACTCGATTCTAAAAGATTTCTGAAAACAGTATTTACTTATTGAGAAAGAGGTCAAAGTTTACGCTTTCCTTTAAAGAAAGAAGTTTAACTTTTAATGTGTATAATTTGAGATAGCATCGTTCCCGCTCTAAATTTTATCGTCACTCGACATTTTTTATGTTATTAATGACTCTTAGATAACGGCCGGCGCGATATTAGCTTAAGCGGCATTAAAAATGTTTTGTTAAAAATATATCACCGCCAGCACGTGTATACGTCCGTGTGTTTTTGTTGGTATGTTAAAACGCGGAAAGAGCGTTGCGACATGCATCTATCGGCCGATATTTTCTTTTCATTTCCTTCGCATTCTTTATTTCCTCTTGTTTAAATCCAGCGCCCGAAGTATATATATTGCCATTATCTTATTAAAATAGGCACGCATATATTATGTAAATCGCGTGTGCACTTGTCGGCTTACAATCCATACGCGACATTAGCATACAATGACTTTATTGCTCAGAATGTAAATTTAATTAAATATATACATATTACACGTATATATAATAAACATACGAACGCGAAAGGTATTTTATAGTAATTGGCTTTTCAGAGATTCGCATTTTTCGAATATTGCGAAACGCGCCTTCTAATTTATACAGAATCGGCCTTCCACTATACCCATAAGCTTGCGCAAGATTATTTATATAAGAAAATTTTGAATTCTTTATGCAACCGATTTGAGAGCCGCCCGGTGTAATTACGGGCGTCGTCGTCGTCGTCGTCAGCTCGCGTTACGAGTATTTAATTAATCGGATTCGTTGGCTCGCGAGCACACTTTTTTTTTTATTTAACGATTGACAGCGGCGCGCGCGGCAATTCGAGCCGCACGTTACTGCGGGTTTAGTCACTCGACTATAATTTCAGGAATGTCTTAGCACGTGTGTATGTGCCTATATATATATGTACACCGTAACGATTTTCTCGCGACCAGTCGTGTTACCGAACGCGTGAACTTATCCAATTGAATTTCCTTTCGTTGAGCAAAAGCAACTTTCCCGGTCCAAAAAGATTTAAAAAAAAAAAAAACACCGTTTGTATACTCCCGGTACCATCAACAACCAACTGCGACAAAAATCCACTTAAAATCGGTACCCGATCCATTCGGCTTTCTGAAATGAGCCGGGATAACACCCTCCGTCCGTCCACGTCTACACGCGCATTCCTCTCTCGCTCCTATCCCGCACACACACACACACACACACACTCGCTAGGTATCCTCGGAAAAAGTAGACCTAGAAATAGACAAGCCGGGCGTACGCGCACATACATATATATCCACGCCAGCCAAGGGGACGTACACACTTGCACACACATGCACGCATGTGTATGTACATACAACGCGCGCGGAGACACCGAGCGCGCGCGTCCGCCATCATGAATACCTCATTATCATGAGCGGAGTGACGTCACAGTCCCCGCCTTCAGATTCCTCTCGAGCGGAATTCCACCGTTAGCATGATAGCGCTGCTGCCGCCGCCGCCGCCGGAGCTGCCGCCGCTGCTCTCGTTGTATAAACAAGCGGGGATGCGTTGTATGCTCCGAGAGATAGAAATTCCTGCCTCTTCGTTATCACTGTATATATTACGTATGTATATACGCACACTATGCACACTGAACCGAACTTTTTTCTTCTTTTCTTTTTTTTTTTATATATATTTCTCGTCGCGTATGTATAATACGTATCACTCACTGCACTGAGGCGAGGCGCTGAAGAAGCCGCTGCTCCTCCGTCGGCGCATCATCCCCGTCGCTCTCGAGTATCTATATTTAAACGCGCTCTCGCGCCCCGTCTCTCTTACTCTCTTCTCGCAACTTCTCTCTCTGTCTCACACGCGATTTTTCTCTGCCCCTCTCTCTGGCTCGGCCGTGCCGATTTCTCTCCTCGCGGTATGCACGCGCGCACTGACACCAGGCGCTGCAGCAGCGCGGAGAGTCGTGTGATGTTCTCGCGTGCACTAAAACTCGTCGTCGCTATTCTCCTTGGTCATCGTGATAGATCACACCACCGCGTAACAATAACAACAATAAAACAACAACAACAGCAGCAGAAGTAGTAGCAGGTAGCTGGAGCACACCACGTATATATATAAATACTACACTCGCGCGCGCTCGCGGTGCACACTTTCTCTCCCCCGCGAGTATATGTACATGTATATATATACACACCTATATCTCACTATCTTATATATACTATATATCGTCGACGACTTATGATACGACCGCGGCTGCTGCTGCTGTGCTGCTGCTGCTGCTCTGCCTCTGGCGCGCGTGTGTCTCCCCAGTGAAGCAGAGCGCACTGCGGGCCGCCGCGTACTACTACTGCTGCTGGCAGCGCGCGCTCTCGCTCTCTCTCTTTCTCTCGCTCCACTCCACTCTCCACACTCGCTGCTTGCCTGCTGCTGCTGTTCGTCTTCGTCGTCGTCGCGCTCGCCGCGCACCGCACTCACTCACTCGCACACACTATATAAGCGCGCGCACGCACTTTTCAGCGCCCCGACGACAAGGGACACACATTTCTCTCTATCCCTCTCTCGCTCTATATGATAGCGCTCGGCGCTCGCCGCCTCTCTCTTTTAGGTTATATACGCGCGGTAAGTGTACGTATGTATGGTACACGTACGTGTGTGCACTGTACGTCGTCGTGTCTCTGACCGAGAGCGAGTACAGTGACGGCCCGCTAGTACTTAGTGTGTAGAGAGAAAGAGAGAGAGAGAGAGAGGAGAGGATATCAACCTCGCGCGAGGGGGGAGAGAGAAAGTGCGCATTCCTGCCGCGAGAGGGAGACTCGGCGCCACCTGGCAGACTGTTGCTGCTAGCTGCTGCATGCACATGCTGCTGGTGCTGCTGACTGCTGGTGCCTGCTGCAGCAGGCGGCAGAAAGCCGGATTATCGTTATATGGGCACCTAATGGCCTGTGCCATGCGTGTGCGGCGTTTGCTGTCTTACAGGCGGATTTTAGGCTTGCGCTCGCTAGCTGGATTGAACTGGATCGAGACGTGGACCCCGGGAATTCGAGTCGGATTTATGATGATGTGCGTAAGGATATCAGGGATGAGGAGGAGAGGTTGGCCGGTGGATGGACGGACTTCGGTTACGAGGTTTAAATAGCTGTTGAGACTTGGTCTTTTTTACATAGGTCTGTGGAAGTTGGGGACGGTGGAAATGGTTTGGGAGTGTATCAAATGATAAAAGATTTTTTCGGAATAACAAAATGTAGTATTTTTGTAAAAAGGAAAGTTCTAGAGGAAGTAGCTTTACTAAAATAGTTATTCATGGGTTAATTGATAGAGAATAACAAAAAATCGATAGAGTATCGTAAATTTCGAAATCATTTGTAATCTTTCAAATTTTTTTAAGAGTCCGATTTTTTTACAGCATAAGTAGTTTGTTTCTATTTTCGACGAATGGCTTATCTTTAACAACATTGCATGTTAAGTGCCATCTTCTAAGTATATTTATTTTTATCATTATTTCTTTTGTTTTTCTTTAAAAAAACTTCAACTTTGTCACAACAAAATATCCTCAAGACATGAAGTTTATACATATATAAAAGACGAAAGAAAATATATACCCATCATAACTCTAGATCGGCATTTCCACGTGAATGGTGAAAATACGTGTGTGCACAATTAGTGGATGCATTATATTCCACTTCCTATTTCTCTATACACTATCGTCAAACACTCCAGACCTCCAGGATGTCAGGATTCGACGAAATTTACGAAATTCATAAAATTCATAAAACTCGTGGTATATTAAAATCTCGACATATAGGTACACGAGAAAATTTATATTATTGGAGATTTGAATGCCTATAGCCGTAGGCGTGATCCTATATCGATGAATATTCGACGCGCTAAAATAGCATGTTTATGGAACGTATTATTTAGTCCTCAAAAACGGCATGTTCTTGTTTGTGCACATAAGGATTGTGCACATATTTATTGTGCACAGATAGCATTGGTACAGATCTATATATATATAGATATATACCAATGTTAAAGTGTGCACAATTAATATGTGCACAATCAGTATGTGCATAAACAAGAACACGTCTCAAAAACGTTTCCATTTCATACGGTTCTCGAGCAAATACGCTGGTTTCAATATTCGTAACGGATATATTTCGCATTTCATAATTTTATTGAGCTAGCACAGTTTTCGTAAAGAGATACAATAGCCTATACGAACTTTTATATAATTTTGAAAAATATTACATTTGAATATTTTGTGATAGAATGGATAAGTATATATTTTGGAAAGTATTAAATATCATATGTTTATCAATTTTTAGAGTATACTCATAAAATAATATATAGCTTATAAAAATGAACATAAAGTAGTTCGTCATTCAAATAGGAACTCACAAATTTTTTTCTTACAACTTTTTCTTATCCTCACAAATCATCATTTAACACTTTTAAAGAATTCCCAATCGTCCTTCCTCCAATCCCACACTCTATGCGCACGCGAAAATTCGCACCCGCATAGATACTTACCTATTATCGCGTAGAGGTATGTATATACATATACATCTAGTATCTACAATCATTTACGCATGTGTGTCCGCATTCGTGGATGCTATACATAATACATACAACATACAGTATATACACTGCTTACAGCACAGTACACACACACACACACACACACACACACACACACACACACACACACACACACACACACACACACACACACACACCGCACTTGGATAAGTACTCGTCGCGTACTTGCGTGTGCCACGAATCCACGATGGCGATGGTCCACGTGACCATTTCACCTCCCAGCTGCTCTTCCCGTGCGTTACTGCGTTATAACTTATACTTATACCTCACACACACGTGTATATAAGATACGTAGATGTGTGTGTGTGTGTGTGTACATGCGCGTTGCTGTGCTGAGTGCTGCTGCTTATACTAAGTGCCGTCTTTGACGCAGTGGAATGCAAAAGGGACTTGTCGTCGACGGCTGCTGTTGTTGCTGCTGCAACGTAAAAAGGTCATAGACACCTCACTCCGTCTCTGTCTTTATGAACGCCGAGAGATAGTAAACACGAGAAGAGGATCGAGGTTCTAACCTATAGACGACGGTAGCGATTATCGGAGTTTAGGAGCTGCGGCAGGTAAATAGACGCATGCATACCGGAGAGCGCGCGTGTATTGTATTGTATTGCGTCGTCGCCTTTTTGTGACTGCAGCGGCATGAAAATTCGATGAGCGCCGTGTGATGTGTGACGCGTTGAAACTGAGAAGAAAAAGGAATGAGAGTTATAAACTTATATTGTAGTTGTAGGTATAGTTTGACATGTGATAAATGGTCAATGTTTATTTTGGCAATTTCATTGAATGGTTAAGATATTGTGGTTGGTAGAGTATATAGGAGTTTGTGCTGCTTTGTTTGGATTTAAGTGTAAGCCAAAGCACACTGTACTATCTATACATTGAGCAATATTGATGGTACTATCATTTGTTGTAGATCTGTCAGACTTATCAGCAGTGTCATGGCAACATCAGAGAGCGATGATTTCGAAAGTGCGGATGAGGAGATGAGTGCAGCTCGAGTTGAGCAGACCAAGAGAAGACCAGTCAAGCAATATAATTCTATTGGCTCAGATAGTGATGATGATGTAGACTATATACCAGTCCAGTATCATACTCCAATGAGAGGTTTTAATAAAGAAGGCTCTGATACTCCATTATCGCAACAAAAGCGAAGTAAGATTGGTAAAACTGATTAATTTTATGTAAAACCTTCTAAGGTAATCATAGGTATAATAATATGTTTAATTCTAACTTCTATATATGTATTTATGCGTAGATAAAAGCCAAATTGAAACTAAAAAGACTCCAACTGACAAGTGTGAAACAAAAGATGTAAAAAGTGTAAAAAACAAAGAAAAATCAGCTAACAAAGATAGTACAGAAGTGTGTCAAAGTGATTCTACTGAGAAAAAGGAAGAATCCAAGCCAGAAATGTCTTCCGAAAAAACAGTAGCAAATACTGAAAATTCAAAAAATATTGCAAACAAAAGAGAGCGGCCTCAAAGGCAGCGAAAGCCAAAAGAGGTACAATCATTAGGAGCTAAAAAATTAGGAGCAACGAAGATTGATAAGCTTCCAGATGTAGAAATAACACCAGAAGAGGTTAAGAAAAAGGTACAAACAGAAAACAGACCATCACCATTAATACAAGAATGTTGGGAAGAGTGTGACGAAAAAAATTTAGAAGAGGAATTGAGAAATGCACAAGAGGAGTTACAAAAAGAAAATTCAAATAAAAAAGAAGTAGAGGAATCAGAAATACCAGATGAGTTAAAATCAAATTTAACGTTTAAAGACATTTTCAAACCAGATGGTTGGGAAGGTTTAGGAGAGGATGTTGAACTACCAGATGACCTTTCTGATGATAAATATCGTCCTGTATTGAATAAACTTGCATCAGCAGGGGCAGAACAAGATAGTACAAATGGTAGATGGGGTGGATGGGGTGGGTGGGGGGTTAGTTCTTTGCTTAATACTGCCACTGCAGGTGTCTCAACACTGACTAGTCATGTCTCTCAGGGTCTATCAATGCTGGAAGAAACAATGGGAGTGCCAGATCCTGTTGATTTAATTGAGACAGAGAAACCAGAAAGTCCTGCAGAAAAAAGTGAAAAACCAAAAACAGAAAGTAAAGCCAATTTTTAATTAACTCTTGTATTTATTAAATCAAATAATATTGTCGAACAAAAATAAAAAATTTTTTTTGATAAATATTTTCATTATTGCAGATAAAGAACCTGAAGAACCAAAAGAAAGTCCATCTCAATTCTTACCCACTTCATTTGGCTTTGGTAACTTTATGTCCAGCATGTCATCAATCTCAAAATTAGTTGAATCCACTAGTTCAAAAGTCATTTCTGGTGGATTGGATACTCTTGAGACGATTGGCAAAAAAACGATGGAAGTTCTTCAAGAAGGAGATCCTGGTTTAAGAAAGAAAAGAGCATTCCTCTTAAATGATGTTGATAAACCCATACTTTCACAAGTGCTTCGAGAGGCAAAAGAAAAGGCTGACATTGAGGAAAAATCTTTAGAAGAAAAAGAGCTATCAAGAAAGGTTCATTTGGAAAGTCTGTTTGATGATTATCAGGGCTTAGTGCATTTAGAAGCTCTTGAAATGCTCTCTAAGCAATGCAATATGAAAATCCAGCAGCAGTTGGTAAATATTGATGGAAGTGAACTGACATCTATGCAAGAAACATTAGACGAGGTAAAGGAATTATGTGATCTTGGGGATGAAGATGAAGAACAAGATGAAGAAGAAAAAGCAAAAAGCTTGAAAGAAAAACTAGAAGAGGGTTGTAAAGACTTAGGTGTTACTATTACTTATGACAAACTTATTGACGTAAGTTTTCCAATCACTACGATGTAATATATTTTATTCCCATCTCTACTATCATGGCCATTTTATAGCCTGAAAAGCGGGGCAAAAATTGCGTCTGATTCCCTCTTTTACTTTACTCCTGCATAATACGGGAATAAAGTAAATTAGCAGGAATAAAGTAATTTAGCGGGAATAAGGTACTTCTATTCCCGCATTATGCGGGAATAAAGTAACATAGTCTAATTTTTTACGTTTATGGTGAATTGGGTTAAAACTAACAAAATTACAACACATAAATACAAAATAACTTTTCAAATCTATGAAATGGCCACAGTGGCGATGGGAATAAAGTACTATATGTAACACAGGACTAAAGTCGCAGATTATTCCTGAATAATCCGCGACTGAATAATTCCGGGAATAATCTGCGACTTTAGTCCCTTGTTACATAATATACTATTATTTTGATTATTATCTTACTTTGTAAATATATTCATTCATTCGTTTGTAGATTTGGAATGACATGAATTCTCAAATTTCATCAGAGTCGAAAGAACTCTCACAAAGAGAACTCTATCAAAAAGCCATATCAGCTTTAGCCCAATTTACGGCATATTCTGTTGAAAGATTCCACAAAACGGCAGAATTACTTTTAATAAAGGAACGTCGAAGTACAGTTAACGAAGCTGACTCTTTAGTCCAACTCACAAAGACTTTATCTTCTCAAATTGAGTCCATAGCATATCTTTATTGCAACATATTGAAGACAATGAAAGACGAATCTGAAAAGTCTGAAATTAAATCGAGTATTACCACTATCTTTCTAGAGGTATCTTACCTTTTGTATTTGACTTTAAAAAATTTACATATTCTTTTATCGTCATTTAACGAGGGAATATTACTTTTAGGCAACAAACGCCAGTTCATATGTCCAGGAAGCATTTAGACTATTAATTCCAATTTTACAAGTCGGAGCTATATGAAGGATGTTTTGATATTGTATAATGATTAAAGTTTTAAGATTTTTATTACGAATTTATAACGATGAGGATCTGTGAAAGTTTAACGAAATATATTATTAAATTAAAGTTTAGATTTATATAAACAAAAATAGATTTATACGGGAAAAATATTGTTAAATTATGTATAAAATTCTTAGCTTCTCGTAAAATCTTTAAACTGATTGACATCATTAAGGGGATATTGAACCCAACCTCATATTTTCCACTATTCTAATTTAATTTTTAATTTTGAATTCAGGCATCCATTATTCATAATAACTTACAAGGCAAGCTGTGATTAAAAATATATATATAAATTAAATATTGACCAAGAATATTAGAATATTGGAAATTATTGGAACGTATATTACGTTAAAGATTGTTACGAAAAGCTTAGAATTTTTATATTACAATGGCTAATATTTTGCCTGCAGTATTAATTCAGTGGTAACATAAAATTATGGAATTAAATTTCATAATATGTAGATAAAACTTAATCTCGTAAGATTAACAAATAGATGCCAATTAATTTATTTTGAATTTAAAATCACAATTTTCTAAATTTTATTAAATTTTATATTATTATTTGTATTATACAATTCGAAAATATTTCTAAGATGTTTAGAAAAATAAAGACGTACTGCACAACTTTAATTATTATAATTAACTCATTTTAATTATTATATAAATAATAAAGATATCTTATCATTGTTAGCATAATGGGATCTATCATTTACAATGTCTATACATGATTATACATTAAACAGGAAACAGAGATAAATTGCAGAAAAACCGTTAAAGAAATTCCTTTTTTTAAAGAAAGTAGTGATATTTTTTAATTTCAACATAATTTACAAAATTACAAACGTTACTTAAAGTAAATACAAAAACTCAACTATCCTGGGACATCTTTTCCAATCACATAACACCACATGTTTTTTCAAACAGTATCAGTGTTTTCCCCGTTTATTGCCAACCGGTGGCTTTTGCAATTGGAAACTCGACGTCGTGTCTGCAGATAAAGGCGCTGTGAGGTTGGTTGGAGGGTTGAAATTCAGACCTGTCGTCGGAGGTTTCATTGTACTGCTTAATGAAAGATTAGCCGACGGTGTTGTATTGACATTTCCCCATGCTGCGAACAGAAATAAAAATTTAAACCTTATTTTTCGTCTATGATGGTTTCGTTTTTTCGTGTAAATATATATGCAAGCAAAGGAGTGCGAAATTAAGTAGAAAATGATGTACCATCTCTTGTTTTTTAAATATTAATAAATAATAACAAATTTATGAAGCGTGATTTATATAAAGTTTAAATTTTGTTAATATTACAATTTATACGGCAATTTAAAAGTTTTTAACAAGTTGATTGTTATTATTACAACCACATATTATTAGTTTCCATCTATTAATTACTGATAAGCGTAATTTTGAATGCAGATAACGTATTGATTTGTTCTGTACGAAATGTAACATACTGCATGTACACCCATCCTTGGATTCTTGCCGAACGTGCCTGCTCAGTTTCAAAATCCTGCAATCTCATTGGACAATTCGAGTGTAAACATTAACCTTAAATTGGAATCGACCAAAGGGATTCCAGGATTTTGAAACTGTGCGGACACGTTCGCCAAGAATCCATCACGGATACATGTAAATACTTTAAGATGCCAAAACAAAAATCTCATTAAATTTATATCGAGTTGTCAATCAACTTGTTAGAAGAAAAATGTTAATTACTCACTTATGTATAACTTCAACACTTCCTTCACTTTTCATTCTTGTTTTAATAATATAATAAAAATATTAAATATAGGTATATTTCTTGATGTTTGTTAATGCACTACCTAGATAAATTATTAGAAGCATGAAGGAAAAGCAGTAAAAAAGTAAATTCGCACTTGATTAAAAAAATAGTAAAATGTGTCGCCGTTTATTAGTGATCACTGACATGAATGAGCTGTAAATCCCACATTGTGAAACACAAAGTTAAAGCAAACAAAATAAATTTTCAGTACCTCAATAAACAAATTAGAATACAGCCAAATTTTATTTTTTTCCTGAAAAGGTAAGAGAAGAATTGTAACACAGTTGATTGCTATTGAATGACACTCAGAACTTGTCATTAAATGAAAATTTAGGATAGGATATATTAGACGTTAATCGTAGAAAAGAGAAAAAGCAAAATAAAATAAAAATTTTTATTACACATGATTTGCATGAAGATTTTTGGCAAAAAATAAGAATGTGGATAAATGAACTGACAAGAAAATAGATGCAGACTTGCTATAAGGCTACAACTTAGAAGAATGTCATTCTATTAAATCTAAATTACACCTGCAAATAATTGTATTTTTAAGTGGCAGAAGATGTTAGTAAACTTCTACCTTGCTCTAAATCCTTGCCAGACCTGAATATTGGAATTTATAGATAGGGTAATTATAATGATGTTATAATAATACCAAAAAACTTTAATTGTAAATATTTATTGTTGTATTATTTAAACATGATAGCCATTGCTTACCCAATGGATTCTGTGTGCCAAGGCTAGGTTGTGGTGTTGAATTTAAAGCTGTTGAAGATAAGAAACTCCTGTTTCCTATATCAAGAAACATATTTATAAATATATTTATATAAACGTTATTTACTATTAAAATAAAAAAATTAAATTTTTATATTTCGAATTTCCATACCTGGTCCAAACGGGGTTGGGCCACTTGTAATTTTGCCTATACTACTTCGATTTGATTTACCATCAGCTTTAAGGTCTTCAAAGACATTTGTGTTATCTTTCAAGACATATTTTCTAAAATTAAGGTATTGCTCTTTTTGATGTTGCACTTTTGTATGTACACCTTGGAGTCTTCCAGCAACTGCCACAAGGGATTCATGCAATTTATTCATTGCCATAGTTAATTCTGCAATCATTAAAATATATACTTAATAAAAGAAAGGTATTTTCAGTTGCTTTATTTTTTGAAGCATAATGCAGTGTAAGTTCTACATTATTTTACCTTGTGGTGTTAACGTTTTCGGAGTCATCATTGTCTGTATATGTTTTTCAGTTGTTTCAATTTGAGATTTAAATAGCATTAAATCATGCTCAAAATGTTCTGAAAGTTCCATGAAAAATAGAAGTGGTGCATTGTTTTCATATTGTAATCCTGGTGGTGTATCGTGTGTTCGTTGTGCAATTTCTGCATTTTGCAATGCCTTAGCTGTATCCTGTTTAAGTTTATCTGCTAATGAGCGATCTCTTTGTACAGAACCAGCCAATGTAGTCAATATTTCCATTAAGGATGCTGTGTCTTCTGAACACCTGTTAAGTGGTCTGGCTGAACCTCTGGCTATGTCAGAGCTCAAAACTTTTTGTGTTTTAACAAATTCCCTAAAATTGAAATAGAATTTATATTTCTTATTAAACCAAATTTAAAAAAAAGAAAGTCGATACTCACTTGAAACTTTCAATTGTTTGCATAAGTTCATTTGGTAACAGATTTTCTTTGGCAGCAGTTGGACTTGTACTACCTTGAGTGAGACCTTTATTGGTAACTGTAACATCCAATCCTCCAAGTCCTTTATTAGCTGTTGTAACTGGAGTGGCAGCAACAAGTGCTGTTGTTGTGGCTGGTTTTGCTCCAAACAGTCCACCACTTGTTGCACCAAACAGTGAGGCTAAAAATATTTTTAAACAAAAACGTTTTTTGTAAAAAAACTTCTAAATTAAACAGTAACTTTTCTATAAATTCAAAATATTACAAGTACTGGTAGTGGTGGCTGCAGCTCCAAAACTCAAGGCTGAACTTATTGGAGCAGCAGCAGCAGGAGTACTTGTTGTAGCTCCAAATGATAATCCTCCTGCAGGTGCTGAAGCTCCAAAACTCAAACCTCCAGTAGTGGCATTAGTTGTAGTTGTTCCAAAGGATAATCCTCCAGCTGTAGCAGGTGTTCCAAATGATAAACCTCCTGCAGTTGTTGCAGCGGATGCCCCAAACGATAATGTTCCTCCAGATGTTGAACCTACTGATTGACTAGTAGCTGGAGTACCAAAGGATAAGCCTGCTGGTTTTGCTACATTTGGAGTGCCAAATGTCAAACCAGTCGATTGAGTTGGCTGACCAAGCCCAGTTGCCTGACCAAGTCCAGTTACCTGACCAACCCCAGATGCCTGACCAAGCCCAGTTGTTTGACCAAGCACTGTTGTTTGGCCAAATCCAGGTGTCTGGCCAAGTGCAGTTGGTTGACCAAGCGCAATTGTCTGGCCAAGTGTAGTTGGCTGACTAAAAGCAGTTGTCTGACCAAGAGCAGTTGTCTGGCCAATAGCAGTTGTCTGGCCAAGTGCAGTTGTCTGACCAAGCGCAGTTGGCTGTCCAAGCCCAGTTTGCTGTACTTGAGGAGTTTGTGTTTGAAAGAGACTAGTTCCTGTAGATAAGCCACCTCCTAGGGTTAGGTTAGGCGCTGTAGAAGCTGTTCCAGCAGCTGGTGTGCTACCAAAACTGAAGATAAATGTTTAATTTAATCTGACAAACAGTACTTTTTAACAATTTCAAATGATTGCATTAGATTACAACTTTTTAGGTTAGAGTTCACCTGTAAACTTACGCTTGCGTGTTGAATCCAAATCCCAGAGCCGTCGCAGTGGTGGTCGGCGTGCCGAATGTGAACTTCGACATCCTTATTTTCTTTTATCACACTCCAAAAAATACCACACTCGCTCCAATTAAAAATTATTATTCACAGGTAAAACACTTGGCACTACGCGCGCTCCGAGGCGGACATCATCAATACCTATCATCATCGTCGCAGATGGAAGTCTGCTAATCGAACGCATAGGCGCGCGATTCCGATTCGGTTGCCTTTTCCCGCGTATGAGCCGTGCGCTCGTTATAATAAATAAATACATGCGTTAATGTTATCAAGCTTCACACATACTGGAATATATACTATTTAGGTTGCAAGATGTTCTCGATAAACGCATGAACCCCCATGAAACCGTGCAATTATTAAAATATCGATAACACTGCACAATTCTTGGACCCATATGCACGCACATATATATATACTTGCCTCTTGCCTGTAGCACGCACTACCAACTCCTACCACCTAACCTCTCCAGCCAACAGTTACAAGCGTATAGCGAATAGAATAGCGCGTAATCCTAGTGACTTTCTAACCCAACGTTCAACGGTACGTAACAACGGCGCTGCACACGCATCGCGACAGCACCTCCAACTGCCATTTGCCAATGCATATAAAAATCTGCGTCGCGCCACAGTACCTCGTTCTCCCGTCCCTGACGCGCTGCTGTGTCTCCTCAGGTCACTTTCCTATTCCATCACGACATAAAATATAATCAGACACCCGCGCCGCGGCCACTGTAGTCTACGTGTGCCACGATGGCCGAAAAGGCTGCTGTTGACGCCGCCGTCGCTGCCACTGTCACGGACGAAAAGCCCGCAATGGAGCCGCCGACGAACAGCGGCATCCCCGAGGTACGTATGATTGCTGGACCTCCTGGGGTAAGCTTAAATTTCTACCTGGAGATGCTTCGCGAGGTAGGTGGAGAGTTGGAGTAGCTAGCGTATAAGGTCTACATGTAGCACACGCAGACGTAGTAGTACACAAACGGACAGGGCGCGCACGTACTGTGTATATATATATACATACTAACGGACTGAAAAAAATGTTTTGACAGGTCGTCGTCGGCGCCGGAGCTGCTGCGTCGGTGGCGACTATCCCGGTAATGGCACGCACGTGGAAAGATATGGAGATGATATCTCTTTCTGGCTTTCGTTAAGATTCTCGATTGTCTAAGGCGATTTGCGATTTGAGACATATCTATAAATGTTGCTTTGATTGGAAATGATGCAAAAAAACTCAGGATTTGGATTTTGAGGATGAGGCATATCTGTTAGTATTGTTTATTCTAAACAGTACAGTTTGTTTGTAATTGATATGCTTCAGTGTAACGTCTTAGACACGAGTCTTAAAAAAAGACAGAGTTCAAACAGCACAGTTGAATAGTCTTTAATGGCACACCATGAATTTGTCCTCTGTAGGGTCCAACAGAAAACGAAGTGAACACTATGAAGTTGCAGGTGTCTCAGGCACTAGCCAGGCTGGAGGAGGGAATGGAAAAGGGAACGGAGTCAGAAGGTAGTACATGGAATAATCCTTCAGGTTTCCTGTCACATCCCAAGGCACCTGAAGATATTTTCACACTGATACAGGTAAGGAGGGTAACATATTGTTATTTTTATACATGTACATTTTCCATATGATACTATAGTTTTCTTCCATTTTTCGAAATGCATAAACATACGAAGCATTGAAGTACATACAAATATTATAAGTCTATGTATTTTTAATGTTTGATTGATCTGTGTAAAAAGAAGTTTCATATTGAGAACATTATGCACGTTTTAATGAAAGTTGCTTGTGGAACATTATAATTATTTTTCATATACATCTAGTCTTGGCTACTCTGGAAGCAAAGATAAAATTGCATTAATTTGAAATTAATAACATGCTTGAGACATTAGATTTAATATCTATCTTTCCTGTATATAGTTTTACCTTAGGTTTACATAATAATTTCTAAATATATTTTTATTTTGTAGGATCTAATTGTTTATGAAGATGCTCCTCAGGAAGATGGAAAGCAAGAGCCGAATCAAATAACTAGCCTGCCACCACTCACAGATGCCGCCAAGTTAGCTTTAATCTCTCACTCAGTTTCGGCTTATGCAATGTCCTTAGCTCGAAACCATGCACAAAGGTTAGCTGGTCGGTTAGCAGCTGACACCACGAGGTGGCTTAGTCACATCTTTCGATTTGTTGATTGTGCCTCATCTTTTCATGAAGATCCTATTGAGGGACTTGCAAGGGTCACTCGATTGGCACTGCACAGAAAGTATCCTAGATATATAGATGAAGGTTTTACAGCATTAGCCAGTTCACCTCCTTTAATTTATAGTTCTGTTGCTGCACCACTAGGTTTAGTTCAACATTTATGTAAACAGGTGAGTTTTCATGTTTGAATTTCAATATCAGGTGATTCATTTTTCTTGTTGACTGAGCTTGTATTATCTGTAAATGTTACTTAATCAATGATAAGGAAAAAATGAAAATAACAGCAAATATTAAATTTAAAAATATAATGTTAATTTACGTTTAACTTATTGATTTCTTATTTAGTGCTTATATTTTTTCCTCAATACTTATATTTAAGTTACTAAAATGATTTGTAGAGAATAAAATAACAAAGTTACACGATTCGCTTTATTCCAGCTTTCTTTACCACTACACTGCATAAGGCCCATTCCATACAACACTATGTTTGGATCTCGACACACCATGGACATTTCGGCGCTGGAGAGACGTCTGACCGAAGATTCTTCATCTAGTTCCGTGACACCGCTTTTAGTGCTGGCAGAGGCCGGCTCCGTGCTCACTGGACACTGCGACAATATAACTAGGCTCCGCGAAATATGTGATAAGTATAACGTCTGGCTGCATCTGCGCGGCGACTCTTTAGCAGCCTTAGCTTTAAACAATTCCCCGAAAGATCTGGTAAGGATAACGAACGCATATTGATTTTGTGAATAGCGCCAATGGCATGTAAGCTAAAAAGGATTTTCCAATTTTTAGTCTTCAAAGATTGCAGATAGTATTACCTTGCCAATTGGAATTTGGTTGGGCATTCCTTCGTTACCAAGAGTCGTATCCTTTTAATACATAAAATACTATTTATATTGATATTTGCATTGTTTCCCTTTTAAGAAGATGTTCAAGAAAAGTACACATTTTTTTCTCCATTTGAATACACACGTTACCTCGCGCACGTATTCTCAACTCTCATGCATTAATCTCCAGAAACTTCATTTTCCTCGTATACCCGAATATCGCATCATCGTAACCCCAATCCCCCAACCAACTCTCAGTGGCTGTAAACACCCGTAAACTAGACCTTCCAAAAAGTAAAACAACAATCCACGTACTACTACTACTCCATCCTAAAAATAGCACTAGGAACCGCTATATATCTCTCCACGCATGTCTACATTAACTCGGTCGCATTCAAAATATCTCCTCAGGTTCCAAAACTTGTCGTAACTCGGCTATTTATATATTCCTTAACATCGTCCTCACGCGTCAAGACGCTGTACAGGCTGGCGGACACTCGCGGTACACGTCCCACGCCCAGGGACACGACGCTGTCGTTGATATCCGGCCTGATGGCGGACTCGCTGTCGCGCCGGCTGCCCACCCTGCCCCTGTGGACAGCGCTGCAGGCCCTCGGCCGCGATGGAATCGTGAACCGGTTCCGCCAGTGCTTCTTGGTCATCGAGGAGCTCTACAGCAAGATCAAGAAGTTCAATTGCATCAGGCTGCTGGTGAGTAAGCGAGCGCACGTACCGGTTAATGGCCCGCACACGTGTGGAATAGATAAAGTCCGGTGTTTAATGATGATAAGGATTTTTTTTTATGTTTAATTTGTTCATGTTGAATGTTGGTAATATTTTTTGTGGTACACATATGGAACAGGATTGAATTTATGGTAGAAAATTGTTTTGTTATTTTATTAGAACGATACGGCAAAATTTCATTAAATAGCTATAAATTAGCATAGCAGGTTCTTTCATTTTCTTTAAACAATTATGGACTATAAACTAGCACAATTAGCATATGTAATCAAATGAAAATTAATTGTCCCCATAAGGAAAAACGTGATTTCGTTACAAAATTTTTTTTCAAAATAATTATAGGTAGTCGGATAGCAGTAAAACGAGTTGAAAAAGATTGTAATCTCGGCCTTTTTTGTCTTTTTTTTACAAAATATTTTTTGAACGAGCGAAATCGTTTGAGATAAAATAAGAACAGAGTAACAAAGATAAGGAATATTTATTGTACAAATAACGTGAGAGCCCATTAATTGTTTGGAGAAATAAGCTTTCTGAATGTGGAACCACTTTGTTGAAAAAAAAACTATGTTACTTTTAGAGTATAAATCTTTATTGCTTCTTTTGTTACTTTGAATACCCAAATTCGTTTTAAAGGTTTAAATATTTATGATAATTTTTTAGATTTGTATCTTCTATGTATGTATATAGAAGAAACGAGACAGACTCATAAATAGTGCTAAAACCCCGTCTAATTTTTAACGAATTCTAACGAAAATCCATAAGTTTATAACTTATGCGGTAATAAGTTATAAACTTATGGAATTTCGTTAGAATTCGTTAAAACGCACTAGACCAGAATTCTAGAAATAGAATTTCATTGTTTATAATAACAAATTTATTTTTTCATAATTAAGTTTTAAGAAAAGCCTATAAATTCACAAAACGCGTTGTTTTTTACAATATGCAGTAAAATATAAATAAAGCTAATTTAACAGAATGGAATTCTAATGTCAATACAAGATCCAAACGGATGAGTTAATAAGATAAAAAATTGTCTAAATTATGCTTCTAGTAAAACTTAATTTTGTATCTTTCCTGGTAGACAATTGGCCATTAGACTCAAGATACAAAATTATGATTCACACTCTACCATAAGCGCCTTTACCAACCAAATTCTAGTAAAACTACTAAAAAACTGCTGCCAATTCGTTGGCACGTAGCTTCCTCCAAATTAATGCATCGTTCCTATATATATGTATAGTATATATTTTAAATATAAAATATGTTTATTCATTATACTTTTTTTTCAATGATTTAATAATTCATTAATATTTAAAAAATTGCATATTTTTTTCTTATTATTGAAATTATTTGTTATTTGACACTTATGTTATTAAAAAAAAAAGTACTATTTAAAAAAATAAATAATTAAAAAATTGCTATCTACCCTGAGATCAACTTATTATTAAAATTTGTTGTTATTTCACACTTATTTTATTTAATTTATTTAAGAAACAATTATTTTTAATATTAATTATTTTTACATATTCAGTCGATAAAACAGGATTAATGATAATGTATGAGTATTACACCATCTTCATAAAAAACAAAAGTAAATAAAATATTATGTAAACACAAATATCAGTGGCAGCTAATAAAACATTTACATAAACTTCTAAAGGTAAAATGAGTGTATATAAAATTATATGCTCATGAACCATAAACGTTTCAACTTTAAAATTTTTATCTCAAAATTGAGAGAGGGTAATTCTTACTATATATTCACTTCTTAAATTGCGATTATTCGAAAAATACAAACTCAAAATAATTGGCCAGCGTATCTAACTACTTTCATGTTTCTGCAGAGCTCGCTGTAAATTAACCTTAATAAAAAATAAAAGCAAGTAAACAACACGCGCGCGTATCGCGCGTCATTTCCATTTTCTAGTAACATATAAGGTGAAACGCGCTATAGCGGGACAGCTTTTTTTGTTATCGTGGATTTCGCCATTTTTAATGAAACATAATTATTTTTTAAAAGCTTTAACACAATATTCAAATTATTTAAAGTAATTTTCAAAAAAAAAAAACATTTTTCAACTGATATTTTAATTGTATTAACAAAAATAAGTCTAACCTATAGTTGGGCATATTGAATTCAAACTACGCTAATACCTGGACAGAGGTGCAACCTATATCGGGACAAATTAAATTTAAATGCAATTATATTGGCAAATTGAACTTTATCGAATCATTAACTTCAGTTATACATCGAAATATAATATTTAACAGTAAATAAACAAAAATTGGAATCCTTTCTTGTTTAATTGGCATTTTTTGTTGCAAAACAAGCATTTCAAGACATGATAGTTTTTCTCCAGGTCGTCTAATTTTGTGCATAATTTTGTTTTCTCTTCCTTGATTTCATCTCAATTTTCTTTAATTGTTTTAGACCTTATTTTTTTACATTATCGTACAACTACTTTACATTATCTATGTCAATCTATTATTTTTTTATATTTCATGTATTATATTGATGAAGAATCTTAAGTAGGCTATATATTAAATGTTAAAAGTTGAGTTTTTGAGTGAATAGCATCCTTAACATCACAAATTAGATTTTATATAAATAAGTTTATAATCTGAAAAAATACTTTTGATAAGAGTTATTTTGACATAGATAATTTCCTTTCACTTACTGTTTTAATACAACTTACCTTACTACTTTTGAGGTTATGTTTTGAAGCTGCTAATTTTCACAGTTGTTACAGCACTAGCCAAGACTATTCAGATACATACTAATTAATAATTTATTTAAGTTACTATTTAAGTACAATTACTTCAATAATTGTACTATTTCTGTAGAAAAGCCACGCGTAGATTGCACTGTCCGACTTAAGGAATGCGCGTATCGAATACTTACCTATAGTTGGACAGCTACTGCTGTCGTGTCCCGGTATGGAGCACTCGTATTTCAAAATAGCTCTATAGTTGGACATGGAATATTTTAATACATAATTATAATTTAAGTCCTGTTTACTTCCTAATTTATTTCAAAATATGAATATTTTGATTTGTGATCATTATTTTTTGACTTTGGGGTTAAATTATGTCTTTTTTTTTATAAAAGGTCAAGCTATAAAAAATACATGATTTGTATGAAAGTAGATTACTTTAAATGCGATTTGGAGGTAAACTTTTAATTTATTTTATAGTTTAAATTAATATTTAAATCAAACAATATTCACGCCTACTTGTAGCTAAGACCTTGGAATATTTAAAATAAGTATCTTACTGCTTAAACATTTATTTTACTATGAGAATTTAACTGTCCAGATATAGGCATCACTTTTAGCTTGTCCCGACTTAGGGCATTTCACCTTACATAAAACCGTTCCCGAAAAATTACGATTTGAAAAGAGGGCTAAAATAGTTTTTAGCAGTTTTAACCTCAAATATCTCTGAAATTTATAAACTAATTCTTTTACCCTAAGAACTTATGTAATAAATAATATACAAACTCTACATCTCCATCAAATTTCAAAGTAATTAAATTTTACTTTAGTTATTGTGTGACATAGAAAGTCATTTCCAGAAATACCAAAATTTTAAATATCAAATATCTCAAAAACTAACCATATAATCTGGATGAACTTTTACATAGGTATTGCCTATATCGCATACAAAATAGTCCATAAATTTCAAACTGATACATGAAGTCGTTATTAAGAAATTACGATTTTGAAAAAAACGTAAAAAAATTTTAACCTTAAATGTCTTTAAAAATTATGAGACAATTCTTTTACCTAAAGGACTTATACAATAAATATATAAACTCTACATCTCCACAAAACTTGAACATGATTAAACCAATTTTTTTTCTCTAGTTATCATGCGACAAAGAAAATGACTTTGTAAAATACGAAAATTTTAAATATCAAATATCTCAAAAAGTAATCGAATGATCTTGATGAAAATTTGCACACATATTATCTATACCACACACAAAATTGTTTATCAATTTGAAGCTGATTCGTCGAGCTGTTCTTGAAGAATTATGATTTGAAAAAAAAAATTAAAAAAATTTTAACCTCAAATATCTCTGAAATTTGTTGACCAATCATTTAGCCCAAAGAAATCAGCTGAGAGCTCTCCAAAATCTACAAGCAATTTCAAAGCGATTAAGGGGGTTCATCCAACCAGGAACGTATCAAGAATCAATGTCATCCCGCACCGCGCGCACAGGCTTGCTCGCATGGGGCCCCCCACTCTTGTAGTCAGAGCGCGTGTTTATACGGGACTGACACATACACATAGCTTCGTGCCGTCTGTCATCTGTGAGCGTGCACAGTGCACACAGAGCGGCGCTCGTCTGTGTGTTCCCCCACCGCTCCAGCGTCGTGTGCACGCGCGGCCGTACACCTAAAATTCCATACTTTCAACTACAATATCTTAAAAACGGTGAAGCTAGGATCTCTGAACTTGTAATATGATATTCTAATTATTGATCTTAATAACATATTAGTTTTTCAGACAAACGCTAAATGTATCTTTGAAGTTATAGACTGAATCGATCTTTCGCGCGTGTGCGTCCCATAAGACGCCGTGTTAAAATGCTCAAATTTGACAATTAATATCTCGATAACGGTGAAGCTAGGCTCTTTTTTGTGAGGATATCATATAGATAATGATGTCAGGTACATGTGAAAAAAGTTTCAAAGACTTCCTAAATAAACTGAAAATTGGATGAACCCCCTTAAGTCACTTTTACTCCCCTAATAGTGTTACACACTCACGCGCGCGCGCACACATACACCCACACACACACACACGCGCACACACGCACGCACGTACCCGCACACACACACACACACACGCACGCACGCACGCACGCACTCACTCACTCACACTTTCTAAAATCATGTGATTCGAATTTCTAACACCTCTATTCGTGTTTCTATATAACGAAACTTAAAATTTTACTATTACAAAGCTTCCTCTAGGAGGAAGAAAAAAGGGACAGGGAAATGATACCGAGAAAAATCTGGATATCGTCGCTCTCGAATAGAAAGGCGTTATCTCGGAGTCCGGTCGAAGAAGGCGTTATCTGGGAGTCCGGTCGAAGAAGGCTTTATCTGGGAGTCCGGCCAAAGAAAGCATTATCTCGGAATCCGCCCGAAGAAGGCGTTATCTCAGAAACCGGCCGAAGAAGGCGTTATCTCACACACAAATTTTTTTCGCTTCAGATTTAAGTTGGCAGCATCGCCTATATATTGTCTATTTTCGGCGAGATTACGCCTTCTTCGGCCGGAATCCGAGATAACTCCTTCTTCGAACGGACTCCCAGATAACGCCTTCTTCGGCCGAACTCCGAGATAACGCCTTTCTATTCGGGAGCGACGATATCTACTGTAATCATTATATCTTGTTAAAAAAAAGAAATGTTATATAAAGTATGGAAAATGAAACCTGATTGTACAGACCTAAAGAATGAGTACAAAAATTATTCTAAATTATTAGACAAAGTGATAAAAGATGCCAAATTTAAATCCGAAAGAGTATAAGTATAAGTAAAAAGTATAGGTAAAGACCTGAAAAAGCTATGAGAAATAATCAATAAGAAGTTAGGAAAAATAAAGAAAGCAAACAAGACAATCGATTACATCTGCGAAGTTGGAGCTAATTTAAGTAAAAATATCAAGCAACCAAGCAATATTTGCGTGAAACCAATTGTAAGAAACACAAAGACAATATTTATACGATCTACCAATACCGCTGAAATATGTAAAATAATTAAAGATTTTAAAGAAAAAGCAAGAGGTGTAGATGGTATCAATGCTAAAACTCTCAAAACAAATGCGCCGTACATGTACTATGTACATCTTTGCAACATATTTTTAATTTATCGATTGAACATGCAACATGGCCTGATACTCTAAAAAGTGCTGAAGTTGTACCTATTCACAAAGCCGATGACAAATCTAATATTTCTAATTATAGACCTATATCATTAATATCTAATATAGCAAAAATTTTTGAAAAAAATAATGTATAATAGATTTTATAGCACTGCGTGGCATAAATCCGCATTTATGTCGCCTATATAAGTG
Organism: Torymus aiolomorphi; assembly: GCA_036365515.1. NCBI lineage: Eukaryota > Metazoa > Arthropoda > Insecta > Hymenoptera > Torymidae > Torymus > Torymus aiolomorphi. Next base: position 217,323,817 of record CM070875.1, on the reverse strand, counting down.
GTCCATTATTGCACCGCCCTTATCACCTTCGCTATCGCTCGGGCGATACTGCACGGTGCGCAAATGGACTGCCAATGGTACGAATAGGCGTGACATGGCGGATTTATGCAGTTACTCGCTACGCTCGGGCGCTTGTGAACGCCGTGCCGTAAAGTGCAACTTATGCCACTAGTATCGTAATGTACTAAAAAATTGGAAAATTCGAAAGATATGGAATAAGAGGTAAAAACTCTTGAATTAATGATTAGCTATCTTTCCAATAGAAAACAATTAGTCAGATTAGAAGATAAAAAAAGCACTGAAAAAGAAATACAAGCTGTAGTGCCGCAAGGAACAATACTAGGACCATTGTTATTTATATTATATGTTAATGATCTATAGTTAGATATGCACAAAAATACAATTCTCTCCTATACAGATGACACTTTCGTCATCTCTGGTGACGATACGTGGGCATCTGCGCAGGAAAAAATGAACAAATTTTTAGATAAAATAGCAAATTGGTTAGCTTTGAATAAACGGTCTTTAAATACGAATAAAACGGGATAAACATATTCAATACATTATAAATAAAACTAAATACCTAATTTATATTTTTGCAAAAATCAAAAAAATACACGGACACAAAATCTCTAACAGTAATATATTACGACTTTTTTCACAGCTACATAAATTATGGAATAATCGCATGGGGAGGGGTTTATAAAGATAATATGAATCGTCTGCAAAATATTCAAACAAGAATCTTGAAAATTATACATAAAAACTGTTTCGTAGAAAACACTCCGTTACATATAAGGCAAGTTTTTACTCTGGAGGCTTTAATGTATCACTATGAAGATCTGAAAGAAATATATAAAAAAAGTAATTCTAAAACTAGAAATAAGAGGATTCAACTTCGAAAAACAAAAAAAGCTGTTAGCAATAAAAATAGCTACATAGTAACACTAAAGACATATAATGTCTACCCAAAGAATTAAAAAGTTTATATAGTAATGAAAATAATAGGACATACACGTTAAAGAATAAGCTAAAAACGTATATAAAATCTATGTAAAGTATATCATTAGAAAGTTTATTTGTCAAATATTTAATACCTAGTTACTTAGTTTTTAAGTTAGTCTGTAACTGGTATACTTATTTTGTACCAACCCTTGTACAGGTAGTTATATCTACCTCTTTATGATTATGCTTTATGTAATTAGTCTGGCTAATAAAATTTAAAAAAATAGAGTATTTTATTTAAAAAATAAAGCGAACTTAGAACTGAACGCCTAGATTCTGCAGTTACTGTAGAATATGAATTTTATAAATAAAGTGACCTAGTTACTACTGTCGTTTATTGCTTTAGGTACGTTATAGTTAGTTTTGTTAATAAGTTGTGTGTAGGAAGTATCTTACAGTCTGTAAATTTTTTTTTTATGATTGCGACCCCCTTATCAACAAATTTATATTCCAAATCTCAACTAAAACATTATTGCAACTATAAAACCGTATTCTCCAAATTACCAATCACAACTAAACAATCCGAAATATCTGATCACTCCAAACAACCGTCACTCTTTTATCTTCCAGAGCCAAGAACCCGGCGGTGAGACAGGCGCCTACACGATAAACGAGCTTCTGGCGAATCCCATCAATGGTCCCCAGCTCCTTGAGGTCGTCTCGAGTGCCCTGGTGTTCCAATTCGTACCGCCGGACTCGGATAACCAGGAACTGGAACGCGTGCCGCCGTACTACGACAAACTCAACTCGTGGCTCGGACAGATACTCCAGCGCGACATCGAGAATGTCGACATCGAGCTCTGCGAGATCGAGCAGTTCGGCATCGCGATACGCATTTGCCCGCTCGAGAGCCCTGAGTGCCCGCCCAACAGTGAGGATATCGATAATGTCATTGCATGTCTAGATCAGCAGATTGTGAGTTGGATTTTTAATTACGTTTTATTATGCGTATATTATACGATGGTTTGGCGTTTTGTAATGGTTTGAAAAAAACAGCTCAGAAAAATTGAAAATTTAACGAAATTAATGGAAAACATGAAAGTATTTTTCGACAACACTTTCTTTTTTTAATGACTGATAAGGAGAAGTAATTTCCTAAACGTTAACCGACATTTTAGCTATATTTAAAATTAATAAAAATTCTGATAAGATTGCGAATAAAATGGAATGCAGATGTTATAAAAAAAAAAAAAAAAAAAAAAACGGTTTCCATCCATTAGCGGAATCGTCATAGTTTAATTTTATTTTTTATTTCTTATTCCACGTATTAAATTGTGTAACTGCTTTGTAAAAAGATGCGGGAAAAATATTAAAGTATATTCTTTAAATGCATTTTAAGAGGTTCAAAATAACAGTTCAAAAACAATATATTTATAAAAAGACAATATTACTTTAAATATAATTTTTTAAACACAGGACGTGAAACTCGCTTTTTGCTCTTAAGCCCTTGATTTCCGCACTCTTATCAAAACATATCATTTTAATAAAACCAAAACTCAACTTATCAACTCATTCTCTCACCCAGGAAATCCTGTTGGCGACAGTCCAACACAAAGAGACGTTTGTGCGATTGGTCACAGAAAATGACTCGCTGCACCTGGTGGAGATGCTAGGCTGGGCCGGTCTCGGCGGCGTCAGGTACGCGCCCCCCACGTGGGTGCACGTGATGACGGATCAGGCCAAGGAGGAGCTCAACAACCTCAACACGCAGCTCGTTGAGACGCTGCGAAGCACCGACGCCGCCTTCTCGCTCGGCGAGGGCGCTGATGGGCTCGCCTGCGTGCGGTTCGGAATGGTTACTCATGATACAGGTTCGTTGATGTGGGAAATTACGGGATGAAGAGTGAGTTAGTAGTGTAGCAGATATTTCTGATTGTTGGGTAATAAATTAAATAATTGATAATTGGCTATTATAGTCATGACCAAAATACTGTATTTATCTGCATTTATTGTATTTTTTTGTAGTATTAGAAAAACTCATCACAGTCACGTCATCAAGTTTTAATTTATAATCAATCAATACCATTCTTTCCTTTCTTATTTTTAAAGTATACTAGAAGATATGCCGTATTTTGTTCTCAATATAAAATTAATTTCCATGCACACGCAATCTCCCATTAACACCGTTACAAATCTCTATTCCAGACGTAGCAGAGCTGCTGTCACTTGTCCTACAAGTGGGGCAGGAAGTCGAGGCGAGCTCTAAGCTTTTGGACACTATGTCCGAAGTTGTCAAACGCGGCATCGAGGCCGCGCAGACGGACCTAGAGCGCGAGAACGCAGAGAAGCTGTGGCAAGAGGGTATACTACGGCACGTGCCCGTTGTCGGCACATTTGTCAACTGGTGGAGTCCGCCGTCGAAGGAGGGCGGAGTCAGAGGTCGAAGCTTGAATCTGCAAGCCGGTAAGTTTAGATTTCCTTATTTGGTTGATTATATTTTTGGTTTTGGTTCGTATATTTCACATTCGACGCAATGCTACACAAGTGCTGAACGTACTTTGCCATTGCCCGCCGACAATAACTTCTCAATAAGTTACTTTGCAACTTGACACGCTGATTACAGTATCCGGAAATAGTTGGATTCGTTCACACATGTAACAAAGCTGAACTTTAATAAACGTAAATATTCAGGAAAAATAAATCACGTAGATTTCAAACAATAGACATTGTCATTCGAGAGTAGCTTTTCATTTGAGTCATAAAACTTTTACGAGCACATTAATATCTCTCACACTTGAATTTTTCATTACGTTTTCACGCTTTTCTTGTTATTTAGGAGTAAACGTTTTTGAGGCGAGCAGAACGATAGTCAATAAGGCCGGTTTTGATTATTAACAAAACTAATGCACCTAGTTTTGTAAAAATCACATTTCCAACCTTGGACGCAGTTTTCGTGAAGTATATTTTGTTTTTTTTCATTTTTTACTTTATTATTCTTATTATTATTGCTTACAATACAATTATACATCTCTCGTTCTTATATAGCTTTATTTTGTCAACGTCACTTTAAATCATGATGTACAATATTGTTTACATCCGACTGTTAATTCTCAATGAATCGGAGCGCAAACATTTTCGGTGTGGGACTAATAATAACAGGCTTGATTGACGTTCCCTCCTCAATACATGCATACGATGCGCTATATACTTCAATACAATATGCCCTTGTAAATTAATCCAAACATGGTGGCAGTAGCACATAATAAGCAGTACAATATATCTTTCCAACTCGATCGAGCAATGCGTAGCTGAGAACCTCTCATCAGTTCAATCCACATACAACTAACCGATAAGACGAAAACTTCTTTCGTTGCAGGCGTGGTTGAGAGTACGGAGAATATCTACAAGTACCACATGCAGCTGCAACCCAACTCGACGACAAGCAACGGTTCCGGGGCGCGTACACCGCCCCAGCCACTGGTACAAACGCCTGTGGGTAGTACCGCGCTGCCCGGTAGTCAGAGTCACAGCCGATCGTCCAGCCATTCCAGCCTGCAGAGCGGCAAGAACTTGCAGCAGCAGAACAGTGTAGCCGCACCGCCGCCGGTCCTCGTTGTCAAAGACAAGCCCGGTGAGCTCAAGTCGTAGTAAATTGAGGAAGAGGCGGCAATGTATACTTGTTACGAGGTTTATTTATATGAAAAAGGCGAGCGACGAAGTCGAAGTTAGTGCGAACGATCACTCACTGCTGTCCGATTGTCGATCATTAAAATTTGTATTATAAGATACGGAAGTTTTTATTCGTTTAGTTCCCTTTCTCTTGACTTTTCTTTTGTTTGCTGTAAAGATGCGGGGTGAAAGAGAATGATAGTAACGGTGGTCTGGCTGTTTTTGAATAAAAGAAGCAGAGACGTCTTTATTTATATTTTTGTTGTATAGGTGTCATTGGGAAAATCCGTTGGAACCGATACGAAGTATTTCAGTATTCGTTCGATACGCTTCTTGAATTCGACAACGTAGTGGTAAATCCTTTTGCCTCGATAAGTATCGCCCTGATTAGCGCGTCGATCGGCTGAGAAAATCAAGGCTTGCGTACTTATAAATTTGCTTGTAAATATTATAGACACGTGGATATAGGATATTCTTTGTAAAGATCAACTTTAGATTTTTCTATATTTTTCACTTAGCGTCCAAACTTTTTTTTAAACTGCAAATCATTGATTAGCACAAATTTACACTTACGATTTTCAATTATTACGAACATTTATTGATATTAAAGGTAATTTTCTCTGATTGTCTGATTATTTTTATATGGTAGAAAGGCGATGAATGATAGAAAAAAAACAATGAAGAGAACGATTGTAATAGTGAAGTGAGTTTGCCAAAGATCTTTGCGATTGATTCAACGTGCTTTTAAAGAGGACTCTAAGTTCCCACGATTCCAGTAATTTTACGATTTATTGCGAAGGCAACGTTTCGCAGGTGCAGCCTTATATATTACACCTTTGAATAAAGTTTTTTAGTGATGAAGATTTTTTTCTTTTCTTAATTAATGTAATACTTAGCTGAGAAAGCATTTTCGGAGCTTATTCCAAGTGGAGTTAAAATATGTATGAATAAGCATACACAATTACAAATTGTTGATACCTAAACCAATAGAAAATTAAACTTTTATGTATATTTATATACCAAAACTGTTGTAATAAATTATTGCTACTTGAATAAATAATTATTAAGATTAAATCCGAAATACTTGTTAATTATTACTACACCTTGATAAGAATAAATTATCCTTTAAAATTCACTTTAGAATGTAAAAAAAATTTTCCAACCCTTACTCTCCGGCTCCTACACTACAAAACGAACCGAGCTTACCGAGCTCGATTCATTCATAGATCCGAGAACCCCGCGCTCTCAAAATAGTAAACTCTTCCAACCACGGCTCCCCACTCGTCATCGCGCTTCTCAAAACCGCTTTAAAAATAATAGGCCTGGCAATCTTTCATTCTCTCCACTCTGTCTCCATCCCGATTCGGCGATTTCATTACGCATACTTACGAATTCAGAGTCAACAACGAACCGGAAAGATCTAGAAGCTAGTAACGCGTGCGAGCGGGCGCATATATTATTATTGCGCGAATTACCCGCAATAAAAATAGTCGGAAGGGGGCGAGAGCGAGAGAGGCTTTCAAAAAGTGAAAGGACGGGAGAGCAACGCGCGAAAACAAGCGAGAATGAACAAATTGGCGGGGAGCGACAATCACGAAATTAAAGGCAATCTAGGTCCACGGTATATAATCGTCACGTAGCAGTAAGCATTATACATACACTTATCACTCGAGTTGTGCAGTTTCTTATCGGAACCTTGCGTTTATATATACGTGGTATATATACACCCATCCCGCGGATTGCTGGTATCGCAGCCCTCGCGCGACGTAAACAAACAAAAACACCTGACGCGGGTTTAAAGATCCTGCCAAGAGCGCGCGTGTGAGCGAGACAACCATATAACATGCACACATTATATCTATATTTCTATCTCGAGCTGTCGTGTCGTCGTCAGTGCGCAGCAGTAGCGCGCGCCGTATGAAAGTGTGTGTACGTAAGATAAACGTTATATATACTTCAACCTACGTGCGCGTGCACTCGCTCTCTCTTTCTCTATCTCTTGGTTTCTACACAACACACTCCGAAAATAGAAGAGGAGAGGCGAGAAAGAAGAGGAGGAACCGCCGTACGCGAGAGCAGAGTATTTAGTCAGTCGCGTATAGCGCGAGTGCGCGCTGACCGGACTGCACAGTGCGTCGCCTCGATGAGGCGCGCCCGGGATGGAGGTGCTCAGCAAGACGACGACGACGAACCAGGAGGTCGTGCACGAGGGATGGCTGATAAAGTCGCCGCCCACGAAGCTCTGGCGAGCGGTACGTAGAATCCATGTGCACATGAGTGTAGGCTTTTTTTTGTTTACGTCACGAGGAGTGGAGTGGCGAAGACGAGTGAGGGAGGTTATGCGAGAGGAAAGTTTTTTTTCGGAGTGCTGGAGGTTGCGTGTTGGGTGGTGGAGGATGGGTATGGGGCGTTTGGGTGGGACGGTTGGGGTCCCTGGAATGTTCGGTGTTTTTGTTTACGTCACGGGCGGGCTGTTGCTACTGCTGTTGCTGACTACTTGCGGCAGGATCTATCTATATGAGATACGGTCGGGGAATCGATACGGTTTGACGGTGTTTACATCGCACAATGCTCTGCTTTTTATCTCCCATTTACAGCGCGCCTATCTCGTAAGTGTTCCATTAGCGAGGCATTCGGATAGTTTAGGATAATAGTCCAGCGACGGGGACAGGAATGCGGCTGGACATTAAAAAGTCCCACGCTAATGTGTGCACTTGCACACACGCTAACAGGTGCAGCGTTGTAGGTTAGGATCCTCTCATATATGCAATATATATCCCTCTCCTTACTTATCCTCTCCTCTCGTTGTTGTCAAGGACGATCTACTCGCGCGAGAGAAGAAATTGCAGCGCGAATGACTGTTTATTTCGCTCTCGTCGTGATTTCCTCGAATGTACAGATCCATCCTACTTATACCCGTCGCGCTTTAAAGGAATGCAACAAGTGCAATCCGAACGTTAGCTCTGGCATTGTTCGAGAGTATGCGTTTTATGGTCGAAAATTCCAGGTGCTCGCAAGATTGGCTAATATCTGCTAATAGTAGGTTGTAGCTCGGTAGGCGTTTTTTTTCCGTTTTTCGTGATGGATAGGAAATTATTATTGATGAATGATGATCGAATTGACGCGATTTGCAGCTAAGAGAAATTTGTGATTTTATCAGAGTAATTTATCTGTAAATACCTATAAATAAGTTGATAAGAGAGTTTTGTATGGGGTTTTTATATTATAATGTGAGGTATTTTGTTGAATGATGTAGACGCAAAACTATTATTAGTAGAGTTATGCTAGATATATAATATGTATTTACTTGTTTTATATTTTTTTAAGTATAGAAAATTATTTAAAATGTTAATTAGTTTTTTTTTTAGAATAATTAGTAAATATAAATTTTATCTAGAAATTTTCTTGTTGAATAATTTGTGAATTCATTTATGAAACAGAAAATTTATAAAGTAATCAATAATAATTTTAAATTTGATTATATTATACTGTTTCAAACGATAAAAATTAAAAAAATTAATAGTAAAATGTTTCATTTGTATTTTGATGACTTGCTTTTCAAGTGTGTAGGTACTTATACAGATATGTTTCTTTGAATTTTCATTGCTCAGATAGTTCTATCTACTTATACACTCGCAAACAAAGAAAATAACCTTGTGTTAGTCACAAAGTTGTATCACTTGTTGATAAAGAATTTCATAAAAGGAGCATTGAAATGCTTAATAATAAGAGGTCTTTTGAATAATGAGGAATAATATATTAGATATAGACAGACAAAGCTGAAATATTTAAAAAAATATATTTGTAGAGATGGCGAGAAAGGTGGTTTACACTACGACACAGTGGAGAATTGCCTGGCCAGTACTTTTTGGAGTACTACACTGATAAGAAATGTAGGAAGCTAAAAGGCAAAATTGATCTGGATCAGTGTGAACAGGTAATGTTATGATCTTATAAGTCATTAAATAATGTAGCTATGAAAAATAAACTAATCCTAATTTAAATCTTTCTTGTAGGTGGATGCTGGTTTGAGGTTTGAGAATCGAAAACAAAAGTACCAATTTATGTTTAACGTGAAAACACCAAAAAGGACCTATTATCTTGTAGCTGAGAATGAGGCTGATATGAATAAGTGGGTTGATGCAGTTTGTCAAGTTTGTGGTTTGAAAGCACAAGATGACGAACAACAATTAACTCAAAGTAAGTGATATATTATTGAGCATATTTCTTCTCTCACTAATTGAGAGATTTTGTATTTAAAACTAAATACATGAAAATTTAAATTTATGACATCTAAATTTGTGACAAGTTAAAATGATGTAAAAATCTAGAAAAGTGCTCAGAAATAAATAGAATGCATGGCAATACTGCATACTACTAGTAAAAAAAATTATTTAATTTTAAAAAATAATTTAAACAAAAATATAAATATTTAAACACTGAGTCACTTATTTGATTTGAAGATGGCTATATGCCAATGATTTCTTTGAATTCCATGATAATTTTATTTTTTTTCTATTTCAGTGTACCCATTTGAGTCACAAGAATCACCGCCTATTTCGCCAACAAGTACAACTTCTGGTCCATACATTCCTATAAGTGAATGTATTTCTGGTCGAAGTCTTAACGACACAAGTTCCCTCAGTTCAGCTCTTGGTCAAGGTGGAGAACATTACGATGCTCCAAGGAGACTAGCTCCATCTCCACCAAGATCACCTACTACGACGGATGCTGAAAGCGTTTTTACCGACGATGAATGGACTGCTCCAGTTCCTAGTGTGAACTGGGAAACTTTCCCATCAACCGGTATCTTTAAAAAATCTTAAGAGAATCAATCTAATACTCAAATTTTTATATAAATTACTAATTTATTATCTTTTGGCAATATAGGTGAATCAAAGCCATGTAATAGTGCCAGTGATGCAGAAATAGGTTCCTGGAGTGTGAGGAAAAGATTCGGCAAGCTGAGGATAGTTGATTCAGCTGCACCGCCGGCAGTGGAGGATATCCCGGCACCGCCAAGGCCTCCAAAGCCAGCACACATGTCGATGGAGAATCCTGGGCATAATTATTTGAACTTGGATGGAGCCACAGAAAGTTCGAAACCAGTTACACCAGCAACACCCGCGCCATCGACTCCAGCAACAGCCATAATAACTGATGAAACATACGATTTTCCGCGATCTCATCAACCCGACTTGGTAGATAGTTCTACATTAGGCAGACGGACGAGGCATTGTTATACTAATGCTGCTCCGGCAAACCCTGGCAGTAAGCTAATCGAAAAGACTTATGTAATTCAACTACATCTCAAAACAATTCATATTTTCTGTACATTTAAAAAACTAATTTGTAGCAGGAAATGATGAACGCGTCTTCTGTTATGACTTCCACGACGACGAGCCATCGAGCCCGCGATCGGAGTCGTCGGCGACAGCCACCTACTCGAACCTACCGAGCCCGAAAATCGACGTTGCTTCAAACTCGATAGCTCCAGTAACGGCACCTGCAACGACGACAACGGTGGCTCCGACGGTGTCAACGTTGCCGCAGCCGCCGCCTGTCGTCTATCGGGAGCTAAAACCTGGTAGGAAGACGAGCGACACGTTGTCGATGATTAGCAATGAACTATCGCCTGGTATCGTAACTATGGGGTCGACGACAACTGTGGCGGAGCCGAGTTCGACTGAGCATTCGCCAGCGGAACCGCCCAGTATCAATCGGAAGTTGAAACCTCCGTTGACCAAGCCAACGCATGAAAGTAGATTGAAGAATTGTTATTTAATTATTTTTATAAGAATTACACTTAAATTTTAAATATGTAATTTTTTTGTTTGAAGGTCCATTACAACTAGCATCACCACCGGGTCGGGGAAGAGTGAGAGCGGCACCAAGTCCTACACCACCAAGCACGCATTCAAACAGGCACCAATCGACGTCTGATGAAGATAATAATGCGTTCGAGGATAAAGAGGAGGTAAGATAAAATAATTCATTTTATTTGAAGAACGGAGTAGTACAATGAATTTCATCCGAAAATGTTATTATTTTTTAGATTTATTATTATCAGGAACAAAACAATTTTATCCCCGCATCTTCTCGTAAATTTGTTGATCTGCAATATCTCGATCTTGACTTGGGCACATCGGACAGTTTCAATTCGTCGACATTGCCGCCAGCACAATCGGCACCAAGTTCTACAGTGTACAAAACCGTTGATTTTCTCAAAACGGAAGCTTTTAATCGCACGAGACAAAGAGTGGAGGAAGAGAGGAAACAATGTACGGATGGTCTAACGTAATTCAGAACTTTTTATTTTCGGTTATAAACGATAGCCAGTGCTGTAATATAAATGATTTTTATAAATTATTTTAATATTTTATATAAAAAAATAAGATAGCAATGTAAATATCTGTAGGATCTTTCTAAATATATTTTATCTGTGAGAAAGATTGATAGAAAAAAGTTAATTTTATATTTTTATTTAAAATGCGTATTATGTAATTTACAGCACTGGTAATGGCAAGAAGTTTTAAATTCTAAAATTTATCGAATTTTGTTGTTCGTAAATCACTGTTATATGTTTCGTAAGTTTTATGATTTTTGAAGTATGGTAAAAACGTTTTTATTAACAAAGAAATTGTATATTCAAATTATTCATTTATTTGAAAAACCGTTACTATCCGTTTTTATTGTAATATGAATGATCGAATTTCAATAGTGGTATAAAGACTTGAAAAACTTTTAAGAGCTTTTGCATGTACATAAATTTTACACGATCGCGAATTGAAATACAGGAGAATTTCATTTTCTAATTCTATAGAATTGGAAAAAGTATTACAGGAAAAAAAAAGATAAAAATTTTATAGCACGTATAATATGATCGATCGGTCTAATCGATTGAAACGAATTTACTTTGTAAAGGAAATAAAAATAGATATTTTTTTATAAAATCATACTCAACGCGAAAACGTTCAAAATTATCTGGAAGCGGATCAGCGTTGAATCTATATCAATTACAAGTAGCAATATTCGAATGGACCAAAAATGTTACGTTAATTATAGTAAATGTATCATAGATAATTTTTAACAATTAGACTTAGCTGTATAGGTGTTACATTATGTTATAGGACAAATTGTAAAATAAAAAACACAATAATATACACATCATTACACTGTTGCCTAAGATAGAAAAATAAGATATCATTTTTAATAATTTTGGAAATCCAAGTGTAATTTTAAGGAAGCGCCTAAATCGTGCCTCAACTATTTAATGCATACTAATTGAATTTGGTTGAAGCCATTTTCTAATTAATATAATGCTTCACACAATTTCAAAATTAAATAATAATGACACAATATATTGTTAGCTAAAGTTGACTCTAAATCGAATAATGTTGGTGCATAAATTTATACACTACTATTTTCTGTCTTTAATAGAAATATATTTTTTATTTTAAGATTTTATGTAATAAATATTTAACATTTTACTTTATGTTTATGATTATTTACTTTAACTAAACTTTACATACTGATAATTTTGTGTCTTTCATTGTACAAGTCAATATTGCATTACATGCAACTAAAGTACGATCAACCCTCTACCATTCATACTACTACCATAATAATAACATTAATTTCTTAAATGTTACACGTATAATTTATTATAGTTAAAAACTATATGCTTTATGTATAATTTACATATTGTAATGTCGTATTATCCATAAACTGTATTAAATACACACATTCTTTTTTAAAGGTTTTATATTTTAATGCACAATAACTTTGGGATATAAGGTAGTATCTAGACAATTGATAACACAAATTAATGTGTTCAGTAGCTGAGGCATGTTTTTTTTTTTTTTTTTTTTTTTTTTTTTTTTTTTAAGTAATAGTTTTGTAGGGTATTACTGTAATCGAATCAGAGAAAAGAATTGTTAGAAATTGATAGTGTTCATTCGTTTTTCGTCGCATATCCATTCTTCTTCCTTCGGTATGTCTGATGTTGATTAGATATAGTGATGAATGATATTACTCCGTTGATTTGCGTTTAGCAGACGAAAGCCTCAGATCAACTTTATGTGAGAAATAATTCTTATTGGATTATGTATATAGATAATTATTTTAACGGAGCAATTGTTTATTATTTAAGGTTGGGTTGATAGTAATTTTACGAAAAATAAAAAATAAAATTTTTAAATAAAAAAAGACTTATAATTTGTCAACCTTATCCATCATACTATCAAATTCTTATTTAATTCTAATAATAGCTAATATCGATTTCAATTTCAAAATTAAACCGAAAATCGAGCAATATTATTAATTTATCAAAGATGTATGTGTTAATGGCCTCACATTCCTTATAAGTTAAATTTTTTATCCTTAAGCAAGTATACTTTCGTCATGTCATCTACTCAGTCAAAATAGGTAATCGAATGAAGTACTACTCTTCACGATGACGAACCACTTCTACACTATTGATTATTCTCATACTTCAGGTAAATCTTTTAAGTGCACGGTAAATACGATATTTAAGTATTGCGGTTTACAAAACTGTTCTTTTCAATAAACATAAGAATATTCAGGCATTTTAATCATCAACTATATTAAATGTGAATATCAGGTTAACACCACTTTACAAATAATTTTATTCTTCAACAAATAAGTTTTATTCACACCAAAATAGTGATACAAACAATCCCTAAAAAAATATTTAATTACGAAAATTATCCAACAAAACGTACTTTATAATAACACTATTTACAGCATATTTTACAAACACCTCCAACACTACGTCCAACCACGCGTGCACAGCATAAACCTAATCATTGAAAAAATTCAAGCATTCTCTATATTATACTCTACACCCCCTGTCTAGCTATATATAAAACCTCTTCTTGACCCTCCCCCTCTTCTCCCACGTCAGGAACACCTCACCCAGGAACACAACCACCGCTGCGACAGTCCCCGCCCCCAATATGTAACAATTATACGTGAACCTCTCGAGCGAAAAGGGCTTCCCCTGAAACGCCGAGTCCTCGCTATCCCTCAGCTCCCCCTTTCTCACCTTGTACTTTATATTCATGCCGTGGAAGCTCTTCTCGTCCTCATACTTGGTGATCCCCGCCTCCCTCATCCACTGCAGGACGTTGTTCACCCTACTGAGTAGTGGCCAGTCCTCGCGGACGATGTACGCCACATAGGTGTCGTAGAGCGGCTCGGACACGTGCATGTGGTCCTTGTCTATCGCGTAGTAGTTCGCCTCGAAGCAGTCGCTTAAGCAGGCGACACCGCCTCGAGGTAACCGTTCGATGCACTCTTTGGGGGTGGCCTCGACGAAACGTGGACGGAGGATATCGGAGTTGAGGAACTCGTTGAACGCCGCCTCGCCCATGACGCGGTACCCGGAGTCTTCCAAATCTGCGATCGTGTTGACGTTGTTGTCGCGCGCCTTGTTGGCGAAGGACGAAGTCAGCTTGCTCCCGAAGTAGATGTTCATGTTAAAGCTTAGTAAAATAACGTACATGAACAGGAGTCTGCCATGGGTCATGCCCGGCTCCCTGTGCGTCGACATCCCTAGCAAGGTCCTCAGCACCTCCAACGCCGCGTTAAACGCGCTAACTCTCAGGAGACACCTCAGAAACAGCATGGACAGGCAGCTCGTCAACGCGATGAACGCTAGCACACTGGGCTCCAAAATCGCGATTATAATCCTCCTCGAAGTCGGCTGAACCCTCCTCCTGGTGATCGCGCACATGCTCGTGATGTCGTGCGGGTACGTCTCCAGCCTCCAGAACGACCTTCGGTAATGCTCGTTCGCCCCGGCGTCGAAGGCGTGCTCCATGAGGTCGTAGATCAATCCATGCGGGTTCGCGTCCTGGTCGACGAAGCCACGGCTGTCGTAGATCGTGACTGTCGGCGAGGCCTGCAGCCGCGACCAGATGATCTCGAAGATGTACGCATCCAAGCCGCGGAAGTGGGACAATGGAATGGGGATGGAACTGTGGGAGAAGGGGGAGGATGGAGTGTCGTGATGAGAGAGAGCCTCGAACATGTTCATGCGGATCTGGGCGCACATGCGGATCGGGTAACCGGGGAGCAGGAGATCCTTGGTAAAGTCCAGGTGCGCGCAGATTGCCGTGTTGCTAGCTGGGGGAGAGAGAAAGAAAGAGAGAGATGATGATGGACTGTGAAGTGTATCTCTCTGATAGAAATTGTACAAAAGCTAACTTTTAGTGGAAGCTAAATAAGTTTGATCGAATTAGCTATTCCTTTGCTAAGAGCTAACTATTTTTTGTACAATTTCCGCCAGTATTATTATTATAAATTTAATGAAATTTTATCAAATTAGATGTGAAATTAATTATAATATTATCGAATAATAAATTAAATGTGGTTCCAGCAGCGAGAACCATTTGACGACAAGTGTTTTCGCGGAGATTCAAAACTGACTATGAAAAAATTCGTTTAATTATTAAGGTAATTTTACTTAATTATTAAATAATGACTCCTATATGACTGGTATGTAAGTATTAATCAAATTGTCCTCCTTGAATGAAATGATCAAATATTTGCGGCATATGACAAACAGCATGAGAGCAATCAAATATATAACATCCGATTTCATCAAAAATACAGCAGGTATATCGAAATTGAAACATCACTTTAATCAATTGAATCTCTTAATTTCTATCTATATCATTTTCGTCAAAAAACAAACAAACTCACCCTCTAAACCACTGACCAGTTTGAAAACCGTGATCGGATACTCTCCGTGCCCGTTGGTCGCGTTCACCACAACCATCATTCTCCACACCTCGGTAGACGTCCCCGAGAACGGATTGACCGTGTAATACTCCACCTTTCCCATCTCCCCCACGCAGACATATACTACGTGCAGTATATTATACTCCCAGGCCATAGTCAGGGCACTATTGACACTCCCACACCTCGTGACCTCGTCCACAAGAAGGAACATCGCGCGCGCGTTCCACAGCACAGACATCCTGAGCCTCTTCAGGATGGGTTTCAGGGTGAACGGGAGCAGGGACGAGACCACGAAGACCTTGGCTGGGTAGCGCAGCCGGGACAGGGTGGCCTTGTCCAACCTGTAGACTCCATGCAAGCGTCGGTGCCGCTCGAAGAGTCGGTCTTCGGAGAGGGAGATGCGGTACATGGTGAGGGTAGATGGGAAGCTGGAGTACCAGGTGGTGAAGCTGCGGAAGTCTCCAGCGATCACCGCCATGTCTAGGGCATCTATGAGGCAACTGCCCAGGATGTTTACCTGAAATGTAGGGTGAAATTGTAAAAATCCCCATGTTGCTGTCATCGTACGGTAGCAATTACTGACGCTAATCAGCTGGAAGAACCTCTAAATTTGGCGATTATATTTCGCCATTTATCAGCAAACATTTAACAAAATAAATGCGTTCGCTACAGAACTGTCAGAATTTCGCATTAATACTCACAACGAGAGCTTCTCACCTCCGGATCATGGATTTGGCTTAAACTTCAGGATATCGTTTTTTTAATCAAAGAATGAATCCCTGTTTTATGATTTCGTCCATTGGGTTCTAGGGAAAAGATAGAGCAGTTTTTCGAAATATCTAGGGTGTCCACGGAAACCTAAATAAGTTGATAACCAAAAGTGCCAGAATAGTCATGCAAAAATAAAATAAAATAAAAAATAAAAAAAACGCACTCAAAAGTGTGAAATATACTGTTTCCCTGGGGGCCAACTCGAAATATGAGCTGACCGTTTGTTGCCCTGAGCTCTTCATATTTCGTTCCAGTTTTAACCAGATTGGACCCAATTCAATATAACTTCTAAATTGTAATCTTGAGCAAGATACTAGGTATATGTCAATTTAGAATTTGGCGCCGACTTCGACAAGATTTTTGAGAATTATTTTTCAAAAAGATTATCTATTTTTTTTAATTTATTTTATTTTTTATATTTTGTATTTTTTCAACAGATTTTTAATTTCAACTGATGAGAATTTTTTCATCGGTCTTACAGTCTTATAAATTAAATTAAAATAATTAATATTTATGACAGTCAGATTGACCTTGTTTATAATCACCCCCGCAGAATCTGAAATAAAAACTTAATTAAAACCTGGAAAAAAAATTTTAATAGCAAAGGACTATCTGACTGCCCCTCACCACCAAATTGCCCAATTGCCCAAAATTTCGAGCCCGCTCCGGCTCCTCTTCTTTTTAAGATTTTTAATTTTCTAAAATTTTTTATTTTATTTGATTTTATTTAGTTTTTTTTTATTTTTCAGAAGATTTTTGTGAATTATTTCATACTTTTTAGGGCGTTCTTTATTTTATCAAAAGATTTTTAATTAAATTTTTTTTATTTTATTTTTTTTTATTTTTTATTTATTTTATTTTACTGTATTTAATTTAAAAATCTTTTTTATTTTTTAATTTTTTTAAAAGATTTTTGTGAATTATTTCATACTTTTTAAAATGCGTTTTTTTATTTTTATTTTATTTTTTTTATTTAAAAAAATTTTTTTATTAAAGATTTATGTTAGTGTTTTTCGAAGTCGGTTCTTTTTTTCAAAAAATTCTTTTTTATTTTAGACTTTTTATTTGTATGGATGAGTTTAATTCAATTTACATGGTGATATAGGTCGACCAACAAAGGATACCGCGCGTAAGGGAAAAACTGTTGCATGAAACGCAAGAGGCTAAATCTGAAAGCCTTTCTCGAGCAGGGAAGAAAGTGTCCGACATTTGTCGCTGGACAAACACAAAAAAAAAATTTATCGCAGTCTTTTTTAGTGAAATAAAAAAATGAAACAAGATTGAAATGAGATCACCCAGACCTAGACAAAATCCTAAAATAGGGGTTCATTTTATTGGCTCAAAAAATAAGAACCTGAAGTATTAGCCAAATCCGTGATTCGGGGTTGAGAAGCTCTCCATGTCGGTTTATGTCATCTTTTTAAATGTAGAGAAGAAATTTTTGAAAGTAAAACCTTAACTTGCAACAACCATCATCTACTTACCACGGCCTCCACCACCGGATTCCCATTACTTGCTTCACCCTCCCTCAGCACCACATCTTGACCACCAACAACTATCGACTGCGCGCAATATACAACTAGCAGCAGAACCGTGACTACCGCGTTACAAGCCACGACTCCCATAACACCACCTCCGTGCTCCCATCAGAATGCAGAACTACTCCCCGCTGTGATGCGTTAGTATACATGACATTGACATCGATTTCCCTGCGTGTGTTTGTGCGTGTTTATATTGAGATGCTCGCTTTTAACAAGCACTCGCGCGCAATGTTTGCCTACCTCCTAATGGGACGATAATTGCGTCGTGCTTTTACGCGCGAAAAATAAGTGAGCGCAAGCTTTCGTCGTGATGTATGGGTTCAAGGTTAAAAGCCGTGTCATCGTGGCTGAGGGTGTTATTTGTCTACTGCGAATTTGGAATTTATTAAAATAAACGGCGTGTTAATACTTTGGTTGTTTGCCTGAGCTAAATATTTTGATGGCATTCTAATGAAACATTCTATTTTGATTGTTTATATAAATATACCCTACTACTCAATGGCCTTGTCGAAATACATTAAAAATACACGTATGTATACTATCGAAATGTTTATAATGAACCCTTGTTACCTCGTCGATCTGATGATAGCGATATTGTAATAAAATGATAAGAATCTACGAGTCGCCCCATACGAGTGATACCGTAGTTACGTGAGAGCCACCTTAATATTTTTAAAGCTCTCACACGCCAAAGGCAATGTACGGTCAGCGAAGATTAATGCGAAACTTCAATTTATTCAGAATTGCGCGATTGCATCTCTTATCAGTGGTCAGAGATCGAGTGCATCTGTTTTTCTGTACTTGATTCTATTATTTCAAATCGGTATAGGGTGACTTTACCAGTAAATGAACATTTAAGTCCAGTAAATGAATGGGTCACGTGATGTTTAATCGCTCAAATAAAATGCTTTTATGATATTGAACCGTCAAAAAATGACTTGTTTCAAGGTTTGAAATTGGGGGAACGTGCTTCATGAGACCAGAAACATTAAAAATATATTTTATCAACGATTTTTATTAACAAATGTTCATTCACTGGTGTCTGTTCCACCACTGGTGAAGTCATCCTACTCTGAGAAAGTATGACAATGAAAAAGCGTAATCTGATAGGAATATCCTAATAATAAATGCATACGTACACGTGCAGATAAATATTCCTTTATTAATTCATTTCAAAAGTAACATTAGAAATACAACTTAATTAAATATCTTCAAATTCTTCAACTTTATTATATTCATTCTTCGCCTCCTCGTCCGTCCCTTCCACTGAACCACGATTTCTCCTAAAAACGCCAGACCTGCCATCAGCGTACCAGCCAGTAACGCGTAAAAGCTAAACTCTAGCGCTTCCAGGGTAATCTTCCTGGTCTTCTCTTCTTCTTCAGCTGTCGAATCTCTCCACTTCTTCACATGCATCTTCCTGTGTCTCGTGATATCCATCAACTGATCCTTAAGCATGCGTGTCACGACTCCTGCCTCGGTCAACCTCTGCACCATGGTGTTGAACCTCGTCTTCAGCGGCCAGTCCTCCCTGTGGATGAACGTCAGCATATTGTTCTGGATATTGTGCTTGGATATGTGACAGTCGCGGCAGCTCTCCGCGTGGTGGTTGATGAGGAAGCACTCGCAGATGCAGGCCACGTGGACGTCAATCGCCAGACGCTCAAGGCAGTCCTCGATCGATATCTCCACCAAACGCTCCTTTAGTTCCTCGTTATCGACGAATTCCTTGACGTAGGCTGGGCCGTAGATGTCGTAGTCGTATACGGCCGAAATGAGGTCCTCGCGAGAGTCGATGTAAAAGGTGTCTGGGGGTACGGTGAGAGAAGAGGTCAGGCTGCTCTGGAGGTAGAGGTTGATGCCGTTGAGGAGAAGTATGAGGTAGACCACGTAGAGTTTGGTGATCGTCGGTGGGTGGTGCTTCGTTGGCATTCCTGAACAGAGGATTCATTTTATTCAGCTGCGTAAATACTTTTATTTTATTAAATTAGTGGCTATTATTTCTTAAGTGACTAACATTCGTTTAGCAGTAGAACCCTATTTTGTATCATCTTTTATCATTCACTATATTAGTTATATATTATAATAATGTGTTACATGAATCAAATATCTTTACATGTAGGTACCGGGTGCATTTTTAAGTACCATATTGATCATGTTGAATATATTTAAGCGCACTTGCATGCTCTCAATAATATTTTTCAATAGGGTATTAGGGTAGATGTGGGAGTTACTGTGCCTCCTCCCCATTACGGTGCCCTATCTTTTAACACAGAGCACGGTAACCGAGACACAGTAATTAAAAGCCGTGTTCTTATGGGATGTCAGTAATTATCGCATGCATCAACCAAAGTTCGTATTGATATTTAAACGTTTATGGTTAATTTTAAGTAAAACTTTAGCTTTTAATCGATCAAGATATATATTCTAATTAATAAAATAAGTTGAATGCTCAACATATTGTTCATTGTACGATTATACTCGACTAAACATCTGAGAGGTTATGTTAACCACGCAGTAACCCCCACCGCTACCCTATGTCAATGCAAGATAATAATTATTTTGATTTTTTAAATAATCACTTACAAGGAAAGGATACTTGGTGTCCGCATCCGGTTTTCATGAAACTTTGCAGGTGGTTAGAGTATCGAAAAGTAAAAAGCACCTGTTTTTTTTATCGGCGGAGAACGACATCTAGGGGGTGAAAACCGCCCTTAAAGTTCACCCCCAAAAACCGTTTTTTTTGTTAATAACTCGAGATGGAATCGGAATTTTTTAATGAAACCAACGTCTATTTTGTTTCTTATAAAAAGACGAGTATTTGGGCACAGTTTTAATGCTGCGGGATTGCATCATCTCCTATTTTTGGTAAGGGTGAATATGATTTTTTCCCTTGTATTTTTGGTATAAAAATGTTTTAATGAGCTAAATTTGATTAAAAATTGCCATGTTATGAAGAAAATTAAAAATTATAGTTGACCTGTTTCGGAGTTAAAAAAAAAAACCCGTGGACGGGGTGAATTACCCCTAATTTAATTAATTACCCTTTAGTGATTAAAAAAAATTAATCATAATATTCTTTTTGAATTTTAATCTCGAAATGCTTATTTTGAGTAATATTTATCATTAAAAGTGAAATAAATAAAAAGTGTTCTAATTTTAGTAGGGGTGGCAACCCCTATCAACTTGATCATTACTAGTGAAAACTTTTTTCATTTTTATTAATTTGTATAATTAGGTGTTTGATGGAAGAATCTAACATTTTTTAATACAACAGTTGTTAAGTTCGTCTAATTTGCAAACACTCCTTTAATTTATTTCCTACCCCTAAAAATTCTATTTTCGTGCAAATTTTACGAAATTTAATTAATTGGATAGAATACCAGAATCTTGTGATAGATTTTACGAACTTTTTACTAATTAGGTTTTAGGTGATATGTTGGGTATTTTATAGAGGGTAAAAATACCCTTAAAGTTCTTTCCAAAAATAATTTTTCTTCATTTTTGAATGAATCACACGCCTGTTTGTTTCTTATCAAAAGAATTTTATATATAAATACAATTTTACGCTGATAAAAAAATTTTGCAATGTTCATAAAATTCAAAATTAATATTGCTGTGCCTTTAGATTTTGTAAGAAAATCACATCAATAGGGTTAGTTATCCTAAAAGTTTTGCAAAAAATCATATTACTCGTCGGTATTCGGAAAATATTTGGAAAAATTTAATGTTCAAGGACCTACTTACAATAATAATATTAATAAAAATATAGATCACATCAAAAGCAATATGTATTAAAATTATTTTACTGTTGTCTAGAATATTTTGTAGAATTTAATGTTAAAGGACCTAATCAAAAAATTCTCTTTTTAATAAAGATACATTTTTTTTATATAATGCTTAAACTGAATTGTATCTAGATTAATTCTTGTACTGTTAAAGTCACAAAAATTTAATTTCGTTTCAAAACAAAGATTTTATTCCTAATGAAATATGCAATATAATTGATTTTAATATCAGCTTCACACTATTATTTGCCAAACCATCACGGCTCTATAAATATTTTTCCTTTAACGATGTACGTGAAAATATTGACAATTTAAAAAAAGACTTTGGATGCAAGCCAAATCCCGAGAAATCGTCAAAAGACTTTTTTATGCGAGTGTGGTCAGTTCATAGTTATTCTTTATACTGGTAACATTCTATATTACATAAATTCATGTGATTATACCTTTTATTATATTCTTCAAAAAATAAAAATATGAACGTAAGTTAAATTGTCTCTTTTGAAAAAACAGTATTATTTCGAGTAGAATGATAATTAAATTCAATGTTTTCAGTTTCTTATATTGTGTAGAATAATCTACATCTTAAATATAATAAAAACATAGCTGTTAATCCATTGGTTGTAGTATCTTTATTATCTACAACTTTCAACCTTAATAATGTTAAAGCTAACCAATAAGAGATAATATTATATCACGTTATAGAAAATATAATAAATGATAATGTAAAATACAACTTACGTATAGAAGAAGAACATACTATACTTATTGAGGAAGACTACCGTGTCACACTTCCACAAGATATTGGAGAAGACGATGAAATAAATACAGATTATGCAGAGATTCCTGCTTGTTTCCGAACAAAGAAGATTTATATTTTGAATATACGAAACGAGCAGTGGAGTATTGGCAATTGCCAATAAAATTAATTTTATTATTTCATTTTTTTTTTTATTTTATTATTTATTTTTTTAATTTTTTTATTTCCAACTTTAAAGTGGAAGAAGAAAACCATTGACGTTGGAAAGTGTAAAGTCGAAGTATAAAAGAGTTACATCCGATCGTCAATTGCGACGGTGGAAATTACAAATTGAAGCAGGAGGTGATAGAAAAGTTAAGCTTTATGCAATAACGACTTATGTACTTAAAAAAATTAAAGAAGTGATAGAGTCGAAGATGACTGCATGATATTGATTTAAAAAGATGGGCTCTACATAAGAAAGCAGAAGTAAATATTCCATGATTTAAAGCTTTACATAGATGAATACAAATATTTAGAGGAAAACACTACATTGTTTCAGGTAAAATAACAAAATTCATTACTACATCGTCTACACGAAAAGCAACAGAATTAGGATACAAAGAAAATTTTGTTAACAATGTTCAAAATCTAATTAAGATATATGGAGCTTAAAGCGTTTATAATTCTGATTAGAGTGGATTCAATTTAGAGTTACATAGTGGTCGCACGTTCTGTTATAAAGGGACTAAAAAGGTAAAAAACATTGTTCAGTCGGTACCTTCTACAACGCATAGTTACTGTTCAACCAACAATATCAGCAGAGGGAAACTAATATCTCCGTTATTTATAGTTTTAGAAGTAACCCATGGACAATTTGGACCTAGAGTAATGGAAACTTTATTCAGACCATCAAATGTATAGGTACGTGGAAGCACCAGTTTCCGGCAAATTATCCAAAGAACTGTTTCAAATTTGAATACAAAATGTATTTTTAATTCACAGTGGGAATTCACCTGTACTGTTATTAGATGCATGGAGTGGACAATGTGAAACTGCTGTAAAGGAAGCCATTCCGAAAGAGACAAATCTTATATTGAAAACGATACCGAAACGTACAACTGGTGATATTCAGGCTCTTGATGTATATGGTTTTCGATTTTAGAAAGACTTTATAAGAAAATTATCAGACATAACACTTCTTATGAATTATGATGTTAACTTACATGAGAAAAATAATATGATAAAAATACAATCCCTAACGCATAATCAATTTTCTTCACCAAGATTCCAAGATGTTTTTAAATACGCTTGGTATAAAAGTGGATACTTAACGAAAAAGCCTCCATTTCAAAATCCAGTAGATTTCTGTTTTCATACCCAAGAGGAACCAATATGTGACATATGTGAAGATATAGTAATACGATGTGCATGGTGCAAAAAGCACTTTTAAACACTTTTTCACTAATTATCATCATTGCTAGACGTATATTGAATAAAATTTGAAAATTCATCAATTTATGCATTAAATATGTGTGTGTGTGTGTGTGTGTCTGTGTGTGTGTGTATGTGTGTATGTGTGTGGGAGTGTGTGTGTGTGTGTGTGTGTTATTACGCTTCTTTATATGCATATACCATTTATGGAAGTACTATGTAGTTATTAACTTTAATACATATCATTATATAGTAGTTCCAGCCCCTTATACTGTTTAATTCTTATGCTTAGTACAATGACATTACTGTAAAATAACGAAATTTTTATTAACTAACTGAAGCCAGTTTGAATCTGCGATTATAGAATTTACGAATTTTGACTTTAGATTCGGAATTAGCCACCCAAAAAAACAGATAAACGATCTACTGCAAAATATCCAAATTTTCCCTAACTTACTAGCGATGTACATCTTTGATCAAAAGAAATTTTACTAAATTATGGTTGTATGAACACGTCCTCCTATCGTAAAAGTAATTATAAACGAACGCACTTTCATGAAACTAAAAACAAACATCAATTTTTCATTACTTCTATGCGTACTTGAGTGAATTTTTTATTTCCTTAAGCTATTAAAAAAGTGCCTTTTGTTAAAACATTTTGAGATCTTAGTAAAATCTTCGTTTTTACTCATATTTTGGATAAATCAACCTCCGGAAAGTGTGCCTATAGACAATAATTAGATATTAGAGCAAACGTGAGCGTAGTCGCATTTTTATCAATTTTAATTTTTTATTGAAAAACCCGTTTATCGAAAGAGCATTTTTTACATTTTAAATTATTCATGGCTGTACGTATATATCTTTTCACATAAGTACTAATTAACTCATACCTGAGTTATAAGCGTGCACTCCATAGGAATAATATTATATCGAGACAAAGACAAATCGCTAAATCGTGAATTGTTAAACAAAATCATATTTACCTCTAGAGTTTCTCTCGGATAACTTGAATATTATCATTGACTAGCGTAATCACAAGTAGTGATTAAAAGTTATAAAATGCCTTTTTGAACATTTTTCTAAGGTAAAAATTCGCGAAGATACGAACATTCTAATTCATCATGTATTAGTCAAGTCAAATCGTTTATTTTTCAAATTTCAATGGAAACTTCCAAAGCAATTAACATTGCAAAAAACAATCTTAACAATTTTCTACAAAAATGTTTTAAAGCTTTTACTGCTTATATTTGATTGTCTTATTTCCACAATTACTTTTACATATGTATCTTTAAAATTAAAAGTGATTAATGAATACGTGAAATCATATTTTTTAATATAACGATATAAACATACGAAAAATAAAGTTAGAATAATATGATAAAAGAAATTAGTATGTACACTCAAAAAATGTACGATACATAAACTTTTGAATCATAGTGCAATACAATATAATATTGAATCAACTGCAACTAATTTTTATCTAATTCAATTTAAAATATTATACAACTATTACTACTACATCTATAACGAATAAATTATATATAATAATGAGCGAATACGTAAATACCGTCAGAAGCGTGTAAAATCTACAGTATTCATTCGCAATAAAGTCGCTATCCGTCTCTCTTACTCTAATGATTTATAAGAGACAAAGGACACATAGTGGTCTTATTGCAAAGGAATACTGTATTAAGTTTTGTGTACTACCAACACTTTTAAAGAAAACAAAATCAAAACAAAAGGAAAATATGTCAACAGTGAGTACGTTTAGTTCATTGGAGCTACGGTGCTTGATGAACGATCAGTCTACTTCTCGACTGCGTACTGGAATATCAACGTGGACCGTGAATTTTGTACTATTTTAAAAGCCTGAATTGAAAAATGTCCCATCACATTCCTTCCAAAATTCACTATTCATACTAATCGTGAATTCAATTTATTGTCAATTTTTATTTTTTTTAATTATTCAAAGTGCTTTTTCGAAAAAACAAGTAACGCTATTTTTTTTACCATTTTGAAACGTTTTGAATTGGGTAGAATTCACTCTTGTTTATGTGCTTCGTAGGTCATGCTAATCGCAGCAATAAAAAACTTAAAAAAAAGTCTCACAACAGATAAAAGTTCTGGAGATTTACCCATATGGAAGTTTTCTAACCTTGTACATACTTTTTATACAACAATAAGTTCAACAGCTTAACCTACCCAGCAGCATCTTCAACACCTTCAGCATAGCGCCGACCCAATCAACTTCCTCTAAATACTTCAACACTACCAGTGCCATAGCCACTCCCACGATAATTCCCACCATCACACCTGGCTCCACGGTCACGGACATCGAGATGACAACGACGGGCATCGCTACCTCCTTCATCATTACGCATGTGGCTCCGTCAGCATGAGGATACGTCTCCAACCTCCAGAAGCTCCTGAAGTAGTACTGGTTCATGCCCATGTCGTACTCGCCGCGCACTATGTGCTCAAGGGAGCCGCGGGGCTCGTGGTTCAACGGATCCACGTAGCCTTCCTTGAAGATGGTTACGAGCGGCTGGACGCCCAGCCTCGACCAGATCGCCTGGGTTATGCTGGCGTCAATGCCCACGAAGTCCTTGACCTTGTAACGTGCTCTGAAGTGGTGGGCAATGGAAGGAGAGAGGTCCAGCATGCCAGGGAGAATGGCGCCGGCAAGAGCGACCGGGTAGTCGGCCAGGATGCTGGTCTTGGTCAAGTTGAGGCTGGCACACGTGGTCGAGGTTACGTCTAGAATGGTGCGAGCAAGAGATTTTATTGATTGCTTTGTTTGTTTACTAAGAATTTTGATATTATCGAGGTGGGTGAGCTGAGTAAGATATAAACTAAAATTTAACGTAAAAGTATCCGTATTTTTATTGTTACTGTCAGAAAAATATGTCACAAAAAATAATGAAAAAATTATGAAACCTTATGAAGAATTGAAAAAAAACTATGAAAAAAGAACTAAGAGGTGCACGAAGTTGCAACATGTTTTGATGATTTTCGTAGTCTTTCCTAGTTTTTTTTCTAAATCTTCTTTTCTGAAAACTTATATATTTAATAAAAATAAAAAAACTTTTATACTTAATAAATTACATATAATATTGCATAAGTTAAAGTCAGTATTTTTATTTGCTTTTTCTTTTGATTGACATAAATCAATCGATCTATAATTTTTAATAATAGTTTGTATTCCCGATTCCGCTGTAAGGGCTACTTTATTCACTTGAAAAGCGAAATAAAGATAGCATTCCATTCCCTTTCATACTTTATTTCCGCAAATTTACTTTATTCCCTCATCTGCGGGAATAAAGTACATTATTCCCTAATATGTGCGAGAACAAAATGTGAGTACATTGTGCAGCCAGGGAGGAAAGTTGACTTTTTCTATCGAGGATGATGATTGAGCACGAGTAGCTCAATGAATCGAGTGAAACGCAAAATATTTATATTACTATAGTTTTAAAAAATTTTCTGATGTAGCACTGTACAAAAGAAATATTTTTCATACTTTAATATGCATTCGAAAGCAATTAGCACTCGCCAAACCCCAATTAAGTAACGTACAGTTTTTCAGAAATACGTACTTGTAAAATTGACGAGAAACCGGAATATCATTATCGGATGATTGCGCTTTGCATCATTGATTGAGTCCACTGTCTCCCACGACTCCAAAGCGTAAGCGGAAAACGGATTAAAGCTGTAGAAATATACCGTGTCTCTTCTTCCACAAATGTAAAAAGCATGTAAGACATTGAACGACCAAATGTCACGAAGAAAATACTTCGCAGCCCAGCAAGATTTATCGAAGTTCGGCAACACGATGAAGAACATCGCTTCTGCATTCCAAAACACTGACCTTCTGCCTTGCTCGAGGGTCTGATTTAGCGATTCGAGCGATGCGTAAATGACGAAGATTCTCGCCGGATAGCGAAGCTTCTTCACGATGTCCTCGGTGATCTTGTAAACCCCATTCAAGCGCTTATGACGCTCGAACATTTCCGATTTTGCCAAACCGACGATGTTTATGGAGAGGTTTTGAGGAAACCGTCGGTGCCAGGCTGGAAAGTCTGTTGAGTCGCCAACGAAGACGATTTTGTCTAGGTGGTCGGGGTAACAAATGGTCATGACGTTCATCTAAAAATTAGTATGCTTATAAAATTACCGATCTTCTCATACATAAGGATTTAGTTGTAAAGATACTCACGATTGTTTGGGCGATGATATCCAGTACGGGAGTATCATTTTTCGTCTGAATTAATGAGCATATACCATGCAAATTAATTATTAATAATAAAATAAATAAAGAACTATGCCCGTAATTATGGAAGCTCATTACAAATTCATGAACTAGTCTCCATAGCTACTGTAAAATACTTAATTAAATCTGGAAATTGTAAGCTTACTGAAACGTATAAGCTTAAGCGCAGAAAATCTTTTGTGCGCTTCTTTCGTAATGAGAGTAGTAAAGGTTGAAAATAAAGATTGCTAATGCATTTTTCGTTTCAGAAAGTGAAATTCGTGAGGATATTTTTTATAAATAATAATTTTTTATAAATATCATTCAAAGTTGTAGCTTCGACAATTCACAATTTTACAAATTTGCATCGCATTGAAGTGCGAAGGGGAGAGTAAGGCGGAATGTACTGAACAAGAAAAATGTTACCGTGAAAATTATTTTTCTAAGAAAGACAGTACAGTTTCGTAAAAAATACTCGCCGTTCTGCCTATTTTTAAATGTTAAACATGTTTCACGTAAAAATGCTTAACTACGTTTACAGGTCGTTTTCATAATGACAATTCAAAGATAATAATCGAAGAAATTTTGACCGTGAAATGTTATTCTTCAACACGTGGCGTACATTCCATATGAAGATCAATTTTCTCTGATACAATGGTTAATAACAATATAATGACTTTATAACTTTCCATATGAAAATAAACGACAGTGCTAGCGCATGATAAACACACCAAATTGCTGATAAAACTAAATTGAACAACCAAAATATCGATTTTAAATTTTGACGCATAATCAAGGTCTTTGTGACGTAGCAACCCGACGACTTGGGCGCATACCGGAAGGGTGATGCTTAGCGTCGTGTTCCCTCTCTCCAGGCCGAGAGTTTGCGTCGGGGTGCGGGGCGCACAATACCCGCGCGAGATTTCTGGTTGCGAGTGTCCTCGCGTGACGACCTCTCGGGTAGCTCGACTGGCTCCCGGACAGGAGTCGTGGGTCTCTAGCGCGTAGCTGGTTCTGTCTGGACTGCTACGATTACCTTACCTGGGTAACGTCGTCTTCCCGCTTAAATTCGCATGCAAAGTTAGGGATGCGGGGAGTCGGATAGTCTCGCAAAAGAGATAAAAGAGGTTCAACTAAACTACGTTTATTGATACTTTAAGTTAAATATGTAAAACACACGGACGCAGCTGTGTTCCTCGCGCTTCGCCGGTATGTGAGTGTGAGCCTGCGACGGCGACGTGCGCTTCAAGCCGCGCGCTTTCGTCCTTATCGCTAGGCGCTTCGGCTTACACTGCTTAGTCCCTCTTCCGCTCTCTCCAAATTGCGTGCTTATCCTTCGTCTTGGGCGTGCTTTTTTTTTCTCTCTCTCTCCTTCCGAGTTAATCTATTACTCTCTCTATCGAGTATTGCCCCCCTGCTCGTCACGTGTCGCTCGCGCGCGGCTCCTGCCGCCTTGCTTATGGCTTTACCTGACCGTGCGCGTGTATATAGGTGTGTGTGTGTGTATGTGTGTGTGTGTGTGTGTGTGTTGGCGCGCACATGTGAGGAGTCGTATCTCCGTCACATCTTAAATATAATAACTGGCTGATTCTATTAAAATTCATGCAGGCCATCACAGATCGAATCTGTTCTAAACCATACACTGTTAAAAATAATCTGAAATTTAATAGATATTTAAGTTACAAATGTAACTGAAATTTAAAAACTTTGTTACTGAAAGTAGGTTTAAAGTACGTATGCATAATATATAATATATATTTGTATTAAATGTCATGCGAATTTATAAAAATTTTTGAATTACGTAAGTGAAATTTCAAATCTCAACAACTGAAAAGAAGTTAATGTATACATGCATAAAATTTAATGTATATAAATTAAATATTATGCATATAAAATTAAAATTTCAATGTTAACTTTAATATAAACCGTATTAAATTTCAAATACAATAGCATGATATTTTAAACAAATTCATTTCTTGTGAATTTAATGCATATACAACATTTTTAATGTACAGTGCATTAAATTTCGAACATAATAGCAGGAAATTTCAAGCAATTTGTTGCTTGAGAATTTCATGCAAATATAAAATTTCACAACAACAGTTACAAATACAAGTCTGCATTTTTAGTAATTACTTAAGTCATTTCAATCTATTATTTTATTTAATTTTAAGATTGTTAAAATTTAGTGTCTGTGTGTGTGTGTGTGTGTGTGTGTGTGTATGTGTACACATCTGTATTAAATTTAGGGTACTTGTGTATAAAAAGTAATGCATCCGTACAGCGAATTTGAATAGATACTGTAAAAGTTTTGTATGTATATTGCCTTTATGGTAAAATGCATAAATTTTCATGCAAATAATAATTTCTCGTGTACAAATACATTAAAATTCATGTATAAATGGTGCTTGAAAAGTGCACTAAAATTCAGGTTTTCTTAACAGTATGGTTCATACATAGGCAATATACATACAAAACTTTTACAGTATCTATTCAAATTCGCTGTACGGATGGATTACTTTTTATACACAAGTATCCTAAATTTAATACAGATGTGTACACACACACACACATACACACACACACACACACACTAAATTTTAACAATCTTAAAATTAAATTAAAATAATAGATTGAAATGACTTATGTAATTACTAAAAATGCAGACTTGTATTTGTAACTGTTGTTGTGAAATTTTATATTTGCATGAAATTCTCAAGCAACAAGTTGCTTGAAATTTCCTGCTATTATGTTCGAAATTTAATGCACTGTACATTAAAAATGTTGTATCTGCATTAAATTCACAAGAAATGAATTTGTTTAAAATATCATGCTATTGTATTTGAAATTTAACGCGGTTTGTATTAAAGTTAACATTGAAATTTTAGTTTTATATGCATAATATTTAATTTATATACATTAAATTTTAACCATTTTCAATTACATGCCTAAATATCGCATTAATGTACATATAACAAATATTTAATGCACCAGTACATAACATTTAATGTGCATTTCCTTTAATTTTAATGCTAACTTTAATGCAAACCGAATTAAAATTCAAGCATAATAACATGAAATTTCAAGCAAATTCGTTTTTAGAGAATTTAATGCAGATACAACATTTTTAATGTAAAGTGCATTAAATTTCAAGTACAATAACAGAAAATTGCCAGACGTAGGTCCTTACTTTATCGGTAACGAATTTAATTTTTTTTCGGAATGAAACAAAAATCTGAGAAAAAGCATTTTGGCAAGTCTTTAAATTTATTCTCTATTAAATTTCGAAATAATTCAGTCGATTAGATTTTTTCAGAAACATTTAGGAAATTTTATTGTGATTAATTACCAATTTCAAAAATGTTTCTAGAAAAATCTAATGGATGGAATTATTCGAAAATTTTTATGATTTTTGTTTAAACCTGAAAAAATAATTAAATTCATATGACGATAAGGTAGGGATCTACGTTTGAGTTTCACATGGCCTTAAATAACAAAATAAATAGTTAACAACCTAAAAGTTAAAATAATGCTAGTGAATAAGATAGTTTTCATCTTAAAGAATAAGAGGACACTTTCATTTAAAAAAAGTTCATTCTTTCCAATGTTATTGTTAACCAAAGTTGCAAAAAAAACGTAAAAAACAAATTTCAAAAATTCATAACTTTTGAAATATCGATTTTCGAAAAAAATGGTAAGATGCAATTCGTCTCAAAATAACCTAATTTTCATAAAAAAATTATTCCGATAAAAAACCATAACTTTGCCTCATTCATTTACATAAATTCGTTATAACAATTTCTACCACTTTTTCGAATTTTGACCTCGATATTTTTGGATTCTACCGGTTAAAATCTATAACCCGAGTAGAAATTTTCAAACGGCGATGTCGCAGGACGGATCCGTCTGCCGTGATTCCTGATCCGTACCTGATGTTGTTGACGGATGAGTGCTGTACGAGGCATGTAACGCTGAACTGTATGAGGGCCGGATGATTTTACCTATCTATATCCTTACGTCCTGTGAAACATCTGGCCCTGATCCGGTCCTGATTCGGGCAACATGTAGCTTATTGTCTAAATAATTTGAAAGCGAATATGTTCTATACTTAATAAAAATTACAACATTTAAATATTTTTTATGTATTTATTAAATCAATATTTAATGTATTTTATATATTTAGACACTATACATTATAATCTTGTTTTTTTATAACAAATCCCTGGTAGAAAATTAATCATAAGTTGGCCAGAATATGCTTAACCAGCATATGGCTTAGCCATATTCTGGCCAACTTATGATTAATTTTCTACCAGGGATATAAAACTAATATTTGCACTTTTTCGAACAATTATAATTCTACATCTATTTGTACTTTATTTAATTAAACACTACTTATTTTTATTAAATATCTTCTTTTTTCGAAATTTAGTACTTAACTTTTTCCTTCATTGTTTATTCATTATACTTATTAGGTTGTTCTTCGCGTTGTACCGGCCCGGATAAGGCTTCCTGTAAATGAGTTTATCGTACAGCAGAAACGCAACCTTACAATAAAAGCGTTACATCCCGCGCGAGGGCCTTGCACGGCATACGCCATCCGGCCCGTGTGATACCTACGGCACGCCGTATTTTATTTCTACTCGGGAAGAAACAACTGTTTTCTACTAATAGACATGATGCATATATCGCGATTTAGAGTTCAGCCGTGTAGCGTTGTTGTATAGCGCAATGGTTAGAGCGTTAGCCTGTGAATTGAGCGTCTAGGGTTCGATTCCCCCTTAGGTCCGAAAAAAAATTGTACTTTTTTTAAGTTATGTAATTTATCATATGTATTGTTAAGCGTCTGTTTATGTGTTTCGTTTGTATAAAAATGTTAAAAATGTGTTTAAATTATTAATAAGAGAGGTTAAATAAAATATTAAATTAATGTACGTACATTAAATTTAATGTACCTTACATAAATAATATCAATCAATGTACTTGAAAATCTGTAGTAAAAATATGAGGTTATATTGCATTAGATTAACGTGTTTTATAAGTTTCATTTCGAAATTTGCATTAATATACATTAATATACAAAAATTAATCATTTTTGTTATATTTTTGCCGTTTTTTTTTACAAAAAACGCATTACGCCGCATTACACTTTTTGCTTTTTGCATTAAATTTAATGTAAGTACATTATAATCCAAGGGGCGCAAATTTCTGGAAATTCCATGTAGTCATACATCGCATTTAATGCTTTTTACATGAAAATTCTAGCAGAGTGAATTAAATTAGGCTCTGATAAAATCACTCAAAATTTAATACACTTGTACATGAAATTTCAAGCATTTTGCATGAAAGTTCATGCAAGTGCATTATAACCAGACGGAAGCGAATTGCCAAAAATTGTATGCAGCCATACATAAAATTTAACGCTTTTTACATGAAAATTCAAATAAATGCATAGAATTTTTCAGCGAGAAATCGCTTGAAATTTCACGCATTTGCACATTAAATTTAAGGTACAATCCATGAAAAATGATACATGAAATTAATAATAATGGATATGAAATTTAATAAACATGTGACAGAATCTTAACATTTCTGTTGCTGAATTTTAAATTAATTTATTAAATTACACAACTTTTAACGTATATGAAAATTCATAAATATATACATTAAATTTAAGAAACTAATTGATATTTTAGTTATGTCATGAAATCGTTTTCATATACGATTCGGAAGTTAGCTTCCGTTACATTTATCAGAAATTTCATACAACTATTTTTAACAGTGTATTTAAGGAGACATATGCCCCGGATTTTGCTTAAATTTTTTTTTTATTCTACAGCCTAATCAATATTGTATTCCAATTTTAAAACTGCTGTAACTTTGTCAATGTTCAACCTTCTGAGACGATTTTTTTTAATGCGAGGAGTTTCATCTAGTTTTAAGGCCAAGTAATACTTTGATTCTCAAGATTTATCTTATCCAGTTATTCACAAAAAACTGAAAAATAATGATTCTTTTCAAATGCAATTTATTCAAGAACTATTTTTTTTCTCTGAAAATTTAATATGTTCTTATAAATGTAAAAAGCTAATTTTTCCAAAGAGTGCGAGAATATATTTTTTTCAACACGTGCATGAAATGGGCCTTTTTTCATACCTGATAGCCGTGTAGAAAATCGCGCATTTCGAGCGTGATTTAGAAAAGAATGAAAAAAATCCATTTTTCACACTTCAACGGTGAAAAAAAATTTTTTTTCCCCGCTACAACGAATTTTTGTGAAATTGTTCTCTTATTGTCAAATTTATATATTTTATGGCTTTTTGACCTGTTTAGAATAATATAAAATAACTTTTAAACTGGGTTGTGCACGACTCGAAATGCATGATCCCCTATACAACTTTCATGCATACACTGAAAAATCTATGGCACGAGAGACGTCTTTATTCCTTTACGGAGGTCGTCTTAAGGTTATGTACGTCTGTTGTCCCGCGCGGCAAGTCTGTTGTGAGGCAAGGGGGTTCTGCCGTCACTTTTTCGGGTCGTCTGCTCAACCGCCGCGCGGCGTACTCGTCTCGGCGCGGCTCTTACTCCGACAGGGACGTGAGAGCTCCCTTAGCAGGAACAACAGACATAAGCAATCTTCGAAGCGAGTACTGTTTTCGTTTTGGAACGTCTGTCGTGCCAGAGTTTTTTCAGTATATAAAAAGGCCCTCTCACGCACTCGTTAAAAAAAAAATACAATGTGTAACACGGGAAGAAGAGCTATTTCAGACTCGGGTGAGGTGTTGTCAGCACTCGTCTCCGTTTGGGGCGCCTTCGGCGCCCTCGACTACAACTCGTGCTGAACACCTCACCCACGCTTGAAATAGCTCATTTTCTCCCCTAGTTGCACAATGTACTATTTTTTTTTTTAATAGAATTTGTTTTTTTAACAAGAAAACACCTATACTGCTACAAGCATAACTGGAAAAAGATACATTAAAATAATGTTTTCGAGTAAGGATCGAAATTAACATTACATCTACGGAAGTATTTATTTTTATTATTATAAAATTCATATTATATACACATCATATTTATGTCAAGAAGATATTAGCGAGAATTTGAGATGAAAGTAGAAATCCAGGAAAGGTCTGCATTTTTGACCAGGGACTTATTTTAAAGTTTTTCGTTTATACCATCAAAATAGTAGTGAATGGAAGAGTAAATGTGTAGTAAAAAGACGTTATTTACGTGTCTATTTTTAAATATGGTTTTGAACACATTTTCATAGTTTTTAGGCAAAATAAAAATTCAATCTATGACGACCTGCATGAATTTTAATGGAATCAGCCAACTGATATCAAAACAAAAAAGAAAGATTATTCAAAATCAACTTATTTATACAAAAACTAATAGCTGTTATCACCATTAAAACCATCCACTTCGATTTCAAATACATCTTTATTTTCACAACAGTATAAAAATATAACATGCGAAAAGTACTTTAAACAAATGCAAAAAGTCATCTGCCTTATTAACCCCTCTTCGACTTTCTTTTACTCCATTTTTCCACGATTATCTCAATGACGATGACAATAAACGCCAGGACGAACCCAACTCCTAGAACACACCACCCAAGTACGAGCTCTCCCAGAGTCATTAGTTTTGCCTCAAACTCCACATAATTCTGCTCGTTTTCGTTCCCACTCTTCTCCTGCATCTGTCTGCCCTTCCCCCGCAACGTCACTATCTCCATGTTCCTCATGTACATGTATAGCCCACCCTCAATAAGCCTCCGCACTAGATCATTCACCCTCTTCAGTAACGGCCAGTCCTCCGTCGTCACGAACGCCATATCCACCTTGCTTATCGATTCCCTCGACACGTGCAGGTACTCGTACATTGTCTTGTGGTACTCGCTCGCGAAGTAACAGTTCTCCGCGCAAGCTACGCCGACGCCATTTCGCAGCCAGCGCAGGCACTGACTCACGGTGGAGTTATGGTAGCGATGGAACAGTCGGGTATCGTGCAGGTGGAATTGGTTGAAGAACTCGCCGTAAAGGTAGAAGTCGGACTGGAGGAGCTCAGCTACGGAGTCGATGTTATTGCTGTCGCTTGCGGCCATGAACGTCGAGGTCAGACCGCTCTGGACGTACACGTTCAGGCAGTACATGAGCAGAGTGATCGACGTGACGAAGAAACGGTGGTTGATGGCGAAGCGGGTGTGACCGGTTGGTGTACCTGGAGTGTAGACATATACCTATTGGTTATGCGTAGACATATAACATACATACATACATATGTGCAAATCCGTGGACTACAGGCAACAATTAGGGTACAAAAACGGAAACAATTTTTTTTGAGGACACACCTACCACATAAGGTTTTTTCGATTCTTTGGGGGTCCCCCAACATAAAAATACTTGTGAACACTCATTATCCGTTGCGAAACTTTTTTGCCGACGAAATCAAATTTTCTTATGGAAATTTAACATGGGAAAAATGGACGAAAAGTAGTCATTGACGATTAACCAATAGCAAACTATTAAAGAGGCCAAACCAAATGCCACAAAAAGTGATTAAAGTTGAAGAATAGAGCTTTAATTTGAGATGAGAATCGTTAAAATCGGTCGATTCTGTGCAAAGCTAGATGAATTTGAAAATGGCGAATAATGACGAAAATGAGCGATTTTTTTCAAACCAATTCTTCAAATTTTTGTCATTTTTCGCCATTTTCAACTTCACGTAGCTTTGCACAAAATCGACCGATTTTAACGATTCTCATCTCAAATTAAAGCTCTATTCTTTTTGGTTTGGCCTCTTCAATAGCTTGCTATTGGTTAATCATCAATGACTACTTTTCGTCCATTTTTCCCATGTTAAATTTCCATAAGAAAAATTGGTTTCGTCGGCAAAAAAGTTTGGCAACGAATACTGAGTGTTTACGAGTATTTTCATGTTGGGGGACCCCCAAAGAACCGAAAAAACCTTATGTGGTAGGTGTGCCCTCAAAAAAAATTTTTTCCGTTTTTGTACCCCAGTTGTTGCCTGTAGTCCGCGGATTTGCACATATGTATGTCAAGTGTTCATAGTTGCTCTTGCGAAAGAGTAAAATTCAACGGCCGTGGAGCGAACATTATTTTTCGTCATAAGTGTCCGTAAAGTACGTACTTTACGGCCTGTTTTCAGATTGTAAAGTTGTATTTCACTTTACAGGTACGCGTCCGTAAAGTACATATTTTACGGACACGTATCACGAAAAGATTATATAGTAAAAATTTGTTCATTAAAAACTATTCTATACGATGACATCGAATACGGTCAACAAAATAACTAGTCCAGGCGCTGGTGACACTTGAGCGTAAATTTTTAGCTCCGCTCAGTAACTTGGTTTTCTTATGTTTTTCGGTGCACTGAATCAAAATTTGTTGATTACAAAGCTCGAAAGTGTCTTTAGAAGTTTTTTCATAAAACGCATACTTTTTCACTTAAAAATCGATAAAGTTTTCACAAAATACGATTTTTTGAGCTTTTATTGCCGTCCATTCTCATGAAATATAAAAATTCA
Source organism: Torymus aiolomorphi (assembly GCA_036365515.1). Taxonomy (NCBI): domain Eukaryota; kingdom Metazoa; phylum Arthropoda; class Insecta; order Hymenoptera; family Torymidae; genus Torymus; species Torymus aiolomorphi. The sequence goes on along the minus strand of CM070875.1, from coordinate 217,286,367 downwards.
ATGATTTTTAACTCAAAAAGTATGCGTTTTATGAAAAAACTTCTAAAGACACTTTAGATTCAAAAAGACCTAAAAACGTAACGCTATTTTTTGTAATTGCAAAAAACGATTGTTTGTTTATTGCAAATCAGTATGTTGTTTATAACAAAAAAACTGAGGGGTTTCGAGCTTTGTAATCAACAAATTATAATTCATCGCACCAAAAAACATCAGAAAACCCCAAGTTACTGAGCTAAAAATTTATGCTCAAGTGTCACCACCGTCCGGACTAAAGGTACTCAAAATCCGTTCGAGTAAGAAGGAACCCTTTTGTTCTAGCCAGATTTTAATGACAAAAGAAAAGTCTTTTTATGATGTCATACGTGTCCTGTTTTGAGCCCGTAAAGTTGTATTTTACGGACTCGTATCCGTAAAGTAAAAATACAACTTTACGGTTTCCAAACAAGCCGTAAAGTACGTAATACTTTACGGAGACTTATGACGAAATAGTATATTATGTAATTATAGGCAATGATCACCCAAGAGAATGATCGACTTTACTTCCGTGTTACATACAGTACTTTATTCCCAGCTCCACTGTGGCCATTTTATAGACTTGAAAAATTATTTTGTACTTTTCCCGCATGTACGGGAATAAAGTAAAAGAGGGAATCAGACGACACTTTTGCCCAGCTTTTCAGGCTATAAAATGGACATTATAGTGGAGATGGGAATAAAATAATGTTCGCTCTACGGCCGTAAAATGCAACTTTACGGCCTAGAATCGAAAACTACTATTGGTTTAAGAAAAGTGTTACCAATTCTTATTAATTTTGTAAAGATGAATTTTTTAAATAATTTTAATTTGTACCGTATTATCATTATTAGTTTTTAGACCTATGCAGAAACCAAAGACAAAACGTTATTCATTAACGATATAATTAAGTTTTGAACAGTGATTTACAAAAATAGAATAACGTATTTAAGAAAATGCATTTAAAAATTAATATCTCTGTAATTAATTAGCTTTGAAAGTTCACACCTTATATAAAGTTAAATTTAGAATTCATTTTTAATATAAGTACTAACAGTAAATTGTACTGTAATTGATATAATAATTAATTATTTGCACTGATTACTCGTGTTCTCTTTTGTGACAAAAGGAAAGTTACACTTTAGAGTAAAATGCCAATAAACTCATATCCTTATACATGGATTATATAAAAAATTCTTTGCTGCAAAATAAAATCATTTTACTTGAAAATCAGTTTGTTTTTATTACAAATACTTATATTGAACATGGATTAAAAGATAAAGTCCTGGTTCAAGGAAATAATTATTTTGCGTTTAGTAAAATCATCGTTAACCTCTTGGCTACCAGGATTGTTTTTGTTGTAAAAGTGTATCTTTGGCCGCAGATTTTCATACAAGCGTGTCTCAGCCAGTAGTGTGTGTGTGTGTGTGTGTGTGTGTGTGTGTGTGTGTGTGTGTATATATATATAATTACGATTGCGTTATTTATTTTGATCAAAAATAGACCGTGAATGATATTGCCCATTTGTAGTAAACATTATTATTACAATCCTAATCAGCCGAAAATAGCTAAATTGGCCAATTTATAAAAAGTGATCCACTTTTGGGCAAAATGACTATTTAGGTACATTTTGAGACCCGATATATACAAATATTTAAAATAATTAATGGCCTCAAATGGGGTCATCCCGGTAGTCAGGAGGTTAATCAGAAAGAAAATTGTTTTTAAATTTTGAGCAAATTGTGTTGAATAAAAAATTTAGATTTTCATTGTCAAAGTAAAACTTCTGTTATAAAAAGAAAAACGTGTTGAAAGTAAAGAAATATAATTCTTTTGATCCAAATAATATACTTTTCTAAATGATGCGATGCGTATAGTAATATATTATTTTATTTGTTTAATTTGTATAATTGTTATGGTTTAGGCAACACTATCTATCTAATCAAAATTTCTATACATTAAAGAAATAATGTAGAATCCATAAAAAAATGTAAAAAATTTTAAATCTCTAAATTTTCCATAAGTAAGACATCTCTGCTTTAACTTTTGATTAATTTGCCAATTTATTACAATAGATTTAGATTTTTGCCACTTTTTGCCAGAATAATTCTCATCCATCAACCTACCCAGCAACATCTGCAGCACGACAATCAGAGCCTCGACCAGCTTCATTCTTATCAGGCACTTGAACATCATCGCGACCATCAACCACGTGACGAGGACCATCACGACGACCTTGACTTTCGACATCAGCATCAACCTGTTCACAATGGAACGTTGGCCGTCGGTTTGCCTCGTGATCATGCATATGCCGGTGCTCCAGTGCGGGTACGTCTGCTGCCGCCAGAAATTAAGGTAATAATACTGATTGAGAATCATATCGACCCGACCCTCAAGAACGTCCTTCATGATACCCTGTGGCTTGCCGTGGAAGGTGAGGCTACCGAAGTCGCGGTACAGTTGAATTACAGGTTTTGCTTGAAGCTTGTCCCACAGAAGCCGTGCGATCCTAGCGTCCCGGCCTGTAAAATCCGAGAGTTCATAGTGGGGTTTCGTTGCCGTGGTGAGCTGTAACAGGATGCGTATTTCAGTGGCGCCCAGTCGGATCGGGTAGCCGTCCAATTGGATTGTCTTGTCATAATGTAGAGCTTGACAGATCGTGGGAGTGACATTGTCTATATTGATTGAAAAAAAAATGATTTTTTGGATTGATTATGTACTGATTTGATAAAAATAGAGTATTTTTGGTAAAAGCGATTTCATTAAAATGAAAATGAATTATTCAGAGAGAGAGAGAGAGAGAGAGAGAGAGAGAGAGAGAGAGGGTGGGTGGGAGAGGGAGAGAAAGACAGACAGAGAGGGGGGGAGAGAGAGAGAGAGAGAGAGAGAGAGATTAACTGAATGTTTTATTGTTATATTATACGATTAATCATGTCACTAAATCGTTTTTAAGTATGATTTACTTTAAAGGTTAAACCTTTTAGATTATCTATAAAATGGAATATACAAATAGTCGGCTGGGCGTTGGGAAGTGTCATTTCGGCTGCGCGGTGAAAAATTGCGGTATCATTACAACTAAGCGTTAGAAAAGGTAACATTTCAACAATTATCAATGTAAAACATTTCATTTCATAAGTAGATTTTTCTATCCTATCAAGTTTAAGGTTAAGTTTGAAACTAACATTTTTGAAGTATTAAGTTTGTTGTTTTATCAAAACTTATTTTCTTTCTATAATAATTACTATTTGTTATATAAATTTTCTTTCATATTCGTGATTCAATTTAATCGAGATTTCACTTTTTAGAGTTATTAAAACAAATTTAGCTCAATGTCTCGATTAAAAAGAATCGTAAAATTAAATTTCAACATTATCTAATATTTTTTATCTACATTAATGCAAAGCAAATTATCAATGTATTAGAAATTATTAATATTATTCACCCGTTTCGTCCCGAGAGGACCTACATTTTGACCTTTTCTTCATATAGTAAATTTTCAGAGAAAAAAATTGATGATTAGTTTTAAAATTGCATATCTTCTTGTCTGTTTTACCGCTCTTTCTGATCCCGTTATCCGCTTTTCGTTATCACATGCCATTTTGTCAATATGTCGGAAAATGTATTTATAAAAAGAGTATATATATATTTTTCTTTATTTTTTCCCATCGGGCCGACAAAAATATGGATTGATAGGTAATTTCAAGACCTTTAAGTAAATGGGATTACTTCAGACCGATATCCAAATCCAGAGCGACAAAAATTATTTTCGACTTTTCCATATTTTTCTTTACTTTTTTTAACCGACTTAAAATTATGCGATCGGGTCGACAAAAATATGGAATGATAGGTAATTTCAAGGCCTTTCAAAAATGGAACTACTTTAGACCGATATCCAAACCCAGAGCCGAAAAAAGATATTTTCGATTTTTCCATATTTTTCTTTATTTTTTTTAACCGACTAAATATTATCCGATCAACTATATAATTGAACTTGCACAACTTCAAAATAAGCTTTATATATCTGCCAAAGATAAACTTGATATCTCTGGCCAGTTTCGAGTTATGCTGCGGACAAATTTATAACACACACACACACACACACACATACATACACACACACATACATTATCTAGAAAACGCATATTTCGACTCAGGGAACTCAGAAATATCGAAAATCATTGAAATCTCGAGGTCGAAAAATTTCACCGTTACCAAGCTTTCTCTTTGAGAAAGCAAAACGGTCGCCATATTGAATATTTTATTGTTTATGGATATATTGGGAACCCAATAATTATCAGACATTTATATACATTATACTTCTACCAAAGCTCATACTCACCTTCCGAATCCAGCGTTAACCGATAAACCACGAAAGGATGGCCTCTGTCCTCGTCCACGACAAAATCCGCCACTTTCCACGCCGCTGCAGCAGCATTTGTAAACGGATTGAAATCAAACAAATTAATCCTTCCTTTCGAATCACGGCACACGTAAACAGCCGTCAGCACGTTGAAGGTCCAGGCTATGTGCAGGACATCCGTGACGTTCCAGCATCCCTTATCAAGATCTTCGTTCACCAGCAAAAACATCGCTCGTGAATTCCACACCATCGAGTCCCTCAATCTTTCGAATAGTTCATTCATGGATTCATTCATAACGGAAAGGATGAAGAGTTTGCCAGGATAGTGGAGTTTACGAACTATATCTTCGGTGATTACAAGATCACTTTTCAGACGTTTGTGGCGCTCGAAGGTTTTTGATTGCGATAGCGCAATGAGGTTGACGGATAAGTGCGGGGTAAGTAGCCTGTGCAAGCCGACAAAGTCAGTCCAGTTGCCGGCCACAATGGTGTTGTCGTGGCGCTGATGAAAACACGTTTTTACGATGTCTACCTAGATTGCGAATGATTAAAAATTCGAAGTATTCATAAGCGGAGAGTAATTATGTTTCTGAACTTTACTTTTTTATAAGAAAATTTACTATTTTCCATAGTAGCGCTGAGACACACTCGTCATGCGGGATTTATATTTTTTAAATATTAATTTTTATGAATCAAATTAAAAATTGAACGATGGGAAGGGTCAACCCTCAAAATAAAACAACTTCACATTCTATCATCCAATGTTTCGCTGAACTGAAATTCCTGTTTAACAATATCTTATTTCTATTCAATGATAAAATTTACAAACAAATATTTGGTAGCCCCATGGGCTCACCAATTTCACCAATTTTCGCCGATCTAGTAATGGAAGATTTAGAAGTTCATTGTTTAAAACAATTAAAAGATATTGTTAATTGCATTCCATTATTCTATTTTCGCTATGTGGATGATACTATAATGTGCATAAAAAAAGAATTTTTACAACCTACTCTAGATATATTCAATAGTTATAACTCACATCTACAATTTACTCACGAGGTTGAAGTTAACAATAGTATAAACTTTTTAGATTTAACGCTTATAAGGAATAACGGCAGAATTATTACTAATTGGTTTCAAAAGAAAACTAGTTCAGGTAGAATATTAAATTTTCATTTCAACCACTCGATACAGCATAAACGTAATATTGTGTCTAATTTATTTGATAGGGCTATTTTACTTTCTCATGTTTCTTTTCATAATCAAAATATTGACATTGTAAAAAACATTTTAATGAATAATAATTATCCAACTGAATTTATAGATTCTTGCATTTCAAATAGAGTTCACTATCATAAATTTAAGAATATAACTATTAATAAAGCCACTAATAATTCGGCTGAGCCGATATTGACATTATCCTTGCCGTTTATAGAAAAATTTTATTATACATGCGCAAAACTTCTCAAAAAATATAATATTCGTTGTGTTCCTCTTATACATAATAAAATGGACAATATTATAAAATTAGGCAAAGATAAAAATTGCAAATGGAAAGAGACGGGAGTTATTTACAAATTCAATTCCGGTAGTTGTAGTAGTGTATATATTGGCGAAAATAAACGTTCATTAAAAACCCGTATTCAAGAACACAAAAAGTCTGTGGAAAAAATCGATTATTCGATGGACATTAATAATAATAAATTAATGCCTGTTCCGAAACATATTTTTGAAAATCCTAGCCATGTGTTTGATTGGAAAAATACTGTTATAATAGACAGAGAACATATTTTTGATAAAAGACGAATTTTAGAAATGTTACATATAAAAATTAATGATCATACCATCAATAGACAGGAGGATACCAAGTTTTTGAATTCACAATATAATAGACTAATTAATTTTTGCAAGATATAACAGTATTTTCACGAGCTATATTTAGATTAATGCGCATGCCCCGTTACTATGACTACGGACTTCGTCTGTCCTTTTCTAAGTTTCTTGTAAGCTTACGTGTGTATAATATGTACGGGAAGTAACAGTTGTGGCAATGACTATATATTCTAGTCAAATCTTTCCTTATTTAGTCTTTTAGTTTACATACAATGCTACTCAATGTTAGGATTGTTAACAATGTAGTTGTTACTACAATAGAAAAATATTTTTTAACATGTCGTGGATATTATAGTAAGTTTATGTTTTTTTTTCATTTTGATTTTGAAAAGCGTTTGATAACCGTATGTTTTTAATGTACATATATTGCTTGTATTGTTAATAAACAGTTCCCTGAAGAGGCTGACAACATGGTTCAGTGAAACGTTGGATGATAGAATGTGAAGTTGTTTTATTTTGAGAGTTGACCCTTCCCGTCGTTCAATTTTTAATTTGATTCAAATAATGGAGGGTAGTCAGTATAACTATTAATTTTTATGATTTTTGCACTAAATTTTACTTTTTGAAATAGTAATTTTTGTAGCAAATTGACTGATACTGTGATATTTCGTTTCAGCTGTGATGAAAATTACTATTTCAAGAAGTAAAATTAGCTACAAAAATCATAAAAATTACTAAGTGAAATTTTCTACAAAAATAAAAAGGTTACTATTTAAAAAGTGAAAATTCCACATGACGAATGTGTCCTAGCACTACTGTGAAAAATAGTAAATTTTCTTATAAAAAGTAAAGTTAACAAAAAATTTTAATTGTGATATTGACTTACCACCACTACTGCTATAGAATCGTTAACAATAGTAATGTTTTTTAACTTGCTTTTTATATTTACTGCGTCGACTATAGATGATGTTTCGTCCAAATTTCTTAACAGTAATAAAATTGCTATTACTGCAAACATTTTAATGTTGCTTTAATAGTGTGAACTTTGCTGTTAACAACGCAAATAATTATTTGGAAAAAAAAGAAAAAAAAACTATGTCTTTATGAACGAACGACACTGTGAGAGCACGGTAGTGAAGAAAATGTACATATAAAGGCGTAAAAAGTATAAAACAAGTTATATCCGTGAAATCACTTCCATTATTAAATACAGAGTTAGCTAGAAAAAATTGAAAGTGAACGAAAATAACTTGTATAGTATAGGTAATAATGATATTCCAGAAGTTATTAGCTAGAGGCGATCAATAATAAAATTTTGTGGGCTTTTTACGGAGTTCCGTGATCCATTATTGATAAAATATAAAGTCGATGCCGTCGACGATTATGGCGCAAATACTATAATAAAAGTGTCTTTATAATATTATTGTGCTTAATGATAATTAGGAAAACTACCTCTACTTTTAGTATGTCACACATGATTGTACGCGTGTCAGAATGACATTTTTACTTGTCATAACATAGCTTTGTGAATGTTCATAATTAATTCTTGTGGAATTTGATTGAAAAAAAAAGAATACAACGTATATATTAAACTAGGTACATTGAACGCACTTCACGCGTATTGTTTACTTATTTATTTCTTGAGGTATGAAAGGAATACAATTACAATATAATGACAATGATTAGCAGAAAGCCGAGTTTTTGACTTGCGAGTCGGCGGCCCTGGTTCTAGACCGGGCTTCGATACTTTTTTATTATTAAAAGTTACGATAGCTCATTCGTATAACAATACTCAAACTCAAGAATTCAATCTTGATAATTCAAACATATTAGATTTTGGCGCCTATTCTATATATAGACCAATCAAATCAGTCAACAACAACCAATCAAAACACTCTTATTGTGATGACAGATTTCATCCATCACTTTTTAAAGAGAGGATATATTTCCGCGAGATAGAGAAACTGTATTGAAATAATATGAATAAAGTATAAAACACCGATGTGTATTCATAACTTATAGGCATAACTTCAATGTTTCTCTATAAGAAAGAATACACCCACCACGGAACTTTGGTGTAAACTAATGTAAATAAATGAGCTCTCTTTACGCTTTAAACAATTTAGAGTATTTTTCCACGAAAAAAATTAATATTTTTATTTGCTATTTCTATTCTAAAGGCTTTCTGAATAATGATTATATCTTTTGAATAAATTCAGACAAATTGAAACATTAAAACTTTCGCGTGTATAGAATTACACAAGTACTTGCCGACATTCCCTTTTATTCATTATTCAATTTCAACTTTTGTTTTTTACTAATTTTTTTGGCATTAACTGTTTTTTAACTCACTATGAACAGCGGATGACTGCGATAATTTTGCAAAACTTTAAGACAAATTTAAACAACGTGAAATACCTTGATGCACCGACCGAACTTTGAATCAAACTGCAGAGATGTCACAGAAGTAAAAAGGGATGCACTTATCTCGCTCTACAGGAATAATCTTGGTTGGCTGAATACTGACACTCACCGGGATTACTTTGCATCTTTACTTTTGTATAAAATATTTAGGATGAGAGCTCCAAGCTAAGTACTGATTAGATCGATTTCAGAAGTATAATTCACGTAATCCTCGCAGAAAAAAAGAAAGAAGGTGATGGCTGTTTTGCATGCGCGTATACTAACATGTCTGAAATCATTCTACATTTTTGGTGCACAGCCGTGGAAATCGTTTTCCTCTTCCATTAAATACCTATCCAGCTTCTTTAGTTTTTGGACAGCAGTGCGAGTACATCACGGTAATATTGACTAGTCCACTCAAAATACATGCACTAACTCCGTAGGGGCAATTTCGCATTACAATAAGTGTATATTTATGTTATTTATTTACGTTAATTTAATTTTCAGACGAAGTGCCTATAAATTATAGTGTCACTGGTAGCGCGAATGTGGTTTTGAGTGTGTGTAGATGTTTCTTTCATTTTTCTGACTCTCGTTTCATTTTATTATGTACACGGACGTACTGACGAATATGATAGGTTATTCTACTGCGATATTTTTTTCTAGTTTAGGTTATATTGTGATATTTTTAGTAGATTTGCATTGTTATTTTTTATTTTATCTTAGGAATATTTATGTGATACTTTCACTGTGCAATTCGGTCACTACCTAGTTTTAATTGTATGCAATGTATTATGTGAAATGATTATGAAAAGAACCTGTAAAGAATATATTTTATATACTTTTACAAATAAAACCTATTTTATGTAATCTTATTTATAGAGTATGGATTGATAAAAAATACCATTAAAACGTATTGCGAATTTTTTTATCGAATCACTTTAAAAAGTTCCCCATTCATATGATTGATTAGGGTTTAATTTTTCGATAAATAATTTGTTATTTTTTCCTAATTTCTTTTTTTTTTGGAAAAATAGTTATATGTAATGACAACTTAAACTAATTCGTTGTAAGGAAGGAGATAAATAATACAACTGAAGTTTATTTTTCAGACGTTTACTTGAAATCAATATCTCTATTAACAGTTATTTTCTTTACAATAACTTTTTAAAATCTATATACGGTGCTTGTTCCGCAAGTCGCACGAACGATTTGATGACGTTCCGAAAATATAGGTGTGAACCCATGTATCTCAGAGAGACGAAGCAATGAACTCTTGACCGTTCTAGCGATTTACGCAACGTGTTCATGAAATTCATTAAACCCTTATGCAAGAAATTTTATGTAACTCAAAACTTTTAGATTTAAAAGGCTATAACTCAACTTCTTTACGAAGCACACGACTGAACCAAAAAAGAAAATGTTCATTTCTCAATAGAGTAATAAAAAAAAGTTCAACTTAAAGGTAGGGAAAGACTTTTTTTACAAAAAATTACTGAAAAATGCTTTCATTTAGAGTATTTTTATGTGTTTTTCAATGTAGAAAAAAAATTACTTATTATCATTGTCAAATTTTTAGAGCTTTTTCTTTATAACAAAAGCTTCAATTTAAGACCTGGTAGATCGATGTGCCATGAAAAATAGCCCAGATATAAGAGTTTTTATTTTCCAATAATCAAGAAGTAAAAAGTTAAAATCTCTTATATCTGGGCTATTTTTCAAGACGCATCGATCTACCAGGTCTTAAATTGAAGCTTTTGATCTAAAGAAAAAGCTCTAAAAATTTGACAATGATAGTAAGTGACTTTTTTTTCTACATTGAAAAACACATAAAAATACTCGAAATGGAAGCAGTTTTCGTTCTTTAGTAATTTTTCGTAAAAAAAGTCTTTCTCTACCATTAAGTTGAACTTTTTTTCATTACTCTATTGAAAAATGAACATTTTCTTTTTTGTTTCAGTCATGTGCTTCGTAAGGAAGTTGAGTTACAGCCTTTTAAATCTAAAATTTTTGAGTTACATAAAATTTTAAAAGCTTCTGGGATTTGCTCATATGTGTTCTCATAAAAAGTAAAGCTTTTATCAATAATTTCTATTACCTTATAGTTCTACAATAAAAACTCCAAGCGCAAAGAAGATCCCAATCATTGAAACATACCAAGCGAAGCTCATTGTTTTTATATCTAATGGTCTCACATCCTCTGAAATTGAACTATTCTTATTGTTTACCTTCACATGCGACCTCTCTTGATCGAATTTAGAAAACTCAGCACTCTTCAAATATGATAGAATTCCACCTTCGTGCATCCTCTGTACGATCGTATTCACCCTTATGCGGAGTGGCCAATCCTCCCTTACTAAGAACGCCAGGTAAATGTCTTTCACAGGTTTCTTCGACACGTGGATGAAATCATATTGTGTCGTGTAATACTTCGACACCTGGTCATCCTTGAGACAAGCTACCTTATGACCCGCTCGCACTCTCTTCATACAGTCCTTGAACTTACTAATGGTAAGACTCCGGGGAAGTTGTCTTCGTCAAGGTACTCCTTCAGAATGTCCTTCAGCGAATCAACGTTGAGCAAGGGAGTAGGCGCGACCAGAAATGAAGTGAGACTAGTTCCGAGGAACATGTTCAGTCCGAACATTATGAAGATCATGTAGGCAATATTGATTCGCTTCAGTTTGGACTGTGAATATTTGATCGACATACCTGTATCGCAACAGAAATTAATTTGCAATTACCTCATATAAACTTACAAACACATAATTCATTTTCACAAATTTGACATACCCAGAAGCATCTGCAACACCTTCAGAGACGCATCGATAAACGCGATCCCCATCAAGTACTTCATTTCGACAGTCATTAGCACCGTTGCAAATACAATCAGCGATATATCAATAGGTTTGAACACCCAGAGCACTGTATCCACGTTGGCCCTCCATTCTTCCCTAGTTAGAGCGTATAACCCAGCCATACCATGGGGGTACGTCTGGAGACGCCTGAAAGGTTTGTAATAAAATTGGTTCACCCCCATGCCTTGATCACCGTTCATAATATGCTTGAGCAAGCCATGAGGCCGGTTGAACGCGTCTATGTAGCCGCCGTGCTCGACGATCGTTACGGTGGTTAAAACTTTAGGTTTTTCCAGACCACGCGGGCGATACGCGCTTCCAGGCCAGTAAAATGTTTGATGCTGGATTGAAAGAAGGGCAATTTGGGCATGATAAATAAATGGTTGAATACGCCGCATAGGCGAACGGGGCAGTTGTCAAGGCGATGGGTCTTGTCAAAGATTAGAGTCTCACAAAGAGTAGTGTTGGAAGTAACTGTTGGAGAAAAGGTGATGATAATTTATAATTTGATCGACTGTGACGATTGGTTAGCTTACCTTGCGATTTTACATAAAGACGGTAAACTGTAAACGGATGCTTCCTATCGGGGTCCGTTAAAACATCTCGCAATTCCCATGGCATTGGTGCATAAGCTGTAAAAGAGTTGAAACCGTAAAAGGCTATTTTATCGTTGATCTCATAATAAATAAAGATTGCATTTAAAACATTGAATTTCCAGGCAATTTGAAGTACATCCGCAGTTTTCGAGCATTGACTTTTCTGATTAAGTAGAAAAAAAGTTGAGTGTGGATTCCAAAATGTCGAATTCTTCATTAATAAAAAAGTTTCATTTACAGTCAGATTTGTTAAAGAGACTATAAAAAGTTTCGCAGGATAACGGAGTTGTCTAACTATTTCTTCAGTTATCTTAACATTTGATAAACGTTTATAACGCTGAAACATTTTCAATTCGGATATGCTGATTATATTTATTGATAAATTAGGTGGAAAGGGTTCATGCCAATTTCGAAAGGAAGTCCAGTCACTGGTAAAAGTGATTTTGTCCAAATCATATAAAAAACAACGTTTCACGATATTGACCTAAAATATATATTTACTTGTGAAAAAAGCAAACTATTCTTTAGAAATCTAAATTATTAACATTAAAATTACCATTGACTTGATAACATAAACTAATTTTAATTCATTGCTTTTATCAATAGTTTTATTGAAAACATTTATAATACTTGAAACTATTATTATAATAAGTGCAATATATACGTTAAATTTGAAGTCCATTGGATATTTATCAAACTTTTTTAAATTCCACACGATTGTGCCAAGAAATAAACAAATCTATATCTGATGTTCAACTACAGTATTGAAAACATTTTAAGAGCTAAAAACTTGTCATCAACATTAACGCCATTAGCTGAAAGCTTTTTAATTTCTTACGTACTAATGTCCGAGCAATATTTATTCTTTTTCCGTATACTTAATTCACTTTTTCAAACATAACATTACTTTAAAAATAGCAGACAATATAAGATTATAATGAATACATTAAACATTAAATTATTTTCTTTAAAATATATATTAATGATTAAATGATTAAGATTATTTCCACATCAAAATTATTAACAAAAATGGAATCTGTATGTACTATATTAAGATTTGAATTTTCTTTCGGTCTCTGACACTACTGGGCACTGCCATATTTTATAAATGCGTTTGCACGAAGAGTGCATTTGCACTTAATGCAACCTACACAGTTGGTGCAAGTAGTATAACTGTAATAATTCAAGGGCTCATAGACTGAGGAGGAGGAAAGTAGTGAGTACAGATAATATAACCAGTAAGTCTTTAAATCTTTAAGTTTTGTAACGAGTTCTTCAGTTCTTCATTTATGATCTTATGCAACAAAATCTCTATTAAAAACACAAGAGTGGCGAACCCAAATAGGTATCCGATAATGATGAAAAAGAAATCCAGGTGATCTAAAGTCATCGTGCCCTCGGTGTTCTCCGTGTGATTACCTTCAGTGATCAAGTAATGCCTTTTCTCCCTTGTCTTTAGGTTAACTATGATCCCAGCCTCGCCGAACTTCATCAAATTCTTCGTCAATCTCTCCCGCAATGGCCAGTCCTCCCTCATTATGAATACAAGAAAGAGTTTTCTCAGCTTACCCTTCGCCACGTGCAAATACGAACCCTCGTTCAAGGTGTACCTTATCTTTGAGCACTCTTGTAAACAAGCTATCTTTTTACCGACGGTAACTCTTTTCACGCATTCATCGAACTCGCTCGTTCTATAGCGTTGCTGAAGGTTCGGATGTGCGATGAACTGCTTAAAGGTTATGCGTCCGTAAACCTCTATACCTGATTGAATTAGGTCGTCCCTATTGTTCACCGTAGCGACGCTGCCTGGCGCCACGCAATAAGCATGCAACTGCGTCTGAAAATACGAGCTAACGAAAGTTATCAGTAGTATGGCGTTAAGGAAGAAGATCTTTTGCGATGAAGTATAAGGTTGCCGGATTGTGGAAGTCCCAATGAGCATGCGCATCAGCTCCAATCCAGTTGCGGTGCCGGATCTAAGTACATGTTTTAGAATGAACATCAATGCAAGGCACAAGGCTAGCATTACTAAAGCAGAGTAGAGGGAAAAACTGTAAAAGATCTTTTGCAGAGGTGATATCTGTAATGTGCCGGTAACAATGCAGATATCCGACACCTCGTGCGGGTACGTTTGACACTTCCAGAAATCGCGCTGGAGTCTTTGGTTAATCTCATAATCGATGGCCCCGGCTGTAATATCTTGTAGCGAGCCTTGGGGATGATTTGCCTCGTCAATAAAGCCCGGCGTAGGGTAATACTTGAAGGTCGCCGTCAGGTTCAGCGACGACAAGAGAGCTTGCTGAATTTCCCCATTTATACGGGAAAATTTTTTGAATCCTGGCTCTGATAGGTTACAGAGTAGAATATCTTTCTCACAACACACACCTATGCGGATGTTGTAGCTTCGTAGGTTTGTTGTTTTGTCGAAATTCAGGTTTCGACAAATGGAGAGATCTAGGTAAAAACGAATGAATAAGTTATTTTTTTCAACACGTGCATGAAACGGACCTTTTTTCATGTCTGAAAGCCATGTAGAAAATCGCGCATTCCGAGCGTGATTTAGGAAAAAAATGAAAAAAAAAATCTATTTTTTCCCAGCTACAACGGAATCTTTGTGAAATTGTTCTCTTAGTGTGCTCAAAATACACGATCCCCTACACAACTTTTATGCATATAAAAAAGTCTTCCTCATACACTCGTTGAAAAAAATAGTGTAACACAGGAAGAAGAGCTATTTTAGACTCGGGTGAGGTATTTTCAGCACTCGTACTGAACCCTTACCCTCGCTTGAAATAGCTCATTTTCTCCCCTTGTGACACAATGTACTATTGTGCAATACGACCACGTATAATGTGTAAAGTATATTTACCAAAAATATTATTTTTCGTATTTATCGATCTTATGAACAACGTCCATGGATGATTGCTTCTTACATCGACTTTAGAACTCCTGTTCCAAAAGTTTGGAGCTAGACTATTATATGGATTAAACGTGTAGAGCTGTATCTCATTTGTTCCGCTCTGGCATAGAAGCACAGCTCGTAAAATATTGAAAGACCAAACTGTGTGCAAAAACTGACGAGCCGATTCACATCTACTTGAAGTATTTTTATCGACTATAACGAAGAATCCCTGGTAATTCCACAGAGTCGAGTTGCGCAGCATGTATAAAGTGGACATTAAAACAGTGTCGGAAGAAACAAGTAGAAAGGAGGTGTCGGCGGGATACTTTTTAATTTTTTCAGCCGCTTTAATAAATATGAAAGCATTTTTCATCCGTTTACGACGTTTGAAGATGTCGGTTTCATGCGATCCCATCAAGTACAGGGATGTTATTCCGAATATGCTTTCCAGGGGATGAATGTCGTCGGACGTCCAGTTCCCAGACAATACTATGTTTTCTCGTTTACTCATGATAAAGCAATTTTGTATAATTGAGAACTGAAAGTTTTTTAAAACAAAAAATTAATAGTTAATCAAGAGATTGGTTATAAATATTGAATGACGCACGGCAAAACTATACCATTAGCTTTGTAAGTTTATTGTTATTTTGAAAGTCATTTATTCTATGGTTTATCGTTGCTTGCATATTCTGCATCAAAAGTAGTAGTAGTAGTATTGAATAGAAGCAATGTATAATTAACATTTTTCCTTTCTTGTTTTACTTTTGTGAATGGCAAAGTAAACCGCAAGTGGAAAGAAAACGAAGTCTGACGATGAGATATGGAGAAAATTTCAGATTGGAAACGATACATGAAAATTTTTCTTTGCTTAATATCTCTAATATGAGAGCATCTTTTTACATGAAACTTTTTGTGTACATAGTAAAATCGAACAGCATATTGGAAATTTCAAATTTGGATTAATATAAAAATAATGGCGAACGCAATAAATATTAAAATTTTTCACAGACCCATTTCAATGTACAAGTAGCGTGGTCGATCCTCAGGCTCCTTCTATACTTGCCTTCGCAGCGCTCCTGCGCTCCTTTATATATTCATTCTTTGTCTGTACTTACTCGTTTTGGCATGGTTTAAAATTATTTTAGTAACTTGCAGAAAAAATTTTTTATAGCTAATTAGATAATTTTAATGCCCATAAAATATTGTATTATTTGTTCTTTGAATAATTGGTATATATTTTCGTGTAATTATTCATAAAGAAGCGTTGAATGTAGTAAGTATACTTTTAATAACTACTTGAAAGACATAACATCGTTCGAATAAAAAACATTTCAATTTTGGCACCAATATTAGATTCTTTTAACATTGTGTATTGCTCGGTTCAATCTAATTCAAAACGAAAAAATATCCACTATACTTTTAAACATCAATTTTTCTATAGTTTTTAATATATTGGCCTTCTACACCGTCTGTCAAACAAAGTTCATAAAAGTAGCTATTTTTTGCTGGTCATAAAAGTATAGTTTTTACGGCCTGTTGATTTTATCATTTTGTTGAAAAAAATTTTTTTTAATTTAATTAAATTTAAAAATTTTGAATTTTTAAAATTCTATCTCGTAGTATTTTTAAGTTAATCGATTTGAAAATAAAGTAACACTCTATCTTATTCGACATTATACCTAATTCGGTCCCCATTCATTTTTTCGGCACTACTTTATGGAAAATCTTAATTAAACGTCAAAGTAGCTTGAACATGTAAAGAAAAATATGGTTAACAAATTATCTTAAAAATGTCCGAATCTTGTTCACAAGCCCATTAATCTGAAAAATAGCCATTAGATACATACGTTAAGTGTATCCAGTTAGCCGTTTTCTAGCTCTTAGCGTGACTAATTTTATTTGTGGAGAAATTGTAATTTTTTCTAGTTGAAATTGTAAAGGAGAATGGCCGCGAGATTTCCTCATTTAAGGTGGTTTTCCTCGGGCACTACTACAGTTTGTGCGCTCAGCGAGAGCACAAACTATACCATGAGCGTCGTTCTGTCTCTCTCGCTCTCGTTCACGTCGTCTACTATTTGTTTTTATATATAATCATTAATATCTTTTTAAAAAGATCGGCTTGACATATTTGATAAACTTAATAGAAAGAGCAGAATTTCATCTTTCTTAAGCTATGTTTTTTTTTGAAGTCCATTTTTTTATGAGTAATACTATTACTTTCTGTCACAGTTGATATAGCACTCATTTACTCTCACGTAAAAATAACCATTTTCAAGAATTTTTTTCTCAAAAATTTGTTCCGCAATGTATGTAAACAAACATATGGAATCATTTCTGTGACTTTGAAGAATATTTGTATATTTTTTTCAGAAGCTTTTTTAGTTTTTGCAATATGAAGAGAACTACCTTAATTTGAAAAGTACAACCTATAAAACACGTCCTGTTATTTAAAGTGTATGGAAATACGACATCTAGGAACAAAAATTGGTCAGTTTACTAAGAAAGAGAGCTTCTTATCTCCGGATCATGGACTTCAGGATACTATTTTTTAAGCCAAAAAAATTAACCCCTGTTTTAGGATTTTATCCATTGGGCTCTAGAAACAAACATAGAGTAGCTTTTCGAAAAATCTAGGGAAAATAGGTATCCACGAAGATCAAAATTAGCCGATACCTAAATGTGTCAGAATAATCGTACATCATTCAAAATAAACATAAAGTAGACAGAAAAACCTTTAATTTAAGCTAAGACTCAAAAAGTTATAAGTAGTCAAGGACAGCGTAAGAAAATGGTTGAAAATGTCCCTTGTTTTCTACATGATATTTTTAACTATTTTCTTACGTTGTGTTTTAGCTGTCGGCGTTTAGTTATCGACTTATTTAGGTTTCTGTATACGATATAAAAATACTATTACTAGAATTGAAGTATTTTCAGAAAGCTTCCAAAAGTGAAGCAACATCACAATTTACTATATTAAAATTTTAACTTAACCACTTTGAAATTCATCTAAACTCTTTATATATTATAACTGCACTGAAAGTGTTAAATTACCCGATTTAACTACACATGACCCAGTATACTCAAAATACTCTTTTATATTTTAACTCTGTGCGAAATTAATCAGAGAAATTATCACTTCTAATGCGTTCTTAATTTATTCGTGATAGAAGATGTACTATAATTCGATGCATATTTATATGTATATTAGTTTTTTCTAAATATAAAATATAAAAAAAAATTCCGCTACAGGTGACCGAATTAGATATATCTACAGTTATCTTGTCATAATGATTTTCAACTCTTTTACGTGCTATTTACGAAAATATACTAGTCTAGCCATATTGATTATATAAATGCAGCGGTTTTCTTGCTAGTTAAATATTTCTATAGTCTGAAAGCCACGATTTTTGTTATAAATGTATTTATTATAATTATATTATAAATTTTCCGGCAGCTGGACCAAATTAAAAATTTAATATAAATGAATGAAATAAATAAAAATATAGAAGCTAAGCATCCCAAAAATGAACTATGAACTGCCCAATAAATGCAAGGAAATTTTTCCATATGACCTAAATATGAATATATACATAAAGTGTGAGTTAATGTTTTAACTTGCTAGAAAAAAAAATCGATGGGATCAATCTACTATTTTAATGTAATAATCCTTTCTCTATAGTGCAAGTACTTTGAACTTCCGAATTCATTCTCAAACGAATTCGAAAATACTTTTCATTTCTGGATTTATTTCTTTTTTCTGTCTAACTGATCCCGAATTTAAGATCCCTTTTAATCTTGAGATCTTTCTTAGCGTACGAACCACGTCGACTCAATATAAAAGTAAAAACTATTTCTCATGCAAAGTAGCTTGATAAAAAAAGCAGTGAAAATTAACAAATTTAAAGTAATAATAAATATACCTGCTTTCAGAGCTTTCCCTGACTGTATTGATTAATGCAGAAACTTTTATTAATAACGCAGCCCCACAAAAAGAAAACAGCGGTATGTTCCAGAGACTACTTTTAGCAAATCTATCAATGATTTATTCTTCAAATTTTAAGTAAACTCAAACCGACAGCATGATTTTAATTACAGAGACTGTAATCGTTGCAAACACGTTTTTATCAATATCTCCGAGTCTACTGATCGGATCTTAAAAATTATTGGTTTTTTTAAATAGCATTTCTCAAGCCCTTTCCAATGATGTACTTCCGATTCCCAAAAAGAAGAGTTAACAACATTGTTTACACCATATTACGTGGCGTATAAAAAGGTGACCGCGTATAAAAGTCTATAAAATCTGTAAAAATTGAAATTTCTGAATTTTTGAAAATGGACATTAAAGTTGAAGAGTTTCACTATATCGACGGCTGAGAGGAAGAAGAACGTATCTCGGCGCGCGGATGAAGAACGACGTATCTCGGCGCACGGACGAAGAACGACGTATCTCGACGCGCGGATGAAGAACGACGTATCTCGGCGCGAGGATGAAGAATGACGTATCTCGTCGCTATACTGGCCGTGCATTGGCCGTAAGAGATCATCCGCGCGCCGAGATACGTCGTTCTTCAACCGAGCGCCGAGATACGTCGTTCTTCATTTTCGCGTCGAGATACGTTCTTCTTCCTCTCAGCCGTCGATATGTACCATTTTTTCCCATGATGAGAAATGATTTTTGTAGATGTGGCATGATTTTCAATTAAGGACGAAAAATAATAACTAATAATATAATATACTAATAATACTAATAATAATATACTTTTTTAAGTTATAAATCTATACATACCTCTTTGTATTTGTAAAATGAAATATAATTTCACTTAGATTTACTCTCTTTCTCTATCTCTCTCTCTCTCGACTCAACTCCGAACCTCTAAAAGAGAATTCCGCTGTCAAATTCTCGCTCGGGGACAAGCAACAGCTTCTAAGGTTGGGAGAGGTTAAAAGAAAATATCGCAAACAACAGAGCATAACATAAATTATTCCAGATTTATTGATCGCAAAAGAATATAATTATACAATTCACCCGACAACTTTATCGCTGAACCTCTATATTAACCAAAAATCTGTCCAACGTTTCTCTCCCTTCTGCGCGATTTTAATTTTCTGAATTCGCGTCGTCGCACAGTGCGACCAAAAACCTTGCTTTGGATAAATCAACTTGTAGACCTCAATTTTCATCGAATTCTATCGAATTTTTTTTTTTTAATTAAAGCTGACAAATTTTCTGTGGGAGAGGATATTTTTATTTAACAAATAATATATGGCTATTTTATGTCTTAATTATTGTAAATAGATATAGAAAGAAGTGCCGAATTTAGAAAAATCTTCGTTTGTAAGAAATAGAAAAAATTAGTCATCTTAAAATCTATCATTTTTTAAGTTGTTTTTCAAAATTTTCTCATTAACTTTAATTTTCGTTAAATGAAAATAAAATAAAAAAACGCAGTTTTAAAAAAATTGTTTGTTTATAAATCTGTATTATTTGCTAAATAAATATGTCTCCTTGCATTTTTTTAAAAATCGGCTTCCACAGTTCGGTCGAAAATTTCGTCAGCTTCGTCGCGTCCGATATTGCTCGTGCACGTTACTTATGCGAGAATTATCGCCGTCTCTTTCGCGCTCCAGATTCTCTAAACATGTAGAATTTTCTCCAGAGCTCTCTCTCTCTCTCTCTCTCTCTCTCTCTCTCTCTCTCTCTCTCTCTCTCTCTCTCTCTCTCTCTCTCTCTCTCTCTCTCTCTCTCTCTCTCTCTCTCTCTCTCTCTCTCTCTCTCTCTCTCTCTCTCTCTCTCTCTCTCTCTCTCTCTCTCTCTCTCTCTCTCTCTCTCTCTCTCTCTCTCTCTCTCTCTCTCTCTCTCTCTCTCTCTCTCTCTCTCTCTCTCTCTCTCTCTCTCTCTCTCTCTCTCTCTCTCTCTCTCTCCGTTGACAACAAAGGCAACTACTCATCTTATCTTAAACTCAATATTGGAGTACCCCGCAGAGCTCTTTGTTGGGACCATTTACTCTTTGCCATGTATGTCAACGACTTGCCTCTCTGTCTTGACCTGGATGTCTCTCACATCATGTATGCAGATGATCTTCAAATATATATCCGTTGCCCTTTGAAGGAGCTTGATCATTTCTCCATAAAGATGAGCATGAATACGGACCGTATTATGAGCTGGGCTACTCAAAGTAGTCTTAGACTTAATGTTAGTAAGAAAAAGACATAGTCATAGGTTCTTCTTACTATATTAATTTACTACCCTCTGTAGCCAGATGCTCTATTGATATTGGCGGCACCCCTGTTATGTTAGAATCTTCGCTGCACAGTCTGGGAGTGGTGCTTGACCCCAAGCTTAGCTGGAATGAGCACGTAGCTTATGTATGCTGTCATGTGCACTCTCTTATGTACCGTCTTTATTACTTTAGAAAAAGCACCAATTTCCGTTTACGTAAGCATCTAATTATGATGTTCCTTTTTCCGCTGATCGACTACTGTTGCGTAGTATACAGCAACTTTTTAGATGGACTCGATACTAAACTTCAGAGGCTCGTATACTCTGGCATTCGGTACATCTATATGGCTTGAGAAGGTGGGAGCATATCACTTCTTACAGGCGCGAGCTTGGCTGATTAACCACCACAGCGCGTAGAGAATATTTTGCTGCAAATCTTCTACGCAAAGTGTTCAATACGGTGACACCATTTTATATTCTTGCTTTTTTTTTTATTTTACTGTTGCTACTCTGCCTATCAGGAGTGACATGAGACCCTTAGTAATTCATAGCTTTGCTACCGATACTCAGAGAGTCATTCCATATAAGCTCTGCTTATCTCTGGAATTCCCTACCATTACACCTATACGCGATATCACCTCTCTTCCTCATTTCAAATCTCGTCTTCACCAACATCTTTTTGATTCCGAAATTCTAACGTAATTATCATTCACATCTTATTCTCATTCGTGTATTTTTCATGCTCATCCCTGCGCTTATAGGATAAAACTATATTTCATGCTTTGTATTTTATTTTGTTCATTATTCTTTTTTTTGTATTTTATTCTTTATTTGTTTTTGTTTGTATTTTTTACTTTATTATTATTATTTACTATTTCTATTGTTAAAACCTTTGTTAAAATTTGTACAACACATTGTGCAGCAATAAAAACTTATCTAATTAAAACTAATCTAATCTTCCTCTTCGTACCGATATTCCCCGAATTCTTTCCACATAACCCTCGACCACGACGAATTAAGATTTTCAGCGCACTCTCTCTCTCTCTCTCTCTCTCTCTCTCTTGCTCTTTCACTCCACAAACTATTTCTTTTTCTTTCTTTCTATCTATATAACTGACAATAAAACTATCTATCCCGCTCGTACTTTTTACGCAAAGTCACCAACCCAAAAAACCCTCTACGGTAGCTACACTTCCTATAACCCTCACGACGATGCGGTTCTTGGCCCCAGACGACCACATTTCTTAGCAACGTAAGCCCGATGGGCCACCCAACACCTCGGACAAACCGTTAAATCCGCACCCCTTCGTCCACAATTTATTGTCGACGAGAGAGACACGACTGACGCACCTGCCAACAATTATAACAGACCTTAGGAGGTAGATTGATGCAGGGTCGATGGTAATTGGTAAAAGCTCTCCAAACATAATACTTCGAGTTTCAAGTGGAAAAATCCCTCGATCACTCTCACTCGATTCAACTCTCAGCCGTGACATACTCCTCTCTCTATGTCCCTTCACCCTCTCCTGACCACGTCCCTCTTTACTCTTTCTTCGTTCAATCTTCACTGAGGAAGGGGAAGACCCTGTCAGCTCACCTGGTAGTGGGGCGGCGATCTTGAGAACGAGAGGTTTGCCGATACGTAGTCCACCAACTCCAGGTGTCATCGAGGATTATACGGCCTCAACCTCCGCCTTTTTCGACGCCTCCTCTCTCCATCAGGTAACACGTTGGGTGCCGGCAGAGGAGGTAAATCCATCAACCCCCCCCCCCCCCCCCGCCACGATGTTAAGGGTTTCTCGACGACTTCCACCGACGCTACCGTAAGGCAGGGAAGCAAGTACCATAGAGTTATTATAGACAGAGTAGGGGAGTCCGCCAAAGCAGCGTCTCATCTATAGAAAGAGAGAGAAGATAATATTCAAGAAGTAAAAAGTTTTCTTGAAGATTTAAATAATAAAAACTCTTATATCTGGGCTATTTTTCATGGCACATCGATCTACCTGGGTTTGAATTAAAGCTTTTGTTATAAAGAAGAAGCTGTTAATTTGGCAATGATAGTCTTTTTCTATACCAATTGAAAAAACACATAAAAATCACCAAAAATAACAGTTTTTTTTGCTCTTTTTGTAATTTTTCGTAAAAAAATCTTCCTCTATCATAATTCAGAAGTTTTGTTATTCCTCTATTGAAAAATGAACATTTTGAGCTTTGGCTCAATTGTGTGCTTTGTAAAGAACTTGAGTTACAACTTTCTGAATCTGAAATTTTGCAGTTTCCAAAAAGTTAAGCATTTCTGAGATTTGCTCATATATAACCCCGGTACAATAACGGTATAATTCGATTTATACTTTTTTTTCCACTTATCATCCTGATTTTTATGCTGTAATATGTTTCGGTATATATTTTATATACCTATATCGATAGCTAATGATCTATAGCTTTCATTCTACAAAATAAAACTTGTTTACATTTCCTCTATAAACATCATCTTATCACAGATACCGTATTCTATACATTAACCATGTCACATTGATCTAGCAAAAAACCTGATCACAATCCTAGGGCCTCTATAAACTACGATCTCCACGAGAAATACGCACGTGGCTAACACCATACTCCAGATGAACACGAGGAATGTCGGCGAGGCGGTTCTTAAATTCACGCTCCTCCACTTCTTCCTCTTCCTAGCATACTTTTGGTACCTCTGCATGTCCCTATTTCTGAACAAACTGAACAATCCAGCCTCACTCATCCTGGCGAGTACCCTGTTAACTCTACTCAGCAATGGCCAGTCCTCCCTGATCATAAACGTAACATAGAGATCCCTCATCCTGTTCTTGGCCATGCGGACGAGTCTCTTATTGGTGTCGTTGTGCAATTTGCATGTGTACACGCAGACGACGTCCTCATGGTGGCGTAACCGCGCCAGGCACTCGTGCAGATGCTCGTTGTCCCTGTAGCGGTGGGCCAGGTCGCCGTAAGCAGCAAAGAACTCCTTGTAATTGGGGTAGCCGTAAACGGGTAGGTTCGAGGCGACGAGTTCGTCCAGGGTGTCGATTACGGCGTCGAAGTTGGGTAACATGTAGAGCGAGTTGACGAGGTACTGCAGAAAGAAGTTGGCGAACATCGTTATCAGCAGAAAGATCGCGAAGAACTTTCTGTTGCTACAGTGTCGGCTGAGGCTCGACATACCAACCGTCACCCTGGCGACCTCTAGACTACATGCTAGCCAACTCTTCTTCGTCACTATAAACTTCAATATAAGCAGAGCGAGGAGGCACAGACCTGCGATAGCGAACGACGAGTGGAAACTGAAAACCGTCAGAAACTTTTGCATCGAGCTGATCCTCTTCGTCCTGGCTATCGCACAGATGCCCGATTCGTCGAACGGGTACATCTGTCGCTTCCAGATGTCCCGCAGGAACATCATGTTCATGCCGTAGTCAATTCTGTTCTCGTTCAAGTTCTCGAAAATTCCGTGGCTCTTCGCTTGGTCGCCGTAGCGGAAGTCGCCGTAGAACTGCAGACTCGTCGTGGCGTTGAGGTCGGTCCATAAAGTACGCGCAACGTCACCAAACTCACCGTCGATGTTATCCAGATTGGCGTTGCCGTCAGATTTCAAGTAGGAGATAGTGGTGATAGTCATGCCGATACGCACCGGGTAGCCGTTCAAGTTCGTCGTTTTCAGAAAGTTCAGGTTTTCACAGATTCGGGAGGCTGGTTTAAAAAAGAATACAGTTAGTTTTTTTAAATCGTTTCATTGATTATAAATCGTCATTTTATCAATAGTATTGTAAATGTTGTAATTATAATCTGTCGACTTAGTGAATAAGATATTAACTCGGAATCGAAATACGAAATTCTTTTTCGTATTTATTGCTTAAACTTGAATAAAAAATATACTTTTGGTTGGTACTTTTTTGAAACGCATTCCGAGTTGGTATCTTCTCGACGAGCTTTTCGAGCTTGTACCTTTTCTAAGTGAAGGGTATCCTCCCAATCCCCCCATTAAGCATAGCGAAATGCCCCTACTCTGTGATTCGAGAAAAAACAATAAAAGTAAGTTATTGAGCATAAAAACAATAAGATTTTAATATTTAAACCCCCACCTTTCCCCCTTCATGCCACCCTAACTTCACAAAACCGTATTTTTACGCTTTTTTATTATTACCTTAATTACTTTTAAAAAATGACATTAATTTTTTTTAACTTTCAAGGTCATTTTCAAGGTTAAAAAATTAGTAAATGGCTATAACTCCGAAACTAACAGAGGCCCATCTCCAATTTTTACGTATTTTTTTGTTTTACGTGCTCCAGTTATTGCTTGTCGATTAGCAGTGGAACGAGACCTTCAAAGTCGGAAAAACTGCATTTTTAAGCCTATTTAGTAAGCGGAAAATTTATTTAAAAAATTCCGGTACATACAAGACATTGAGGTACATGGTTCTAAATTTTTTAAGATTTTTTCAAGGTCATTTTTTATGTCCAAGCCTAGTTTTATTGCTTTTTTTGAATCGCAGAAAGTAGGAAATTTGTCATGCTTAATAGGGGACACCCTTTCAGTATCTCCATTGAACAAATTGACAAAACATTATTTTTTCAAATATTTTTTATCCCAAAGAATGGCAATTAAAAATTGTACGAAATCGGAAATAGATACACTAACGGGGATGCGAAACGAGAAAATTGACCTAGTTTTACAATTCATACGTTATTAATTTCGATACATTTATTTGGAAAAACGCAAACTTCAAACCCGTACACATACATTTAAAGACTATAGGTATACACTCGGGAAACTTTTTGAGAAATTCCATCACTTTTTCAATAAGTTGTTTCTGTTGAAAAATATATATTGGTAATGTACATCTTCTTATGGAAATGTATGAAAAGCGTCTTCTCAGATATCACTCTTAATATAATAGAGAATACAGACGCGCACACGTAAATACAAAAAACCAAAAACTCACAGTGCAGGTAATCCTCCTTCACAAGTACATGCTCAAACAGCGTCCAGGGATGTCCGCTCCTCTCATCGACAGTGCTTTCCGCACATTCCAGAATTCAGGCGCGTGCCTGGAGAACGGATTTGAGACGTACAGCTTCATCCCCTCGTCACCCTCATTACAGCACAACAATATTCCCGAGAGAACGTTGAACGTCCAGAGCATGCGCAACGTGCTCGCAGCTCTCCAGCAGCCCCTGACGACGACGAGGAAGGTGTCCTCGTGGTTCCACCACGCGGACTCGCGAACTTGATGCAGAAGCTCGTACTCCAGCGTTCCCGATGACAGCGAGAGGGCAAAGTTAGGCACCGGATAGGCCATTGTGTGATTTGGTTTCAAGGATAGTTGGGTGTTGCTGGGGTGGAGGCCGACGAGGCTTAGGGGTCGGACAGAGGAGTGCAGGGGTTTTATGAGGTGATGGTGGTCATTTGGATTTGTGGTGTCCGTTGATCCACGAAGCCCTTTGATTTGTCGTTGAAACATTGCTCGATTATAGTTACCTGGGGGAAGTTTTCTGGTAGTAGGATTGTGTGATTCTAGACTTGGAAAGTTTTTTATATTACTTACAGCTCGGTCGGCTAACTCATTTTTGTTGTTTATGAACGTGTCTTCTATACTTTGCAGTTTGAAAATTTTAAACAGGCAGATGTAATATAAGACCGTACACAGGAGTTTCATTTTTGTGATTTTTATTTGTCATTTAAAACATTTGTACAGTGAATTAATAACAGCACGTGAACCGTTGCCGGGAGTGATCATATTGACGCTTGAATTTCAATAAATTCGGTATTTGTTTGATAAATGTGCGTCGAAACTTTTTTAATACACGGACCTCCGATTAAAAGTTTACATAGCTGTACTGCCGAAATAATTATTTTAATAGATATCGATTTTTCGAAGGGGCTTTTAAGGTAATTAAGTCTCTTTAGCCGAAAACAGATGGCGAAGCCAAGATAACTCATAGTGAATGTTCCGTTGTGGCGTAACGTTCCGAGCATGGTAATTGCCTATTATACATGGGCAAATCCATAATACCTTTAACTATTGTGTAATACTTTTTAAAAATTTGTTATTGCTTCTATTAACATGGCCTGCGAAGCACATAAACGAGACAAGGTGCAAAGTCTTTAATTTTTACGTAGAAAACCAGCCCTACGCTCCATATTAGTGTGCCACGCAGGCCGCAGCCTGGAGATGTACAAAACTATCTAAAAAAAGTCGCTGTAATAGATTTATTACAGGCCATTTATACACAGGCCATGCTAATAGTAGCAATAACAAAATTAAAAAAAGTATTAAACAATAGTTAAAGGCATTATGGATTTGCCCATATACATATTTCTTCCATTATCTAAAGGAATTAAGTGAATATAGTCCCACAAGAAATATCAAATTATACACGTGTAGTAGAACCAAGTGAAATTTTAATAAACTCAAGAAAAATTCAATATTTATAAAATACTTTTACTAATAAAACTAGGATATACACCGCGATACGAGTTGTTAAACTAAAAACGGTAATAAAGATTGGTCGATTTTCTTTTCGAGTTTCAGAAATCGAGATAGTACTAAAATTACGCAATTATCTAAAGTGACAAATACAGTGAATGCAAATTAAACATAAAAAATTGAAAAGTTACAATTTTGCTAAGTTATACTTGAGAGAACAACATTCAAAATATGCTTAAAGCGAATGCGACTCTATCAATATCCCTCACCAAAGGCTCAAAGATTTGTAAAAAATGTTACCTTTAAAATGCGACCTTGATGAAGATGAAAATAGATCACAGAACAAAGTTACGAGCAATTAAAACTATCAAAACAGTGAAAAAGCACTATTTTCACTGTTTTACAGCTTTAATTGCACATAACTTTTTTTAGTGATCCTTTTCCATCTCCAGCAAGGCGCTATTTTAAAGGTAACATTTTTTTACACATCTTTGAGCCTTTGGTGAGGGATATTGATATAGTTACATTCGCCTTAACTGCCTTAAGCATATTTTGAATGTTGTTCTCTCAAGATTAAATTAGCAAAATAATTGATATCGATCTGCAAAAATTCTGAGCAATTCTACTTACAATTTGCAAACTTTTTCCCATTTAAAACACAACTCTTAGCTGACAAATTTATACTCAAGATCTTTAGTATTAATGACTCCCCTATTCTACGAAAAATAAAGAAGCTAGACGAATCACTAAATACATCTAATAGATACAACACTGTACTACACTTTCCGTTGATTAAATCCTATAGAAAAATATCCTCTCTAACCAGCTGCAAAATACAAACCCATACCCAGCCAATGCCATATCATTATGACTAATCTGCAATAATAGACGATATAGATATTGATATTAACTCTATAACTTTAATTAAAAAATCCAAGAACCCCCAACAAGAATTTTAAGAAATATTTAACCACACACTATAAAATCAATATTCGATATTTACAGATGCCTCAAACATTCCCACCGCAGACAATGCTGGACTACACTTCTAAACAAATTTCAATAATGGATACCAACAATTTAAGATAAATCCTCAAGCATCCATATTTACAGCTGAAGCCCTAGCCATATTAATGGCTATACATCACACAATATCTCAAAACAAAACAAGAGCCACTATTATATATTTTCAGATTCTCTTAGTGTATTCAAAGCTTTAAAAAAACTATTCCCATATCAAATAAAAAAATTCCTGACACTTTGTACTAAACATCAAAACTCTTTTATATACATGTAAAATACAAAATATAAACATCACTTTAGTATGGATCCCAGCCCATTGTAATATATACTTTACAATGAAAAAGTAGATCGCGTCGCAAAAGAAGCCACTACCATTGGAACATATTTAATATATTTCCTCCATCACTCAGATTTTCTTGAAGAGATCAAACACAAATTCAAAAATTACAAAACCAGATAATTACAGACCAAAGTCAGTATAAAGGTAATCAGTACTTTATGCACTACTTCCAGGAGAAAGAAACTAAACCCTGGTTCTCCAAATTGCTTATCCAAGATTTCACCTAACATGAATTAACAGGATTCAAGCCAATTATTATAATTTTGCTACCAGTCTTTTTAGGAAAAGATGTCAGACTTCCCATACTGCCAATACGGTCACAATACTCGAGTTATCAATTATATCCAATGGGACTGTCCCAATCTCCACAACCATCACTACTCACTGAAAAGACAACTCGGAAAATATTACAGAAAACCCCATAAAAGAGATCCACCAGAACTAATAGAAGAAATTCTTAGAAACCCTAAGGACCGTTACTGATTACCTAAAAAATGTCAATTGCACATTTAAATTACCTCAGTACAAATACAATGATCTTTCATTTAAATTTACATCGAGTAACCTACAGTCGATAATAGCCATCCCATTTCTACCTTCCACTTCCAACCATTCAATAAGCTGTTATTGTATAAGTATACAGTTATTGAATAAGTATACACACAGCACCGCGTAATCTATACACACGCATATACTCATTCTTTTCTAATATACAAATATATATCAGCAAGTAAAAGTAGCATTTTGTTTCCTATTAATCAGGGTAAATTTAAATTAAATTTTAAAAATTAAAAAAAAAAATTAAAGAAAGTGGATTGTGGAACAACGCAGTCTCACTAGGACTCAAAGCCATCGAGTAAAAAGAAAGAAAGAAAGAAGCTATGTGTCAGTGTAGTACGTAGCAATTTTAACGCTGGGGTGCACCACCGCGTGTGTAACATATTGAATTATTTCGAGGTGCGTGCGGCACAAGATAAATTAGCGTTTATCAATAACACATGTATTACTTAGTCGAGTTACATTAATCGATGTAATCTAATTTTACTCTTACAAACTTATACACACACACACACACACACACACACACACACTTAAAGTAAAATATAGAAACCATCAGTATTATTAGTCGTGAAAATTCTCATGCTACCTAAGTCACATTCTATAGTTCTCGTAACCTGTCCTGCTTCTACAAAAAAAAACTTTTGCCATTTTTTACATTCCCTATACAATTCACCACAGACACAATATTCAAGACATCAGCCAGACCACATTGAACCGGCAAAGAATTTTCTTACAATCCTCGTGCCTCTATAAACTCCGATCTCCACGAGGAACACACACGTGGCAAAGGCTATACTCCAGGCAAACCCGAGAAATGTCGGCAAGGCGGTGCTAAGTTGCACGCTTCTCCACTTTTCCCTTTTTTGCACATACTTCTGATACCTGTGTACGTCCCACCTTTCAAATAAGCTGAATAATCCAGCTTCCCTCATTCTGGCGAACACCTCGTTAACTCTACTCGCCAATAGCCAGTCCTCCTTGATCGTAAACGTGAGGTAGAAATTCATCATCCTATGCTTGGCCACGTGGACGACTGTCGTTGGTGATATTGGGTACCTTACACATGTATACGCAGGCGATATCCTCGCCACGGCGTAACCGCGCCAGGCAGTCGTACACGTCCTTGTTGTCCCTGTAGCGGTGGGCCAGATCGCCGTAAGCAGCAAAGAACTCCTTGTAATTGGGGTAGCCGTAAACGGGTAGGTTCGAGGCGACGAGGTCGTCCAGAGTGTTGATTACGGCGTCAAAGTTGGGTAACATATAGAGCGAGTTGACGAGGTACTGCAGGAAGAAGTTGGCGAACATCGTCGTGAACAGAAAGATCGCGAAAAACTTTTTGGTGCCATGGGGCCGACTAAGAATCGCCATACCCACCGTCATCCTAGCGACCTCCAAACTGCAAACTTGCCAGCTTTTCTTAGTCACTATGAACTTCAGTATGAGGAGCGCCACGAGGCACAGGCCTGCGATCACGAACCATGATGAGCTATTGAAGACAATCATGAATTTCTGAGTCGCGCTAATCCTCTCCATCTTGGCCACCGCGCATATACCGGTCATGTCGATCGGGTACGTCTGTCGTTTCCAGATGTCCCGCAGGAACATCATGTTCATGCCGTAGTCGACTCTATTCTCGTTCAAATCCTCGAAAAATCCATAGCTCGTCGTTCGGCCATCGTAGTAGAAGCTATCGTAGAACTGCAGTTTCGGCGTGGCGTTAAGGTGCGCCCATAACATGCGCGCGACGTCGCCAAACTCGCCGTCGATGTTATCTAGGTCAGCGTTGCCATTGGGTTTCAATTGGAGCATGGAGTTCAGTGTTAGGCCGATGCGCACCGGGTAGCCGTGCAGATTCGTCGTTTTCAGAAAGTTCAGATTTTCGCAGATTTGGGAGGCTGATTTAAAAAAAAATTTTAGGTTTATTGACGATAAAATGGATATTTTATTGATAATATTATAAATAATTAATACATCGCTTTAGTAAAAGAGGCTACCGAAACATGCTTTCAAAAGATACTAATTCAAAAGTAGATCTTTTTTAATCAAATTTACGAACGATCTCCACAAAATATGTGCCATTATAAATTCTTTACGAAAAAAAAAATAAATAAATACGTTTTATAATATAAAAACCGCTACAATTCATTGGTAGTTATTTCTCCTCATGAAATAAAATTTATACTTAATTCACTTATTTCTTATATGGGCAATTCTGCAGAACTTTCAACTTTTACGGTACTATAATATAATTATGGATCTAAGGTATTAAGCTGTCTAATTCAACCAAATATCTAGAGAATTCACTGCTAGTAGCATGTACTACTACATAATACTAACTAATGAACAAGGATAAGCCAATGGGATATCAGAATAGCCCTAAATTGCGAGATTTTCTCCGCGAACTGTACTAGACAATTTTCATCTTTTGACTGTCATTAACAAAAAACTCTTTTCCAAATGTCTTACCAATTTGTTTAGGCTAATATTTCTTCTTAAATATTTAGAAAGTGTGGTTTGATTTAATGTGATTACGTTTAAAAGAAATGCATATCATTATCTCTGCGACGCTGCATTTTCGTAAAAATAAAAATTAAACTCGCTATTTCTTGTTTAAAAAAGAAATTGTTTTTTCTTAATTTTCTGGGATGTAAATTGTTCATTTTTTATAGATTAACAAAATGTGACGTCGATTACAAGTATTCCTCTTATGGAAAGCAAAATTATGGGTTTTTATGGCACACATAAATAACGATATAGATAGATCTAATATAAGTCTTGCTCTTTCTATAGTGTGTAGTATACTATACACATTTTCCTTAAATAATTCACAGGATGTCTAGCGAAATTTATGTTTCTTTTGAAAAAAATTAAATATGAATAATTTTGAGAGAAATGAAAGTCAAGGTCACTGCCAAAAATTAGTTTTTCACTTTAAAACTCCGATAAATAGTTATGTAAAACAATTGATCAATTTTTAGTTCTCGCGGTCTATGTAATATAGTGTAATTTGAATATTATAAGCTTTAAAAATCAGAAATCAAAGTCAAATTGTGAAATCTGCACTGTACTTTTTAAAATCGTCATTACGTATAAATTGGTGCATTTTGTGACAACCTCAACTCGTACGTGAATCACTTGTTTTGCACACTAATTGCGGAAAGCCAATGCTTTCCGCACTGCTCCTTATGGTAATACAACAAATATACGCTTTCCACACGCAAAACTCACATAGAAAGTCGAGTTTTACAAGCCCACTAGGAGAGTGTACTACTACCTGCGGGTCAGGGATTTTCCTCAAATTTTAGGACATGTTTTTGGAAGTGAAAAGTAGACTGTAACCCTCTAAAAAAACTCAAGTTATGGATATTTCAAGACTTGTTATAAAAAAATAATGAAAAACAGACTTTTCTTGAAACAATAATCCAACAATCTTAGAAAATCATACATGTGCAAATCCGCGGACTACAGACAACAACTGGGGTACAAAAACGGAAAAATTTTTTTTTGAGGGCACACCTACCACATAAGGTTTTTTCGGTTCTTTGGGGGTCCCCCAACATGAAAATACTCGTGTACACTCATTATCCGTTGCCAAACTTTTTTGCCGACGAAATCAATTTTTCTTATGAAAATTTAACATGGGAAAAATGGACGAAAAGTAGTCATTGATGATTAACCAATAGAAAACTATTGAAGAGGCTAAACCAAATTCCACAAAAAAGCGATTAAAGTTGAAGAATAGAGCTTTAATTTGAGATGAGAATCGTTAAAATCGGTCGATTCTGTGCAAAACTAGGTGAATTTGAAAATGGCGAATAATGACGAAAAAGAGAGATATTTTTCAAACCCACGTAATTCTTCAAATTTTTGTCATTTTTCGCCATTTTCAACTTCACGTAGCTTTGCACAAAATCGACCGATTTTAACGATTCTCATCTCAAATTAAAGCTCTATTCTTCAACTTTGATCGCCTTTTTGTGAAATTTGGTTTAAGCCTCTTCAATAGTTTGCTATTGGTTAATCATCAATGACTACTTTTCGTCCATTTTTCCCATGTTAAATTTCCATAAGAAAAATTGATTTCGTCGGCAAAAAAGTTTGGCAACGGATAATGAGTGTACACGAGTATTTTCATGTTGGGGGACCCCCAAAGAACCGAAAAAATCTTATGTGGTAGGTGTGCCCTCAAAAAAAAATTTTTTCCGTTTTTGTACCCCAGTTGTTGTCTGTAGTCCGCGGATTTGCACATGTACACCTTCAAAACTAGAGAATAAAGCTAGAAAAAGAGAGCTTTCATCCACTTTTTTCAGACTTTAAAAATATTAATTTTTGCCAAAGCTATAGTAGTTTGAGAGCAAAGAAAATGCACTAAAAATTTGAAAAGATCTGCTACTTCATTTTGTTCTGTTTTTCGACATTTTTTTATAACAAGGCTCAAAATATCCATAACTTGAGTTTTTTAGAGTGTTACGGTCTACTATTGAAACTTTCTTCATATTTTCACTTCCGAAAACACGTCCTAATAAAAATTCAGAAAAATCTCTGATCCACAAGTAGTACACTCTACTAGTCGGTTAAATTAAAAAAAAATTCTTATTTACATTGTCTGCTTAAACTTGACCAAAAAAGATCCACCCGTGAGTTCGCAGGCTGCTTTTTGAATTGGTATCTTTCTAAGTAGATTCTGAGATTGTATCTTCACCTACCAAGTTGGCGAAACATTATTTTTTGGTATCTTCTGTATTTAAAATGATATGATATCGAATATAAGTTTGTAAGAACATAGATTCACAAATGGGCATAAGACATGATAAATAACCCTGTTTGATTAGGTATTTTAAATTAATTTCGAAACGTTTATTTGGAAGAACGAGAACCTTAAGACCTCTGTTCGTATATAAAATACTACACTTGCGAAACTTTTAGAGTAATTTCATTAGTGTTTCTTCACTTCCCATAAGATGATTGTATTGAAAAATTATTTGATAATTTGCATACTGTTATACGAAAAATACCTTAATAATACCTTAAACAGAGAATACACACACACACAGAAAAATAAAAAAAAAGTCACCCTGAAGGTAATCCTGCTCCACAAGCGCATGCTCGAATACTGTCCAGAGATGTCCTCTTATCTCGTCCACATTACTCTCCACCATCCTCCAGAAGTTAGGTGCGTGCCTCGAGAACGGATTAAAGACGTACAAACTCATCCTCTCGACATCCTCGTTATAACACAACAACACCTCAGAAAGAATATTGAACGTCCAGAGCATACGCAACGTGCTCGCAGCTCTCCAGCAGCCACTGACGATAACAAAGAAGATGCCCTCGTGGTTCCACCAAACGGACTCGTGAACACGACGCAGAAGCTCGTACTCGCGCATCCCGGAGAATAGTGAGAAGACAAAGTAAGACGCCGGGTAGGAGATTCTATGGTTTGGTTTTAAGGATAGTTGAGC
The DNA here is from genome assembly GCA_036365515.1 of Torymus aiolomorphi. Classification (NCBI taxonomy): domain Eukaryota; kingdom Metazoa; phylum Arthropoda; class Insecta; order Hymenoptera; family Torymidae; genus Torymus; species Torymus aiolomorphi. The sequence continues at coordinate 217,251,338 of CM070875.1, read as the reverse complement.
GTTACTGGGGTGAAGGCCGACGAGGCTTAGGGATCGGACAGACGAGTGTAGGGGTTTTAAGAGGTAGTGGTAATTGTTGAGGTTTGTCATGTCCGGCGATACCAAGAGGCCCTTTGATTTATCGTTGAAACATTTTCTGGTAGTAGGATTGTGTGATTCTCGGCTTGGGAAGTTTTTTATATTACTTACAGCTAGGCCCACTACCTCGTTCTTGTTGTTTATGAGCATGTGCAGCCCATTTTTCAGCGTGGCTTCTGTACTTTGCAGTTTGAAAAATTTAAACAGACAGAAATAATATAAGATCGTACACAGGTATTTCATTTTTGTCACTTTTGATGATATTTGATGATGAAATTTTAATAAACTGAACAAAAATTCAATATTCATAAAATACTTTTACTAGTCAAAATAGGATGCGTAGTATACGACACTATTTAATAAACTGTAAGCTGGAATAAGAACTGATCGATTTTCATTTCGTGTCGCAGCAAAGATCAGGATAAGACTACAATTGCCCAATTATGAAAATTGACAAAAATGCAGTAAATGTAAATAAACTTTTGTAAAGTGAGGTAACTTATTAACAATATTGTACAACTATGTAAAAAATTGAAAAGTTATAAAGTATTGTAAGTAAAACATCTGTAAAAAGACAAATATTAAATTATATTTTGTATCCTGATGATTGTTATTCAATATATGAATGAGATACAAACATAATTAACTTTACAATTAAGACATTATTTTTGATATCATAGCTGGAAAATTCGATTTTACGAACTGTGTTTAGACCGTAAAATTTGATTTCTCGAACAGTCCGTAAAACTGTTTTACTCTTACGGGCACGAAATCGCATTTTCCGACCTTGTGAGGAAAAATACTATTTCGTCATTCGTATCCGTAAAATATGTACTTTACGAATTCGTATCCGTAAAGAAAAATAGAAATTTACAGCCTCAAAACAGACCGTAAAGTACGTACTTTACGGACACTTATGATGCAAAATAACGTTCGGTCCACGGCCGTTGCGTTTTACAGACCGAAAACCACTATTAATGATTATAAACTACTTTTCAACAATAAAAAATTAAAATATTAGCAATAAGTAGTATGCAATGTCTCGTGGTTACTCCGTACTTAAAAATACATAAAATAATTGCATGCATCATGGAATTATAAACGATATTTAGAAGAAAACGAGATTTACTCATCCTTGCATTTACCGAACACTCCTGGTTAAGTACCATATATGTATTATTTCCATTACCTCTTTCAGTACTGCCAACATTAATGCAAATTGTATACCTATTTTGGATGAAACATAACTTTAAATAATAATATATTTATAATATATTTTTATTGCTATGTTATTAAAATGGCATTCCTTTTTGTCGAGAGATGTCAATATTTCTTTACAAGAAAAATAGATTTCCATATGTAAAAGACTCCTCGGAAAAACCAGATAACACAAGCTCATAAAAACCCACTGCCAATTCATTGGCATGTGGCTTCCTCAAACTTAATTTACTGATTACTTTAATTAATCTTTAAGGGTAGAGACCATTTGAGGAAAAAAATTTGTTCTCTTTAAATAAAATACAGATTGTAATAAATAACATATTTTAAACAAAAAAATATTAGTTTTTTGCCAATTTTGAAGGACTTTCATCGATTACATTTGGAATTATCCCTGAAACAACGGTTAAAATAGTATTTAATTCAAAACACTCCGAGCGACTGAATTTATTTTTTGTAATACATGCACGATTTTCGTTGTTTTCCGACCTAAAAAGAGGTCCTAAAGTGACTCTTTTGCGACCGATTGGATAAAAAAATGCATTTGCGCCCGCTACTCTAAAATTCCGCAAAATAGAAAAAAATCAATTTAGCCTTGCTTTTTAGGTTCAAAAACGCCGAAAATCAATACATGAGTCACAAAATAGTATATTATGCACCAAGGATGCAAAATGTATCATTCGCGGCGAGTGTGGCCTTTGGGGCTGTGTTTTGAAGTAAGGTAGACGGTGATCAAATAAGAACAAATGCGGAGCTGGCTAAATTTAATCAAACAGTTTATTGTAGAAGCAACACCTCCAACAGTACAAAAGGCGATTTCTATGGGCTCCTGAGTCACACAATACCCCGACTAACTTTACCGACACGGCGCGGAGGCTCTTCGGAACGCTCTCGCGTGGCGCGCTCGCCAACTAAAACGCTGTACAACCATTTCTACACAGGCTGAGCGGTAGCGAGGCCTCCAAAGGTCGCACTCGGGGGAATGTTACAGCTTGCGTCCGTGGTAGTATATACAATTTTTTTGTTCGAAGGCCGCAAAATGAGTTTTTGCGGCCCGTATAGAGGGCGCAAAATACTAAATGTATTTTGCGGCATAGGCCTTACATTTAGTATTTCGCGACCTCTATACGGGCCGCAAAAATTCATTTTGTGGCCTGAGGACAAAAAAAATATGGTGTGCACCTAGGACTTAGTGAGCTTTTTGACCGCGTGTGGTTGCAGTACTCGTCTTCGGTTCTCAAACGCACTCGCCTTCGGCTCGTGCTAGCTCACCTACCACTCGTACTGCAAACTCCACACTCGGTCTAAAAAGGCCCACTTTGCTCCCTAGGTACACGATATACTATTTAATCCTCCTGGGATTACAAGTTCACATTTTTAGCATCGAATACTCAAAATCTACCAAGAGATAATTAATTTTAAATTAATATTTTTTTTTTATACGGTTAGATTGAGTGTTTTTAAAATAAAAACAATAAAAATTTAATTATAATAACATTTAAACTTTAAACTAAAAAAATAAAAATCAAGTCAAAAATACCTTTTCATGGAAGTTTTCTAAATTAGTTCTAGAATATGTAAAAACAAAATGCAGAAAGGTGCGAAAAAAATGGTGTAAAATGACCAAAAAAATTAATAAACAATTTTCAAAACATATGAAAGAAAATATTATATTATCAAATGTATGTATGGACATGATTTTTTTCTTAAAGTTAAAGAGTTCTAGATTATGTTCCTGCAATGAAAAAAATCGATTTTTTGGTCATTTTCAAGTGGTCTCTACCCTTAATGCCAAAATTTTAAATTATTACACCAATTTATGACATAATTATAATTACATTCATTCATAAAGATTAAAAAGTATTAATTTTTAAATTATGTATGTAATATGAATAAAATAACAGGTATGATTTAATTTTGGATTTATGTATAAAAAATGAATAAAATAATTGATTATAATATTAACTTTGAAACCTTTTAAAATTACTAAATAACCTTTGCTTCAAATCATAGTTTCTTGATGAAATTTTACCACTAAATTTCAAAGCAATTAAACCAATTTACCTCCAGTTATCTTGCGACAAAGAAAATCACTTTTAGAAATACCATGTTTTAAATATCAAATATCTTAAAAAGTAAGCATATGATCTGGATGAAATTTTACACAGTTGTATTTTGTTTATATCGATAAGCTGATATGACATGAAGCCGTCATCGAGAAATTACAATTTTTAAAAAGATACAAAATTTTAACCTCAAATCTCTGAAAATATTGAATCGATTCTTTTACCCAAGGAACTTATGCGATAAATATATAAATTCGTTATCTCCACATAATTTCAAAGCGATTAAACCAATTTTACATAAAAACGGTTGTAAAAAGTCATAGATAAACCTTAAAGTACACTGCGTAGTGAATAATTTTGATCGTGACGTAGATTTAAGCCTATTGAAAAATACATGAAGTTTGTCAATTGTAGGATAGGACGCTAATAATGGTTCTACAGCCAAGGTTATCAATAAAATAAAAATAATCTTAGAAATCCAACGTTTCGGACGATTTATTTCCGTTCCTTATCAAGGTCAAAAACTATAGTATTAAAATATACTTAAGTGGACACAAGCAGTGTACACTAGTCATATATTGACACGTTGAATTTCTAAGATTATTTTTATTTTATTGATAACCTGGGCAGTAGAACCATTAGCGTCCTATCCTACAATGCATTCTACCATGACTGCCATTTGCTGCAAAAAACTGTATAAGTTTATCAATTATTTTCAAACCAAAAGTCATAGCAAAAAATTTTTGGAATATACATTTTTACGTAAAAAATTCAGCGTTTCAATGGTGTAATTATTGATATCACTAAAGATGATATAAGTATTGAAAACTGCGATAATTTAAAAAAAAACCGCTGCCAATTCATTGGCACGTAGCTTCCTCAAACTAATTTATCAATTCTTTTTTTTATACTTTTTTATAAAACAATTTTTTTCTCAAAAAAATGCAGAAAATTTATTGAAATTTTAACCAAATATAGTTTTTAATAAGTGTAATAAGTGGTTAAAATTTTGAGTCGATTTGTTAAATTTTCTCTGAAAAACAAGTATTCGAAAATATTTCAAAATAATTAGTTCTTTAAAAAATAACAAACATTTGTATTATTTTAATAAATTGTTTATTTTCATAATCTTATCTGCTTTTATAATGATTGAAAACTCTCTGTAAGACTGTGGGAAAAACGATCATACAGGCAGCAATGACGAGAAAAGAAAATCCATCTTATCTTCTACAACTGAAAATCTACTTTTTTGCATAGTATGCGTAAAGTACATCGATTCGCATCGTTTTCAATGCGTAAAGTTGAATTTCACACATAGTGTGCGTAACATTCATATCCATTTCTGACTGTAAAAGCAAAAAGAGATTTAAGTATAGTAATTTTTAATTTTTTATCAAATTTACAGAGTTTATGCTTCATCGCCATTAAAATCAGCAAGCTTTTTTCTAAACTTCATTATTTTATTGTAAAACTGTCTTCCTTTGGTAACAATTTGAGTAGAGGGATCTAAAAGAGCGTTGAAATGAAAAGAATTTCGATTATATCAATAATACGATATTTCACCAATTTCAAAAGTTAATATACACTACCCTGGTAGAAATGCTAACCAACGGTTGGCGAACCGTTCGTCAATTTTTAAATTAAAAACGTCACACCATGATTATGTTGCTATTGTCGACGAAGAATAACTATTTATACATGTGGAAATATTATATTGCAGATGCTTTAAAATATAGTGATAATTTTAAACAGTTGTAATTAAATTTCGATGTGAATCTTAAGTAGAAATGCTTTTATTTGATTAACATGTTAACCAACGAAGTTGGTCTATTTTCTACCAGGATAATAAAATAGTATATATCCACTATTTTGGAGTGCATATACACTATTATGCGGTAGTGGACTAAATTTTCACTATGAAATAGTGACTTTTCTACTAATTTACATTTAGAAGATACAATTTACAGAATCATCACAGATACAACATTCAACACATCAGTCATACTACGTTGAATCAGAAATGAATCTTGTTACAATTCTCGGGACCCTATAAACTCCGATCTCCATGAAGAACACGTAGCGAAGGCTATGCTCCAGGCGAACCCAAGGAACATTGGCAAGGCGGTGCTCAGATCCACGCCGCTCCACTTTTCGCTTTTCCTAACATACTTTTGGAATTTCTGTACGTCCCACCTTTCAAATAAGCTGAATAATCCAACTTCCCTCATACCGACGAACACTTCGTTAAGGTGGCTCATAAAAAAACAGATACATTTTAAACTTAACAAATATGTTCTTTAAACATTAAACTTTCAATCTGTACTAAGAAAATTGTAGGTCAACGACCAAATTATCGGAAAAACTGATTTTATAAATAGGTACGTTTAACACATAATCTTATAGGAATGAACAGTTTATTGCTTCGTAGTAACTTGTAAAAAGCAGTTTTTAATGTACAATGTATGAAATTAGAGATTTTTTTGTGAAGAATCTAATGATATCATCAGAATTATAGGTTAACGACCAAACAAAAAAGATATTAACAATAAACGTTACAAATGTGCTATTGCGCATGCGCACTGCGACCAGTCATATAAATGTAGCGACAAATTAGCAAAGTTTTTACTTATTTATAAAATCTTTTTTTTGTTTGAACATTTAGAAGTTATTTACAATAAATTTACGTAAAATACGTTAACTTAATTTGGCAATAATAAAGAAGCCCCTTGCGGGGCCCCGACTTGATACGGCACCAAACGCATGAGCCACCTTAAGGACGTTCTCCGACTCAAATTCATTAATATCGCGAAAATTGTGATTTAAAAATATTATTTACAATGAAAACCCTTCATGAGTCTCTATACATTACTCCAAAAATAAAAAAAAATGTCAGTGTAAGATAAAAGGTGTCAATATGATATTTAAATGAATAGCACTTACATAGGGTGACTATATACAGATATACAAATAACATGGGAGTTTTTGTTTACGTTGCTATATCTCTGAAATTAATATCGCTTGCTATATTGAAAATTATACCATATTATTCCTCTCGATTTCTAGTTTTATGGCTTATGGTTGAAAAAGAAACACAAAGAAAACTTTTTTTATAGTAAATTAAAATGTAATTTTAAAACTAGCTTAGATAGGGATCCCGTGTTAACACAAAAACTTTGAAGTTAAATATTTCTATTTTGAATACCGCTATGGACGTGGGGCTTTCAAGCATGTACTAAGCACACAAAATCAAACGTTCTCTGCAAGTTTCAGGAAAATCACAAGAAAATCGTTTTCTCGGAGAACGTCCTTAACTCTACTCGTCAATGGCTAGTCCTTCCTGGTCGTAAACGTGACGGGGAGTTCCATCATCATGTGCTTGGCCACGTGGATGTACCCGTCGTCGATGATGTTGCATGCACACGCAAACGGCATACTCCGGGCAATCCCTGTAGTGGTGGATCAGCCCACCATAGGGTTTGAAGAATTCCCTGTAGTTGGAGAAGTCATAGACGGGCAAGTTCGAGGTGACAAGGTCATCGAAAGTGTCGATGACGGCGTCAAAGTTGGGTAGCATATGTAGAGCGAATTGACAAGTATACTGCAGGAAAAAGTTAGGGTGCGATCTCATGGCGTTCCGAAAAATTAGACGGAACCATTTAAGCCCGTGAGAGTGAGAGAGACATTCACGGAAGAACCTCTCTCTCGCACTCACGGGCTTAAATGGTTCCGTTTAATTTTGCGGAACGCCATGGGATCGCACCCTTAGCGTACATCGTCGTGAGCAGAAAGATAGCGAAAAACTTTTTGGTTTCTGCACAGGACTGACTGAGGCACGACATACCCACCGTAACCCTGATGACTAATTCTAGACTACACGCCGACCAGCTCTTCTTAGTCACAATAAACTTCAAGATGAGCAGCGCCACGACGGACGCTATTTACTGACGATAAAACGGATATTTTATTGATAATATTGTAAATAATTAATGTTGTATAAATAATTATTGTTGTAATTCCAAGTTTAATTCGTCAGCTTACAATAAATTAGTAAAAGAAGATATCCGTTAGGAATATATTTTGAAAATTAAGAATACATTTGTTTCAATTAAATTTTCAGGCATAAGAATGAACTAACAAAATGTGCTATTTTATAAAATCTGTACGAAAAAAATATGTTCATAATATAAAAACCACTGCCATGTCATCGGTACGTTATATTCTCTCAAACTTAATTGACTTGTTCCTTATATATACATTTTTAATTTCAGTTAAAAATTCTCACACCGAAAACCATCTATATATTTAATCTTTTGTTAAATTATTATTGAAAAAATGAAGAATTAAAAATTTATGTATCCCTATAAGTTTTATAATATTCCACTGTAAACTTCGATTATTCATTACTTTAAAGTAAGTACAAGTATTTATTTTTCTCCCAAAGGAAGTTATGTTGAAAGAATTTTAAAAAAACAATGTAGAGACATGTTTCAAGTGATTTTGAGTTGAGTAAGAGCGCGGTCCCGATTCCCTAAAACTACTCAATACCCGAACTATTTTACTTATTATGTTTGTATCTCCGTAAATATACGCAAGAGTAACTCTTTAATTAAAGTAAACAATTTAATTTCCTTTCAATTCTGTCATTAATTAGATTGTTACAAAATCGTTAATGCTCTAATATTATGGTATAGCAAAATATTTTAATTGAATCGCATTTGGATTCTGGTCCATATCATAAAATATACATGCCCCATTACCGGAACATCAGATTCATTATGAAAGTAAGGTCTACTCCCTAAAAATAAATAAGTTATAAAAGTTGTTCACTTGTACTATTCTGAAAAACCTACTTAATACATTTAGATGAATTTTTGAATTTAGAGTAAATTAAATTACTTTAATATTTACTAGTAGTCATGACAACAAATAAAGAAACACGTAAAAATCGAACATGTATGTCTATTTATAAAACATTTTTATAGCTCGTGTGACATAAATCCGCCATATTCTTATTTTATTTATTTGTGCTTATTTATAATGATAGTTGGAACTTGGAAGTGGGGTGGGAGAAGTGTGTGGCGGAAGGGGGCGGGGGTTCGGAGGGGCGCAGCCCCTCGCCCTGAAAAAAATTAATAAAACGTTATTTAAATAATAGAATACCTGATATAGAATATGGTTATTATTGAATCTAGAATATTGAATATATACATAAAAAAATCATAAAACTAGATTCTTGGCAATTTAATTTGTATCTTTAACAATAAGTTGAAGTTTATGAAAGTGAAAGATTTGTATACGTTATATCATTAAAGAGAAAAACTTTTAAAACTAAAATTCATACAGTTTAATATTGAATATTTAAAAAGCGCGCGGTCTGCTATAGCAGATGAAACTAACCTATAATATAGACAAGCCTTAATTATCATCATTTTTATTTATTCTTTGTGGTTTGTCAACTATTAACGAAGTTTTACTTCTTTTCCTGTTCATTCTTATATGTAAAATCGTATTTTTGAATAGTTTTGGTAGATAATTGGCGTTAATTACGTGCCTGTGACTTAAGTAAATTCATTATTTCACAGTGTAATAATGGACAACTTAAGTCACAGCTAGCCGTGACTTAAGTGCGGATTTAGGTCACACAGTGCTATAATAGTATATTCTTTGTAAATGTTTATTTAATTACCACGACATGAAAATTGGAACAATTGAGTCATAAACATTTTCAGCGTTCGGATAAAGCGACAAACGCAATATGATGTTTTTATCTTTATAATAAATAAATAAATATATTTTATAATAAATATAAAACAAATTATTATTTTTTGTTGTTAGAAATTAATTTCTCAACAATTATTTGAAAAAACTTGAAGCCCTCCTCAAGTAGAAATACGACTGTGCTTGAAAAACTTTTTGAGCGATTTCATCAAAATTTCTAATAAAATGTTTGCATTGAAAAATTATATTTGTAATTTACATGTATGGAAAAACATCTTAATACTTACAGCAGAAAATACACATACACATAAAAATAAAAAAAGCAAAAACTTACCCTGTAGGAAATCCTCTTCGACAAGCGTATGCTCGGATAGCGTCCAGGAATATCCGATCATCGCGTCTACATTACTCTCCACCACCCTCCAGAAGTCAGGTGCGTGCCTCGAAAACGGATTAGAGATGTACAGCCTCATCCTCTCGTCACCCTCTTTATAACACAACAACACCCCCGAGAGAACATTATATGTCCAGAGCATCCGTAACGTGCTCGCAGCTCTCCAGCAGCCCCTGACGATAACCAGGAAGATGCCCTCATGATTCCACCAAGCGGGCTCGCGAACACGACGCAGAAGCTCGTACCCGCGTATCCCCGAGAATAGTGAGAGGACGAAGTAAGCGTAGTTGGGGATTACTGGGGGGAAGGCCAACGAGGCTTAGGGCTCGGACAGACGAGTGTAGGGTTTTTAAGAGGTGGTGGTAATCGTTGAGGTTTTTCATGTCCAGCGATAGCACAAGGCTCATTGTTTCCCTGGCGGAAGTAAAAACTGCACATATCTGCACATATCTGTACAATTCTATACATTTCTGCACATGTTTGTACATTTTGTTAACTTATTAGACTTTTGTACATTCCTGTACATTTCTGTACAGAAGTTTACAACCGTTACATGAGTTCATGCATTTTCAAAAATTACCGAAACTACACTATTTGAGAAAATAAATTTTTAAATTCTATAAATCACTCAAAATTATTATATTGTATAAAAAGTATAGTTTACGAAACTTTATTAACTTTATCGAAATTTAAAGCTATGCTATTACTCAATTCTTCGAGAATATCAGATATACGACCGAATTAAGGTGGTTCTTTCGTGACTTCTCTAGTCAAAGCAGTGCTATAAATGAAGAGGGTACCTGCAATTTAAAAAACCATAGTTGAAATGTGATTTATTTATTTAAAATGATAGAAATAGTCAATTTATTATAAATAAAGTGTATTTTACATGACTAAGATAGCTTTTTTAACAAAATGTCGATATTTTAGAAACAGCACAAACAATTATTGATAAAATATCTTAATCTTTTTTGTTTCTTAACCGATTTTAATTTTCAAGGTCTCATTTTGTTCCCTAAGTAATTTCATCGGAACTTGCCGAAGGAAAAATTTAAAATTATTCAAAACCAAGAAAGTTACATCCAATTGTTTATAAATTCATGCACGGGGTTAAAAAAATATTTCTTTTTAATTGGCGGTCAGATTTTTTTCGGCAAAGAACTGAATTCTTAGATATAAAAAAGCTAATTCTTTGCCAAATTTCAAAACGATTCATTGACTTTTACTCCTGATATCGTTAGCGAAAGAAATAAACGCACTTGTTTTCAAAAATAATTTTTTTCTCGGAAACAAATCAACATAACCTCCTCAAATTTTAACATAATTTTGTACTCGGTAAGTGTAATAAGTGGTAAAAATTTTGAGTGGGAAAATGAAAAAGTTTTTGAGATATTAATTAAAGAAATATAAATCATATTTTCATTAATAACAAATGACAGGCTAGAGATAATTTAAATTAAAAAAAAGAAATTGTAGGTAATTTAAAGACCTTTTAATAAAAATTTAGTTTATTAAGTAATACTGGCTGAAACAAATTAAAAAATAAAAAAAAACGAAAAATTCAAAATCGTTTTTTGGTTATAAAAAAAAATCGGTAAAACCAAAAAGTAGGTTATGCTCTCTCTATATTCTCCTCCGAAACGAAGAGAATAAGCCTTTTCCGATGTAAATCGGTCGATCGGTTCAAAAGTTATCGCCTGTATACACACACACACATACAGACACAAAAATTTTTTTTATCAAAAACAACGGATTTTAGCGCCAAAAGTCTTAAAACATGTTTGTTTTTGAACATTTTTTATTTATAGTATATTACGCACCATGGGAGGAAAAAACTTGGACAGTCCACAGCTCGTGCAAATTGCCACCCGAGCCGAAGGCGAGGGTAGCAAACACGAGCTGGGGGCTGGCCAATTTTACTCCCGTGGTGCGTATACTATTTTTCCTCACATCGAGGCCGAAATTGCCATATTTCCGTTTCGGAGCCGGGCGGGAATGAGGCACTTTTGGACCGGTGTGAGGAAATTAGTACATTACGATATGGGTGTGGAAGGTGATTATTTACCGTAGGAGACATTTTTCGCACGAGCGAAGCGAGCTCGCTCGTGCGAAAAATGTCTCCTGCGGTAAATAATCACCTTACGCACCAGTGTCGTACCGTATTTTACACCACGAGAGCCGAATAATCATATTAAAGTTATGATTTTGAGGTTAGAGTGGTGTAAAAAAATTTTTTTCACCGTTACAAAGCTTCCTCTTTGAGCTCTTTTAACCAGGGTAAGAGACCCGATTAGTGTGCCAGTAAGAGAAAACATCCACTTATACATGAAATAGACAGCGCTATAATTTTTATTTTCTTAACTCAAAGTTTAGTCAAATAATTGGACTCTTTCTTTTGCTTCCAGTATTTTTATTTATATGAATAAAAAATATTTAATGTAAATATAGATGAAATAAAAAATAATTATTGTGACCCTATTTGTGTGCCCTGGCAGCTCTCACTGGATGTATTTGTGTGTTCCCGATTTGTGTGCCTGTCCCTATGTGTGAGCCCCGCATTAATGTGCCTTTTAAAATTAATGACTGAATTATAGGTTACGGTTGATTTAAAATTTGAAAGAGGTGTAATAAAAATTTATTTTATGATTAATATGAAACTTTTTAACAATAATTCTATGAATAATTGTTACACATTCAGCACTGCGTTAGATGTAGTCATCACGTCCAGGATAAGTGAAGGTTAGGTTCGCGATCGCGAGGGGCGCATGACAACACACAAATGCGAACAAGTCTTAAAAGTTGACCCTATTAGTGGATTTCATTTATAAAATAAAGAAAAAGTTTTATATATACTTTTTTTACTGATGTTTAGCTAAAACACTATTTTTATTGCATAAAATACACTTTACTTGAAGAAAATAGTTAATATAAGCTATTTATTTACTTATAAAAAGTCGTGATATCTAAGAGTTTTTCATAGAGAACACGATAAATTTCGTCAAATCGAAAGATCATTTTTTAAAAACGTATAAACTATACTTTTAAAGTCTTTAAATGCAACTTTTTCTTATTATCAATATAATAAAATACTTAAATTTTACTAAAAAAATTATTTCATTTAATTATTTTCATATGCTTTTTTGTGCGAATGGTTTAATTAAAAAAGCACACAAAAAGGGTCAGGCACACTAATACGGTCTCTTACCCCACGTGCATGAATTTATGAATAATCAGCTATAACTTTCTGGGTTTTAAATAATTTTGAATTTTTCCTTCAGCAACGAGACCTTCAAAACTAAAATCAGTTGAGAAAGAGAAAAGATTCCAGTGATTTATCAATAATTATTTGTAGTAACAATATCTAGTTTCTAGAATATCGACATTTTCTAAAAAAGTTATCTTATGTTAGTGATCATGTTAAATACACTTTATATTTATAATACATTGACTATCTCTATCATTTTAAATAAATAAATCACATTACAACTATGGTTTTATTATTGATTGAATTTTTCGTTAATTGCACATCCATTCCCAAGAACAAATGCCGGTCAACGTCAAGAGAGAACAAAGAAAAAAAAATTACTCGTGGCAAGTGGCAGAAGCATAGTTCCGGGATTTGATAAAATAACTAGATTCCTATAAAATTTCCCTAGTTTTTCCCTAGAGACAGATTGGGTTATCGTAAAAGCGCGAATTACGAATCCATCTCGTAGTTCCGTTACAAGTATAACAATAGAGTATTTTTATAAGCAAATTAAGATATCATTATACCAAGGTTAAATAAGTAATATTTTTTATAAGTTGAATGGTATATGGCAGTAAGCAATAGATAGGCTTTTTTCATAATAAAAAAGATGATAATAGATCTACTTCTATAATTGATTTTTGACATTTTTTATTTGTCTTTCTCGTCGTACATACAAATTTATACACTAATATTTATTAATAAGTTTTTTGGAAAATAAGTAGATCAACAATCGTCAAAATCTTGTAAATCATACCCATATATTTCTTCAAAAACTTGAATTAGAATATGACATAGCTTGTAGGCAACAATTGAAGGTTGCCTTAAATATTTAAATGAAAATCCAACAGCTTTTGCTACATCCTGTAACAAGTTTGTGTCATACTTAACAGTCCCCTTTTCAATACGTTCTACTAATTCTTTATTTTTTACATATATCATGGTTTCTTTTTCATTAAGCTCATGAAATATTTCCAATGACTGTAAAAAAAATTTTAATTTATTCGTTTTTTAAACTGTAAAATAATCTGTAAAGTGGTGAGTTATTGATGTATAAAACTGATTACCTCAAAACCTTGGTTAACAATAGGCCAAAGGGGCCAATTTTTCTCACAAGCTATGCAGTCACATTTGAAACTAAAATTTTCTCGCAAAGTATTTTGTCTATGTGGATTAGGACTTTCAAAGAAAGTACAGAAATAACAATCATAAACCTGGAAAATATATTATTAATTTTATAAATTAGATCATTAAAATGTATTTTTCACTATTTACCTGACTATTCTTTTTAATAGGTTGTATAGCATAGAAAATAAACTTTAAGTCACTTGTAAAACATCGTCTGGCATTAGGATTACAACTGTTATTTGTTAAACTAGCAACTGGTATAATGCAAGATCCTTTAACGCAACACCAAGTTTTCCTACATGTCACAACATCATTTGAGTATTTGCAATCACCATTGACATTCATAATCTAAAATAATATTATAAATCTGAGTAGCTTAAATTAAATAAACTGAAAAAAAGCGGGATTAAATAAACAAAATACTTACAGCATGGCTATTAATATTACTTATTTTAGCTAATCTTAAAATTAATGAGCCAAAGAAAAGTATATTTGGATTTGTTACAAAATGTTCTAATCTTGGAAATTCAAAATCTTTTCCAAAAAATTTAGTGTATTTTGCCAAACATATTACAGTAACTGCAGCAAATGTTACGTGTCCTTCCATTTCATTTGGTGGGATACTACTTGATAAACTATATAAGCTTCTGAATTGATTATTTTCGAATTTTCCATCTTTGGAAAATCCTCTAGTTCTTTTGTCTGTAAATAAATTCAATTACTTATGAATAATAATGAAGTAAAATAAAAAATTAAGTTTAACAAATTTTGAAAAAAAATTTTAATAATACCTAAAGTTGTTTCAACAGTTATCATTTCAGCTTTGAATTTTTCAAAACTGCCAGCTTCACGCAATCCTTTAACTAAAGCTCTTAAAGTAAGCCCATCAAAGGATGGCATTTCACCAGTTTCTTCATTGATATAACTCAAAAAGTGCACAACATACGGAATGCATGAACATTCAATATCATGATATTGCTTCTGTGCTTCAGTCTTGCATTTTTCTGAACAAAACAAATACCAACAACAACCTTCACAAGGGATTCCACCCCAAACAACAGTTAAACAATGACAGCAGTAAATGAAAGATTTTTTTATATTTAAAGAAGCTACATAAGGTTTTTCTACAAAGATCATTTCTCCTGGTTTTATATCTCTTGTAGCTACTAAATGTCTTCCGTATTTTTCATTGTACTTTACTGCTACTGCACTTAATGAATCTTCTTTTTCTTTTTTAGCTAATGCTTCTAATAAATTTTCTTTTTCATCTTTTGGTTCTACATAACGTGAATCATCAATTGACAAATTTGAAATTTTTTCAAACAATTCTTTAGCATCGTCTTTGGTGATATTCTTATTTTGATTCAACTATCGTCAAACAAAAGATTAATTTTAAATGTTATGTTTCTAAACATCTTTATTCTATTTAATTTAAATAAATTAATATACCTGCATTAAAAAATTATCTTTATCCTTCAACATTTCTTGAGTACAGTCCATCAAATTTATACAATCCTGTTTACGCCTCAGTAATTTTTCCTTCAGAGAATTTGATTCTGTTAACTTGAATGACCTATCAATGTCCTGCAGGCATTCTTTGTACTTCTCGATGTGTAATAGAAAAGCTGATCTGTTGCCATAAGCAAGTGCAAGTGCTTCTGAATCTTTCGGTGCTAATGCTATACTTTTGTTATAAAGTCTCAAAATCTCTTCGTGCTGTTGAGCAGTGTGACTATTTTTTAGATACAGTGCATTTCCTTCTTTTCGTGCCTTCTCAGAAGACTCAGTTGATTTTGGTTCTCGTCTGGCATTTGTATTTGCCACAATTTTCAGAACTTTTGAGGTAAGCAATGCATTTGACAGCAGATTCCTTTCTTCATCCATTTTACTAGAATAAAATTTAATATTGTACAAAAATCATGATTTAAATAGTTATTAAAACAATAGACAATATTATTTCATTATTAAAAGCATACTTAAAGTAATAAAACTATGTTCTCTTTTTTGAAAATTTTGAATGAAACGTTGCGATTTCTTTTATGCAATTAAATGTTAATTTAACTTACCAAAAAATCGATGAAGTATCTTTCAATAAAAACGTACAGGACAATCAGAAAAACTTTAAGTATATATAATGTTTTATAAAGTAGTCGTGGAATGCTGCGATGTGCTTGCGCGTAAACATAGCAGATGATTTAAAAATGCTTTGGAACGTCCAACCGCGCGAGAATTGGCGTCTCATAGGAACAGCACGAGCACGGCGGAGTATAGTGTGTGTGTGTGTATATAGGTATAGTGCTATCGCACGCAACCGAATTTCGAAGTTGCAGCGCGCGCAAGTTTAAACTGCAGTATATGAAAATATACGCTAATTAAAAAGATTTTCTTATAATTTAGTTTTATGGCCCTTCGCACAGCTCTGATGAGTGACAGATACTTACAAAAAGACATAGATACCCTAGCGGAAATATTTGTGTTCAAAAATGTTAAAAACGGCTAGAAAGAGTTATAAACTGTTTAAAAATGTTACAAAATGTAGGATTTTGGACGTTATTAATCGTTTATAACTGTTTGTAACATTTTTCAACAGTTTTTAACAGTTTGTAAGATTAGAGTTATTAAATTATTTAATAACTTCTAAATATTTATTAATTATTATTATTAACATAGTAATAATTAATTATTAGTATAATTAAACACTCCTTAGGCTTCTTCTGCATTGTTTAACTGTTACTTGCCTTCGGAGTGCTCCCGCGCTCCTTGATTCTCATGATTATAATAATGAGGCTATTAAATAATTATTAATTAATAATAATAATAATAATAATAATAATTTATTAATTATTAATTTTTCCTGAAATATGTCAAATTTAAAATTATTTGAAACTGTTTGAAGTGTTTAAAACTATTAAAAACTGTTTGAAACTGTTACAAAGTATTATAATTAGAAAAAATGTGTCCAAAATCGTACATTTTGTAACACTTATAAACAGTTTTAAACAGTCCTAAATAATTATAAATAATTTTTAACAGTTATTAACTGTTATTAACATTTAAAATTTACGACAGGGTACAATCAATAATATTATAAATAATATATATATATATATTATCTGACTTGTAATTGAAAAACTAATATATACAGATATAGTATCCATGTTATAATTTGTATTTGTGTCTCCCTGTATCTATAACTCAGAGCTGTATGAAGGGCCTATAAATTAAAATGGTAAAACTACTATTAATAATAATCATTTTAGAAAATATAATAAAATCTTAATATTCGTCTGACTAAAAATATATTACTTCTGTCTAACGTTTTTTATAACACTTTATTGCAAAAAAGCATCACGACGAAAATTTTTCGTTGAATAGAATGGAAAATATATCCGATTGATGCTTAACATAATTTTTTATATATTGTATACATAAAATAAAGACTCATAGTTCAAGATTCTATAAAGTATAGTTTGCATTACCATGTTGTATTGGCTATAATATATAGTAATGTTTACTAAACTCATATTTTTATTATCAATATATTATAGTTTATTCTACCAAAAAGTATGGTAAAAGGAACTATATTTGATTTTACTATGCATTATATTAACTACCACTAACATCTTTTTTCTCAGTGTATAGGGTGCAAAAGTATAAAATTTGCGTTTTGGCCAAATTAGGTGACAGATTACTTAATTCGTCCAATATTGAAAAAATAGTATAAGAAAACTCATAAACTCTGAAAATTATAAAAATAAAATTTTTAAGTATATAAAAATACTTTGTTTAATATATTATTAACTCATATAAATAATACTACTAAGTATAAAAGAAATAAAGGAATTTTTGCTTCCTCAAAGAGGAAACTCTGTAACGGTGAAAAAAATTTGTCGGACAAAAAAAGTATTAAAAACATGTTTAAAGAATAGTGGCATAAAAATTTTGTTATTTTCTTGTGTGTGTATGTATACGCCTGGATCTCAGCTTCTACTCGGTCGATTTTAATCGGATAGGTCTCATTTTTTTTTTTTTTTTTTTGTGATTACGGGTCGAAAATCCGTTTTTTGATTGGACCGATGCGTTTTTGTTTTATTTCGAATTTTCCATTTTCTCAAAATTTATTCTTGCTTTTTTTTAATGATAGGATCAAGATATTTTAATCAGATGGGTAGCACTCGAAAGAGAATTAAAATACCTATATTTTCTAAAAAAAAATTTTCTAGCTGTCACGGTTTTGTTGTTATTAATAAAAACGTGTTGTTTTTTTTTTAAGCTTATAGCTCCCAAACTAAACGGTCAAATTTTTTGAGAAAAATCATGATAATGCAGAATATAAATAGCTATAATCTGTAAAAATTTGAATTCATTATCTTGTTTAGTTTTTGAGAAAACAAAAAAAACTTAAAAAAGAAAATAATACATATTACTTTATTCATATTTTGTACATAATTTAAAAATAGTACTTTTTAATCTTCATAAATGAATTTAATTATAATTATGTAATAAATTGTTGCAAAAATTATAAATTTTGTCATTAAAAATTAATTAAAGGGATCAGCAAATTAAGTTTGAGGAAGCCACGGGCGAATGAATTGGCAGTGGTTTTTTTTTTGTTTTTTGTGTTTCTTTTTGTTCTTTTTTTATTTTTGGTGTTTCTTTTGTTCTTTTTCTTGTTTTTTTTTTGTTTTTGACATTTTTGTTATTCTTATGTTATTTAAATTGTAAACTCCCATGCCTCTCACGTAAGAGCTATTCAATTGCGATGAGACTTCCAATCTTTTATCGTTGCAATATTTACTTGATTAGCCACGGATACATTGTTCAAAATTACCGCCGGTTTGTTGAATACAAAGATACAAAGATCCTGAATTGTCTTATTGATCCAAGTAAAACATCTCGAGGTATTGCTGCACAGGCTATACGAATGCGTTCCATCATATTATCTCTGGTCGTTGGCCGTTGAGCATAAATAACATTTTGAAGATATACCCCCCCGTAAAGTAGAAATTGGGAGAAGTTAGATCAGGTGAACGGGCGGGCCGTGCAACGGGATCACCTCGTCCGATCCACATGCCATTATGATAATGGACATTTAAGGGGGCTAGACACCTTTTTTCTCTGAAATAAGAAGTCACATTTTAATACATAAATGTAAACTAATTATTTCATACTTTTTACATATAAAAGTGGGTATATTTACCTTACCTTAAAACTTTCTCCGATGGGCCTTTTATATGGTTCAGAACCATAGTCATCGATGAAACAAGTTTTTTCACTAACCGTAAGCTTTGAAATTTTCCTGTGGATGGATTGACTCCAGATTTGAACTAAATTACTCCTGAATAGTATAATTCTCATATGAGTGTAGGGATTTAGGATTAAATGTCGGAAAAAATTTTTACATCAGAAAAATTATGAAAAAATATAAAAAAATTTAAAAAAAACTCTTGAAAAACAGCACAATTTTTTTTTTCTCATTAGATCAAAAATTCCTACACTTATATGAGAATTATACTATTCAGGAGTAATTTAGTTCAAATCTGGAGTCAATCCATCCACAGGAAAATTTCAAAGCTTACGGTTAGTGAAAAAACTTGTTTCATCGATGACTATGGTTCTGGACCATATAAAAGGCCCATCGGAGAAAGTTTTAAGGTAAGGTAAATATACCCACTTTTATATGTAAAAAGTATGAAATAATTAGTTTACATTTATGTATTAAAATGTGACTTCTTATTTCGGAGAAAAAAGGTGTCTAGCCCCCTTAAATAATTGCGGACAATGTGTGCATAATGCGGTGGGGCTCCATCTAATTGGATCCACATTCTTCGTCTTGTTGCTAAGTCCACATTTTCTAGTAATTGTGCGCGTTCTCTTCAAAGAAATAAGTAACAATTAAATAGCCATTGACGATTCCATACCAGACCATAAGACCCCAGCGGCGTTGATTGTCTATAGACTTGAACTAGTGAGGATTTTCATCTGATAAATAATGGCAATTATATCGATTCAATTCTCCAGAGTTTTTAAATGTTGACTCATCTGAAAAAAGAACGTACCTCAAAAAAATCTTGATTTTGTTGAATCATTCGCATTGCCCATCGACAAAAACGTACACGCAAAATCCTATCATTTGTGGTTACCTGTTGTGCGGTTAACATGTGATAAGCATGATACCTTCTCGCTCTCAATATTTGCGATACCGTTGATTGAGGTCTACCTATTTCTCTTTCTATTGGTCGACTACTAATATGAGGATCAAGATCGCTAGAATGGTAATAATACGCGGATCATTTTCGTCGTATTCGTGGTATCGGCGTTGTCGAACAAGAGCTCCATTTCAAGCTCTCTGAGTGAGGGTTTGAATTGTGACATTACTTGGGTGTCTCCTATTGGGGTTGCATTCTGCATAAAGTCTTGCAGCTGCTGCATAATTGTTTTGACTTTCTCCTAAAATCATTATCATATCAACAATTTCATTTGGACGATAATCCAGGCATGTTCGAAGTAAAAAAATTTGTTTGAAAAAGGTAAATTGGAAAACAAACTTTTTTCAATAGAAAATATCAATGCACAAAAAAAGTAAAATTTTTAAGAAAAAGCCACGATATACCAGCTTTTTTGCACCAAACTGAGATTTACCATCTAAATAAGCGTTACGAGTATAGAGTTCAACCTCAAAAATGGATACTAATACAAAAAAATAGAATGAGTCAACTAAATCGAGAATTTTAGTAAGACCAAATGTTTCGAAAAATTGGTTTGTTCGAAAATCTAAACTTATTAAGTCTGATTTTCTAATAAAATATTTCCAACATTCTAATATTATTATAAGTTTAAAAATCAGAATACTCACGCTAATAAAGCACCCCATACAATTTAGTTTATTAGTAGCATTATTTTCTCGATATTTTTTAGATCTTGCTTTTCTCAAAAAATTCGAAGTTTACCTCGAAATGACATTGTCTTCAGGTTTCTGCAAAATTTATCTGCCTTTTCCAACTCTGGGGTCAAAAATGAGTTTTCTATGAGAAATTGAAAGCTGACAATTTCCTTCCATTGCCGGTGTCAAAAGTAGGGTTCTCATTTAAAAAATCAACTTGATCTTGGAATGAATTTGAAGGTCATGGTCAACGACATGATCAAGGTCGACCGTTAGTTAGCCGGGGAAAAATCCTAAAACATTTGTAGCAAACATTTTCTCGTCAAATGCATTTCAGGCGAGCTATTTAGTTGTACTGCTACCCGCTTAACCAGTGACCTTGACCACTGACCTCAAGGTCAAGTTAACGTCATAATCGAAAGTAAAATTTTCCTCTCTTTCCATTTCCGGGGTCAAAAGTAGGGGTTTCTATTTAAAAAAATCAACTTGACCTTGAAATGACCTTGAAGGTCATGATCATGGACATGGTCAAGGTCAACGTTAGATAGCTAGGGAAAAATCCTAAAACTTCTGTGTCAAATTTTTTTCTCCGTCACGCTTTGCCAACAAGATAATTGGGATTAAAGATTAAAATGACTCACCGTGTATAATAGACGCATTTTTTTGGTTCCCGCTGCTGCACGATAACACGTCGTGCGTAAATCGTTAAATGACGATAAAGAAATGAAGTTTCCTGAGGCGTTTCCGAATGCGAAGAATATGTCTAATTTTAAATCGTATTACAAAAGGTTATCAATGCGAGCGTATATATTAGAATTTTTCTTTAGATATAATAAGATGTTACGGCCTTATAATCGACAATGAAGAAACGCGTATATCGCTCAAAATAACCACAACAAAATTAGCTTTAGCAAATAATAAATTAGTATAGATCAGAGTATTATACATGATATATAAATTCAGGCAAAGCACGAACGGCTAACGAAGAACTTGATCCTCCGCGCTTTATTGTTCCGTGCTGGAGCGTAAACCAAAACGGTCACATGTACAAGTATGTAATTATATCGTGGCGCTCGCGAGCGGGAAAATCAATAATAACTACCGTCAGCCTCGAATATCGAAAAGTGCGTCACGCCGAGAGTATGCAACTGATGCGCGCGCCAAGTTCTCGGTAATGAGGAATCAAAATATACGTTTTAATGAGTAATGGGAAAAAAGTTCGGATTAATCACTCGAGAAAGTGTAGAGAGAGAATTAGTAAGAGAAATTTTCTTTCTCCGTTCTATAGTGTATCAATGAGAGTGCCTCGGATGAATCAATTAATAAAATAAATGTGTCAGCGAGGCGGTAATACGTATTATTATCAATGAAAGCTTTTACAGTGCGTATAAAACATGATTATAGTTATAGCGCGATATTGGCAGATTAGAGTTATCCGCGTTATTCATCAAGTAAGACAATAAAAGACGTTTTATTAAAGTAACAGAAAAGTAATCCTGACAATCGTCCAACTTCTGTTTACAATTGAAAAATCAGACCCTCGAATCACCAAACTTACACAACATAACTCTTGTTTCGCTGACAATCAACCATATAAAATTAAATTTACTCGCACTTTTCGATCTTGTAACGAATGCACCTCTCGGCTACTCGCGATTTACGAGATCCCACACAGCCATTACGTCACACACACACACACACACACACACACACACACACACGATCCTCTATACGTGTGGATGATGCGCCGCGCGAGATTTATCGCCCGTTTCCCCGCGATAAATATTCAAATACCCGCGCGCGCGAATTGATTTCCAACTGCGCTTCTTTCTATACTTTACATATGCGCTTATAGGTGCTTTTATGGAAATACATATCCGTATGATTGCGAATCGCTTACATTGTTGCGTGTCGTGGCTGGATGGCGATTATATTGTCAGGTTCGTTTTTGAAGTCCACACTTATTATGCATTGAAATAACCGATTAAAAGTAATAACTTGATTAATCACTCAGTGTCACTCAATCCATTAACCCATACCCTCACGACAGAACGATGTTACATACAAAAGCGTGCGCAGCGATCTGCTCTGAGCCATACGGCGCGCGTCGATTTTTATCTCCGACCGGAGAAGAATT
The DNA here is from genome assembly GCA_036365515.1 of Torymus aiolomorphi. Taxonomy (NCBI): domain Eukaryota; kingdom Metazoa; phylum Arthropoda; class Insecta; order Hymenoptera; family Torymidae; genus Torymus; species Torymus aiolomorphi. The sequence continues at coordinate 217,228,469 of CM070875.1, read as the reverse complement.
CGAAGCATTCCTCCAAAGATCACGAGATAACTTCTCTCTCTCGTTCTGCTTTTTTTTCTCTCTCATCGTCTCTCGGTCGACGCATTCCCAAAACCCCGTAGGGCAAAAATCGGAAAACGAAATTCCTCTCATTCCTCCAGAGATGCTCATCAGCTTTGTCGGCAGATAGATAGAGGCGCGTTCGACTAAAAGAAAAAAAAAACGTCCTGCAACGCGCGTCCGACTTCACACCTCGTCCTTTCAATTATCGGATGTTCTCGCTCGTGTATAAGATGTTATCTGTTATGGGTAGGGATATACGTAAGCTGTTTCGTTTGTACAGATTTTAAGTGCGTGTTTATAGGATTAATTTCAGGGTTTATTGGAGGGCTCGGTATGGGTTACACCGTGTAAGTAAAGAATTTTTCACTGATGTTATGCGATATAAAGCTCGAGAGATCAACTTATTACACGGTGGTTATTTATTTTTTCAAGATACAAGAGTCGGTGAACGCTCTTTCGTTTCTTTATTTCTCCCGTGTATGTGTGTATGTGTGTGTATGTGTGTGTGTGTGTGTGTGTGTGTGTGTGTGTGTATTAATTCTCAATATATAATGTAAAATATACTCTGCTTCCATAAAATCTTGAAAAAAAAACCACACACACCGCAAAACCAACAACCGCTCTCCTCTTCCTCGTCTCAACCGCCTGCACTCAAAAACCATGCACCACCAACGAACCGTGACCCTCGTCCCCGACCGCGCCGCGGGCAACACTATATCTCACTTCCGATCTCTCCTCGCATCGTCGTCCCTCGGCCGAGGATGCGCGCGGAACGAGAGAGAGAGAGGGAGAGATCGGCGTGCCGAGATCGAATTCCAGAGCGTGCGGGGAGTGAAGCCCGCCACGCGAATTCCAGAGCGAGTGGACCCCGCGGGGAGTCCGTGTGGAAAATCTTTCTCTGGTCGTGCTGTTGCCAATGGTGTGGGAGTTCAAAAGAGGATGTCGAAGCCTATCTGGAATTACGTACTTATCGACATTCTCGTATTTTCCATTGTTTTTATTCGATTTTTTAATTTGTTAACCCAATACAAATACCGGCTGACTGCGATAATTTTAAGAAACTTAAAACTGAATTTAAATAATGTAAAATTCAATGGAGGAATCTTCGGAGATTGGATATCCCCTTGAGGGGTTGAGAAATTTTTTGGTTTCTGCGGGGGATTTATTGGTTTGGAGATGGAGGAGGTGATCAAGGATCGTGTGATGCATCTGTTCTCTGAAAATGCATCAGTGGACGACTTTTCTTTTATTCATTTTCAAAGAGTATAATCATGAATTACAAAAGAAGTATATGTTTATTTTATGCAAGAAAAATGATGAATGAATAAAGTGATCTAAACGTCAGTAAATTGTTAGAGACATATATGAGCTATTCTTTGATAGAATAGCCACCCCCTGAGTCCAAAACTGTATGGCAATTAAAAAATCGTAATTAGGCTTAAAAGTTTATTAGTACTATATATTTTTTTTGCAATATTGCGGCTCCAAAATGGCGGCTCAAACTTGTAGTGTACGTGAAATTATCCCGGAATTTGAAAATTTTCCCGGAATTTAAAAACGTTTTCAACTGAAATAAGTATATTTATTATGTATTTTGATGCACTGAATCCGAATCTAAAGTTGGTTTAACTCAAGCGCCCTTAAAATTTTGACTAAATCGCAAAAACTGCTCAAAAACGTGAAAAATCGTGAAAATCACAATATTAAGCATGAAAAAAATGTAGAAAAATTTTTTTTACCTAATATAAACGTGTTTCTTATGTATTTTGATGCGTCGTATCCGAATCTAAAGTTGGCGTGGCTCAAATACCCTAAAAATGTTGAGTAAATTGCAAAAAGAAACAGCTCAAAATCGTGAAAAATCGCGAAAATAACAGTATTAAGCATTAAAAAATTTTTTTTAATTTTCGAGCTGTTTTTTGCAATGTACCCTAAATTGTGAGAGTGTCGAAGTAAACAGACTTCAAATTTGGATTCAGCACATTGAAATACATAAGAAACATGTTTATTTTAGGTCAAACAAATTTTTTCTAAGTTTTTTTCATGCCTAATATTGTGATTTTCACGATTTTTCACGTTTTTGAGCAGTTTTTGCGATTTAGTCAAAATTTTAAGGGCGCTTGAGTTAAACCAACTTTAGATTCGGATTCAGCGCATCAAAATACATAAGAAATATACTTATTTCAGTTGAAAACATTTTTAAATTCCGGGAAAATTTTCAAATTCCGGGATAATTTCACGTACACTACAAGTTTGAGCCGCCATTTTGGAGTCGCAATATTGCAATTCTAAAAAAGCCACACGGCAAAAAAAAATATATAGTACTAATAAACTTTTAAGCCTAATTACGATTTTTTAATTGCCATACAGTTTTGGACTCAGGGGGTGGCTCTTCTATCAAAGAATAGCTCATATATATATTTTTAAATAATATATATTTTCGTTGAATGAACTATTTATAAATGATATATGAAAATCCATTGTTTTGGTAGTCATAAGTCGTTCATTGCTGAAATAAAGGATGTATACCAACTATTTTAGTAAAGCGTGTATTCAATCTTTAAATTAGCGAAATTAAATTTTCACTATATCAAATTGCGATTATGGATAAATTACTGTGAAATAGTAAATTTCCACTACTTTACATTTAAACAGAAATAATCAGAATTTCTATTATATACAGTAGAGAAATAATTAAGATTATAAACATAACTTCATTAACTGCGTTGGTGTGTATATAATAACAAAATTCAATATCCATCGATTTCTAATAACACGCAATTAAATAATAGTAACGGGATTAGCTGTTCTTCTTAACTCCAGCGCACATTATTTATCTATCGTTACATCAAGGCCGCGCGTAAACACGAAACTTTCTAATGCGAATGTATTCCGGGAAGATCCGCGTTTATCAAACTTCTTCTCTCGGCTCGCGATTGCGAGAATTTCGTCTATAATTGACTATTTCCGAACGACTGGAATTCCGCGATAACCCTGACAGTTTATCGTCTCTCTATACGCTTTTTGCGCTACATACGTCTTCCAGATATGCTAAAATCGAGTTATCCACAATGATGTAAATCGTTTACATAATATTCTTTCAAACGGAGATCCGAGTTTTATTAATATCCCCCATTAATTCAACCAACAAAATATATTCATAATCCACTCCAATCATCGAACCTCTCCAGTCGATTTATACTAATCAACTTCGCGACATCTTCATTCTTTATGCCCTTCGTGTGTGTCTCTCTCCATCTATCCTTACGAAAAAAAGACCTCGTAAATCCTCATTGGGCAATTCGCAGAATCGATGAGAGATCAGCGCGCGATCTGGGGCAGCAGCAGCAGCAAAGGGCTAATTTTACATTTTGCGCGGCGGCGCGTGGGTGGGAGCCTGAATAAATTTCGCGTAATTACACACAGTTCCTCTCGAATATCCGTTATACACTCGAGACTCTTATATATACACATACGCGCATGCGTTGCTGTAAAACAAACGATATAGAACGTTTTAGAACCGGGGAAGTGCGCGCGGTGAGCAAGCTAGGCATGCATTATCATATCTGCTCAAGGACTCGTGAAGTGAATTGTGTATATGTGCACTACGCGAATGGCGATGAAATGTGCAGCGCGATGAGCTGTCAAGTAAAATTGTTTTTTTATTTATTTTTTTTATTTTAACATGATAATGCGTTTGGACGTCGGCTGCGGATTTGAATGTAAGATATCGTGTTTGTTATACGGGATACTTAGAATTGAAATTTCAGTGTTAAAGCGTCGTAAGGGGGCTGTAAAGTAAAGATCGTACAGTTTTAATGAAGAGTTGAGAATTATAAAATCAATGCACGTACACGGAAATAGAAGAATCATAAAATTTTCCCTCATTATATATTGAAGTACAAAGTTCAGTTATCTTATGCAATCTTTCGCTTTGCCGTCCACTTATTTTTTTTCTATATATCCGTATTATTTTTTTTTTTCGTTTCTATGGATATATTGTTCTTCCATATATACATAATGGAAACGTATCGACAGTATATGAAAATGCATTAGTATATTGCATATAAATAAATTAGACTTATTGAATAGATTAAGCATTCTGAAGGTGAACATTTATAATGTATTATAACGTACTATATTGTAGATAATAAAAAATTCATCAAACATTAACGTTTACTCTTATTTTAATATACTCAGCTCACCTAAACTACAAAAAAAAAAAATTGCTACCGAAAAATCATTCTTTGAATAGTATCAAACGAATTACAACGTAAACACCGGTCGAAATCTTTTTAAAACGAATTTTTAATAAGATTTCAAAAAGATTTTATATATATTTATTATTATTATTATTATTATTATTATTTCTTTTTAAAAAGATTTATCCAACATTTTCTATTCATTTTATCGAGAGTTGACCGAAACCGCTATATAAAATGGCTGAAAAATCGTTTCAGAAACCGGAGAACAATGAACGCTTATTTCCACCAGGGTATCATCCAAATTCAAAACCGCACCACCCTAAAAATATTCTACAATCAAATTTTCCACTTCCCAGAACCACAATATATGTACCCAAAATCAAGTCAGCGGGTCAGCGGGAAATCCCTCTCCTCCTCCCCCTCCTCTCCTTCTCCTCGGCTCACTAAGCAACCAAGTAAGCATGCAAGTACACATACGGCGCTTGGCGGCGTTCAGTCAGCGCTCGGTTGTCCACCAGCCACGCGCGAGGCGAGCGCGCGCATCGCTGCACGCGATAGGTATCGACTAAACAGTTTGCGAATCCGGGTGTGCAAGTTAGTCTCTCGTCCGTGCAGTGCGCGAAAAGTCCGCGAGGTATATAGTGTCGATGAGAAGAGGCGAGGGTGTTGGAGAGTGGTTTGAGGATTGGGAGTACATAGGTATGGAGTGAGTGGATTCTGGAAGTCTTGTAAGAGAGTTGAGTGGTTGAGAGTTGCGTGTGACAGGTGTGAAGGAAAATGGTGAATATAATGTTGAAGGTGTTGAGAAAGTATTAACAAAGATATTATGTATATGCGAATTTGGATTGATTCGAATTCTGGGAAATCGGTACGATTTTTACGTCTACGTTGTGACCCTAAAAAATTTCAACGCTACTTTGCTAGAATGAATCGAAAAGTTTTTCATTTTAGTTATAAAATCCACATGTCTTCATTCGAATTTTCAGTGCTATAAATTCGATAATAAAAGCATATATAAATTATACTGTTTTCAAGTGCGTTAAGAAAACTAAGAAGCTATCAAACTTCTTATATGATTTTTTTTCAAGCTATCTTCGAATCCCACAGTAACCTCAATTGGGGTTATACAAATATCTCATAAATATGATTTTCTCCGTAAACCACCTACACCTAAATAAAACTACATTTTTTTCTAATCACTCAATATTTCGCTACTTCAATCATCAATGATTCACCACTGACTTTCTGTGCTTTCCCATAACACACACATGCACACACACGCACACCATCGTGTCTGTCGCAACTGCCCCCCGACGAAATCCCGATCACATCGACCACTTTGCGAGCACCGGGGAATTCCGAAGGCAGTGTGTATAGCACCGAAAATTGGCCGGCTTCACGGAAATGATCTTCCGGACCGGCGACCCGAATGCCGCGCGTCTCGTTTTTTCTTTTTTTTTTTTTTCATTCTCGCCGGTGTTACGGTGAATTGAGAGAAACGTTTATGGATATATATACATAAAATCGACCGAGAGATAAGGAGTGTGAGACACGTGTGCGAGTGGAACTTTTCTTACGGGTGATAAGAAATTGAGTTTTACGTTTTTCGATAACTGTAAAACGATGGCATAATTGCGGCCGGTGCTGTATATTATGCGCGTGATCTGGATGCGTTTTAATTGTCGCGCTGTCACGGTGAATATTGTGTTCCTTTTTTCCTGGAAGCTTTAATGTCTTTTATTGGAGCTCGTGATGTTTGTCGTTTTATTATAATGGCCTCTATTTTGAATAGCCGTGCGTGTGACATGGTATATAGCATTATAATGTTTGCTTTGATAAAAATAAAACGTACGTCTATAAGTTAGAGCTATATATAAAGTATATGGTACTGTTTTTAAAATAATTTTATCGGATCGATTGAAAACTTATATTTCTCAACTATAATTGCATTTGCTATGTTGGCAAGACAGCTTTATTTATTCATAATTCATGACAGTGATTATAAAAATAAAATGAAATTCTAGATGAAATTTCGTAATTGCCTGCAAGAAGGATGAAATCGGAGTAGTAGAGATTCCTATGCAATTTTTCATCAAAGTGATATTTGATTTATGATTTTTAATTAACGTTACCGATCATGTTCTATTTGAAATAATTTGATAAATAGTGATCGCTATTGATACAGGTGAAGTAGATAAGAGAAAGCAGGAACTATTCCCATTAAGTTTAAGGATTTTAAAATTATACCTAATTAACACTATCACTGTAAAAATTGCATTAAATTTGTTACACATGTGCGCCATAAATTTAATGTATTTGTACAACAAAAAATAAATTTCCGTAGAAAATACATAACTTTCAAGTACTTTTACATCATATTTAACGCACCTACATAAAATATCATTTATATTTACTTCAAATTTCAATTACGTGCACCTTAAATGTCGTTATCAATATTAAACTTGATCGTTTCCTTCTATTACACTATAAATGTAATTTACTAAAAAACCTTTTTACGGTGGCAGCATCCTTATCAATTACACCCATCGTCAATCACCAACCTCAAAATCCAACTTATCACCACCCAAAAAACTTCCACTATTACCCTTCACCTCTTCTCTCTCATACTCTCGAACCTGACCTACACACCTCTCCTCCTCCTCTATCTACTCTACTCTACTCTCTTTCTCTCTCTTAGGAATGCAACCCCGCACATACTTACCCACTGCACGCTCTCCTCTGTGTATATACCTACCTATACCTGCGCTCTCTCTCTCTGCGACGGCGATCCTCCGAGGCTGAGTCATCGGCGCTTCCGTGGAATCTTCTCTCTCTCCTTCCCTCCCTCCCTCTCTTTCCCTCCTCCACCTCTCTCTCGCCCCTGGAATTCCGCTCTCCGCGCGCGAGCAGCGTGCAGGTTTCCGGTAGCGAGAGCGCACGGCGCGCACGTGGGGGACGTTTTCGCGCGCGCGCGCTCGCGCCAGCGGCGTATAGTCAGACACACACAGCAGTCAGTCAGTCCGCGCTCCGACGCCGCCGCGTGCGCGCGTACATGTACGAGTAGGTAGCTGTGCGCTCTCCGTCGTTCTGAGATTATTATTATTATTATATACATTGTGGGTGTACGAGTCGTGGAGAATAAGAGAGACTGTGTAAAGGTGCGCTTATTAAAAATTCATACTTATCCGGCTTGTACAAGCAGTGGTTTATACATTTGCCACCCGACGATATGGATATTATCTAACTCCGGTCGCTCGATTGCAGAACCATCGAACATGCGCGACCGCCTTCCGCACGAGTAAAAAAGTCGCTATACCACAGTCAGACAATCTATATCTGTACAATAAAGTGCGCGCAGCGAAGAAGAAGAGGAAGAAGAAGAAGCAGCGACCGAGTAGATCGGCGATAGATGCGCGAGGCGATCTACTGCAGCGACGACGACGACGATGACGGCCCGATACGCCAGCGCGAGGATGTCGACGCCGGCTGGTCTCGGGATCCTGCTGCTGCTGTGCTCCGCTTCGTGTCACGGTGAGTTGTTGGTGAATATTGTATCCGTCTCATTTAAATTCGGAGCACTTTAATGGAATTCCGGAGTATCGAATTGGTATATGTTTAAAACCATATCACTCGAAGGTTCGAGTTTCGAAGAAAAATGTGCGTGTAAAATATTGTCGTTCGCGAGGAGTGCGTTTGTTGAAGTATCAGTATAATAAAGGAAAAAGAGAGCGAAAACAGATCATTCTTATTTGCTCAGGTTATTCGTTCGAGCATGAATATATAAAGTAAACTCGCAGCGAGCGTTATATTAATGCACTACCGAGTATATGGAAAGAAAAAAAAAAGAGAAAGAATCGAAAAATTTTATCTTGTCCATCAGCCGTAATGTTGACATTGAACTTCACCTCAAGAGCGACGCGCGCGTTATGATCTGGAACGACGGAAATCTGATAGCGGAAGAACGCAGCGTCTCGGGTGTCGCGTTGCTTCATTAGCTTTGCAGCACCCAATATGTTTATAATTAGGTGTACAATCGCTCTGGAGGATCGGAGATGCGAGCGAAACTCGCCAACATACATTCAGGTAACACGAAGCAATAATTCGGGGACTGCTGCTAATGAATCGTTAGCTGTCGAATATCTTAATGACGCGAGCCGAGATGCCATTCTTTTTCGGGAAATACAGGAAACTCCCGATATTATTATTTATCGTCGTTCGACAATTTATAAGAGGGAGTATAATAACATGTCCATTAAAAGGACATTAAAGAAAAAAAATCCCGCCTCAGCGCGCGTATAGTCACGTATAATTTATTGGGCAGATGATCGCGGTAAAGAGCATCGCGGTTATTAAGAGTAATAATTTTTATGTATTTTTAATCGCTAGCTGCAGCGAGAGATTTTTCAATAAAGTTCATCGCAAAACTTTTGACGCAAGCTTTTGTATGTTTATACACGCGCGCGCCGAACAGTGAGAGATTATGCGAAAAAGCATTTAGAATTTCTACACGTCATTACGGCGAATGCAAATTGCTTCTTAAGCATCGTAAACGCGAAATCCTCGAGGTTCTTTGGAATTCAACTTTTCTCTTTTTTTCTCTAATTTGCAAAATTAAGCTTGGATGTAATTTTTTCTTTACACTTTGTATAATATTGTATGCACTTTATAGCGTACGTGTAAATTCAATGAAAAAAACGCCGACGTGGATTTGGGTTATTTTTTTTCTTTTTCTATATTTATTTGAAAAAGATACGTATACTATTATTAGATTTTGTTATGCTTGTAGTTTAGAATATAAGGAAAAGTTGGCATTAAATAATTATGTACTTTGAGAAAACTTTATTTCATTACACAATGGAATATTTCGAATATTTTTAAATGCAGTTCGCTGTATTAAAGGATTTTCCAATAAAATTATTATACGATAAATATTTCGTTGAACTCGTCGACTGTACATCACAATGCAATTTAGATACACTGTTTACGAGACATTTTTTTTTTCGTCGTGTTAGTTATATGCATTAAGTAATTATTGCACAATTATTGCGTATATATTCTCGCGCATAATTGAAAAATACACGTAATAGATTTTCATTCGCATCCCTCGCTGATAAAGTTCGGAGCAATTATGTTAATTTTAAAAAGTATTATGCAGCGAAGATGAGATCGGAAAATTGTCAATTGTAATTTCATTAATTCGAATCGCGGGAATAAATTATTCAATTGACTATATATTACTTGGAAAATACGCGCAAATCATGTTTTCGTACATTGTATCAAAATTTGAACAGCTACGCAAGCAACAAGTCACGTTATACCGACTTTTTCGCATCGAAACAGAGATCTGCCCTCGGATCTGCCGGAGACAAAAGTTATCTAAAATATAACGAGCGCACTATCCGTTAGCGGAGGAAGCCCTTGCGTGCGGCTCTGTCGCAATTACTGCGTTATTTGTACATAATAATAATTAAAAAAAAAAGGAAGAAAAGATCATCTCACAATGATAAACCAATCTTTTCGATCGTCCCGCGCGAGAAAATGCGCATTTGCGCACGCGAGAAAATTCGCGCAGCACTGTGTTTAAGTCCTCCTTCTTTTTTTGTACTTCCTGTTGCTGTATAAATTAATTGGAAAAATTAGCTGTGGCCAATCTTGATTTTTGTAAGTCGATGTGTTAGCTGGTTGCAAGTCAAATATTTTCCAGCTGATTTATTTAAAATTGAAACGAAAGATGCACCGAAATCAGGGTATTCTTTATTTTTTCACATACTCCCTGGTAGAAAATTAACCATTTATGTTGGTTAACGTGTTAATCAAATGGAAGCATTTTCGAACAAAATCAATATTTCAACTTATTAAAGGTATCGAAAATTATAACCAGATGTTCAAATATTGACAATAGAATATGTTCTTATCAACGAAATTTGAATATTTATCATTAACAACGAAATAATATTAGTGTGACGTTTTTAATTCCAAAATTAACCGCAACAATTAGCCAACATGTCGTGAACGTTTCTGCCAGGGCTCAAGAAATACGTTTAATAATTGTAGCTTCATTCTCGTTCAAAAATAAAGCACAAATGTAAGAAAAATCAGGACAACCGTTTCAATTCATCACACGCACTCCTCGACAATCACACACCACGACCAACCGTCCACACACCGAAACCCCCCTCCGCATCTATAACCATCGACTCTGCTCTACCACAATCAAATCTATCCCAAAACCAACAATCCCGCGCCCCGCGCGGCACGCCATGGCAATTATTAATCAACAAGTACGTCGCGACTGATAAACGCCGGTCGTCGCTCGGCCAGCCCGCGGCGCGTCGCTCGTCGCATGAGAAATTACAATAAGCTCGCACACTGGCGATGTACCCGCGCGCGCGCGCGCGCGGCGAGTCAACTCGCGAATTAACTTTACGTAATTAGCGGGTAATTTCGCGTTTACGTAACCATCTGCGCGAGCGCAGGATGTGCGGTATGCGCGAGCGCGCGCGGCCCGAAAAAGACGCCTATCGCGCGCGCCGGTGGCGGCGGCGCTTTTCCGCCGCCGCGAAGGCAAAGTCGCGCGATGCGCGGAGATTCGCGTTTTTGCATCGAGGCTATATAGCTTCGCTTTTTTTTCTTCTGGTCGGATAGGTGTGTGGGTGGATGTGCGGTTTGTTAGCGAGGATGTGATGGGGAACGGTTGCAGATTAGCTTATATATTAAAGTTTTTGTATATTTCGTTGATTGGCTATTGTCATAGGAATACATTCATTCAAAAAAAGCCTTTTTTATAATTTACTTTTGTACAAATTATGTACGCCTAAAAAGAACAATATAAACTACATTACACGCACAGCCCCGGGTGTAATTCCGTCTACAATATTTCCGGCGGGTTATATACCGCTGACCTACATACCACAATTTCTAAAAAAGAAAAAGGAGTTTCTACAAAAACAACGTACACGCAAATTCAATCACAAATTATTGCTCCACTGCAGCCAATATTCATAACTCACAAAATAAGAGGCACAAAGCAACATGCAGTCGCGCGGTTATCGTCGCCCGAGGAGTTCCTCCTCGTTCTCGCGTCTTATGTCATCTTGGGACGCTCCGCGGGCGACATGCGGTTGCGTGATTTTTCGGTGCACGTTAGGTATATAGGTATACTGCTAGCGTGCATATAATAAGATGACGCACGCCGCGGAGACAATGCAGAGTCGGTCAGCCCGGCGCAGGTATACGCAGCTCTCGCGCTAATGCGGGCCTGCGTCGCGGTGTATATAGGTGGGTCGGGTGTGAAGAGTGACCTTTGGAGTGAAGTTTCGACGAGGGAATGCTTCTGGGGTGGGGAGAAGGGTATATAAAAGCTTAGATATAAAATTAGTTTATTAGTTGACGCGGGCACCTTGGTTTGTACAAAAACAAAAAAAAAAAGGATTTCATCGACAGTGATCTACTTTTTCATCCTTGATCTAGTATCTGCTTTTGGTCACTTAATTGTACTTACTCGATAAAATTATTTTTAAATTGATAAGACTATACCTATATAGATCTGTAAAGATTTATATGGATCGTTATTGGTGCCAGAAACTCGTCTTACACCGAGCAGAATTCTATTATCATAGTAATATATGCAATGAATACATCATCTTTACGATATATACATGCAGAGAAATGATCTGTTAGTGGCAAGAGGGAAATCCTTTTCTCAAAATCCTCTCGCAGTAAAACGATTATCGTTTTAAATCTAGCATATTATTCTTGATGAAAAAAATTAATTTTTTGTTTCAAGATTATATTTTTCTTGTGCCACAATCATATTTTTTACTCCCACAAATAGGATCCTTCTCAGGCAAAATGATGTCATCTTGCTAAATGAAGATTTTTCTCTTGAGAATGGACCATGTTCATCAAGTTTTTACTACAAAATGATTTTCCTTTTGTCACAAGAGGAAATAAGAGTAATTACTACAAATAATTAATCATATAATTAATTGCAAGACAATTAGGTAACTATTAGTTATATACTTATGGAAAGTGTGAATACAACATAATGAATAAAAGAGGAATTATCTATTCAAGTTAAGTAACTGTCGAGATATGAATTTTTAAAAATCAGTTGATTCTTCTGAAATATATATTGCCTTTTTCATACTTAATTCCCGTCGAAGCTTAGTTAGTCGTGTAGTTAAGGTACCGGCTTCCCAATCCTGAAGGTCGAGAGATCGATTCCCAGTCATCACTGCACTTCAGAACTATCCTCGAAAACATATTTTTTCTCCGATTTTTTCACGAAGTTAACCAATATTAATTATTAAAATAAAATAAATAAAATAAAATACATAAAAAATATAAATATAATAAAATAAAAATTAAAATAAATAAAATTAATAGAATTAACACTTTTTTTAATTTAAATAGAAAATAAATAAAAAAACGTTTAAACTTTTTTCTCTAGGGACAAGAAGTTTCTTCTTCATACAAAACGATTTTGGTTAGAGAGGATTTTCCTATTGGTCAACTAGACCTATTTCCTTGAAGAGGAATCCTCTTCGTATGAGAATAATTTGCCAGAAAATGATTTTTCTCTTGTGACAAGACGAATGTTGGCAACCAAAACGAGATTATTTTCGTCTTGGATCAAAGGGATTCCACTTGTTACCAATGAACTTTTCGCATAATATCGAAACAATGGTCGTCTACAACCATATTCCATACGCATTGTTACAATTATAATAGCCGCTTCGAAACGATCCTGCGCTATACTCCTCTCTCTCTCTCTATCCCCACACCCAACCTGGATTTTCGCAAACCTCACATCTCACCACAAATATTCACACACGCCTATCCCATTATTCCCTTGCATCCCACGACTATTGACACGCTCTCTCTCTCTCTCTCTCTCTCTCTCTCTCTCTCTCTCTCTCTCTCTCTCTCTCTCTCTCTCTCTCTCTCTCTCTCTCCCTCTTACTTACCTACCTACGTACAGAGCAACATAGCTGCAGCGCATGCACACGCGCGTAATGCGAACGGCCGGCCTTGGCGCCGTCGAGGCGCTTATAAGTATACACATATATACGCGCGCATCTCCTCGTCTCGCGGTGCTGTGTGCGGCACACTTGACCGTGAACCGCCGCGCGCGCTCGCACGATGCGCTACTCTCTCGCTGTCTCTTTCTCTGCGTATCTCCGAGAGATACTTACACGATGCACACTGTCGAGTTGAATTTCGCGCTTCCGGTCCTATGCACACTATATATGTGTGTAAGCATGCATGTACGGGTATGTCTGTGTACGTGTGTTATTCGAGAAGAACGGCGGTGTGCAGAGAGTATGTGCCCGCGGTGCCGGCTTTGAGCGCCGAGAGTGAGGAGGGAGAGAGGGAGTCTTCTTTTTGGAGGTGGCATTCCTGAGTGGATTCCTGGGATATTTGCGATTGGCTCGTTTTTATTTCGTGCCCAAGCGCGCGAGAGCTGGCAGGCAGGCGAGCGAGCGAGCCGCGCGAGACGTTGACCCGAGGGCTAATGATCGAGTTTCTTTTTTTTTTTTTATTCATTTCGAGATTTCGTATTTTGCACGCGTGGGAGGATTTTTTTGGGTGGTTGCGCAATGTGTGTGTGTGTGTCTTTGGTTTCGTTTTTTTTCGGGGTTAATTATTGTTGCAGGTTGAACGAGGCGTGGTGAGTCATAGAGAGAAAGGATTGATGGGTTTGTGATATAGAGGCGTTGGAAAGGACGTATATATAGAGGAAGAAATATGCTTTTGTAATATTTTTATGCAACGGTTGAACTGTGATACGAAAATAGTTTATTGCACGAACTATATAGTTATATTAATCATTTCCTTTAAAAAGGTCAAATTCAAATGTAAAAGAAATAAAACGATGACATACCGTCGCATATCGAGGCTTTCGTAAAGCCACGAAGAGATTCGCAAAGCGCATAATCGCTTTTTTTACACTATACGGTTCAAAAATAAACAGAAACATCATCCTGTAAATCGCGACGAGCGACTGTATGGTTACGTACGCGTCAGTTCTCGACGCGCAGTTGTTTTTTCTCAGTTTAACCGTGTACTACACGTGCATTGTGAATTTTCCAGAATCTCAATTGTTGTCTTCGTCGTCGCGCTTCTATATTTAAAGCATCTTTCAAGTAAATATATTTGTAATAGTAATAATGATTGCGCAACGGCCTTGCAAAATGCAAATATACTTGCCAATATATAATACAACCGCTCGCGTACAATATATATAATGTATGTCAAAAGGATCTTACATTGTTAAGAACAGAAATACCTCGCTCCTTATTCATTATTGTTAAATGTCAAAGCACTAAAACCCTCTTCTTCTCCTACATTCAAAATCCAAAAAATTCAATTACCACGCTACTTCCACTCGCAAAAAAATCTCGAGCGACATTCCATTCTCTCTCCCCCCCCCAAAAAAACCACGCGACAATCAACCTATCCCCAGCCGCAAAAACAAAGAGCGCAGCCTACAACCTATTACAAGAGTGTCCAGCTCGTTATCCCGCGGAGCGCGACGCTAATCGCATGTCAACGAACGCGCGGCCAATCAGCCGCCGCCGCCGCCGCCGCCGCGACCTTAAACGCGATTGCTTTTTGCTCCAAGTGAGTATAAGAGAGAGAGAGACCTTAGTCTAGCCAAGGGCCGTGGAAGGATTATTGTCAATTGGGTCGCGTGCGCGAGCAATTAGAAGATCGTAAAACGCCAAGTTGCGAAACGCTTCGGGCGCATGTATGTAGCAGGCGGTGCGTGAACGCGGTGTTGATTGTGAATAGCGAGTGAGGGCAGGGGGGACATAAAGAGTTTTGTGGCTTGACATATGTGTAGGTATACTGAAGAAAGTGATTTTTTTATAGAAGTTTAGTGGCAGTTCAGTGTCAAAGTTATAGACGCGAAAATTTCGTACATATTTAAATTATTATAAGAATTGATTAGAAACTATAATGAAGCCGTTAATTCCTCATCAAACCCGAATTTATATAAATCCGACAATTAAATATCACATATAATAACGGGCTACTACAGTTCTGAGGTATAAAATTCAAAAACGAAAATCCTCTTCCCGCATTACGCTCCCATCAAGCCGACCTCCTATCAGCCGCTCGATCGCACTTTCGATTTCTAAAAAGACGAGTAGCGCGCGCGCACGGCGTAGTATATAGCCAACCGGTAACGGCGCAGGCGGCGTCGGTCGTCTCGGCGCCGGCGCCAACAGGCGCAGTCTGTGTCTTATATCGCGCGGGGATCGAAAAAGGAGAAGAAAAAAAACATCGGCGCCGATCATCGGCGGAGTATGTAATGTGTTTTTCGCGGAGATCTCGCGGGATAAGGAGACGGTGATCGTGATGAGCCGATATGTGTGTATAAGTATGCATTATAGATGTAATTTCGCGAGAGGTATGGTTGAGGTGAATTATTGCGTGGAGGGGTTTGCGTGAATATATATACGAAACGTTGTAATTTATAGAGATTTTCGTATGTGTAATTGCGGCGTATTCGCTTATAGCAAGACTACCTCGCGGTCGGCACGTGCAATCATAAAGATAAACAAAAATACACAGCGCGATTTTTGGTTTATCGGTCATGTTCGTCTTTTTCGCCTTCGATACGCTCCTATCTAAAGATCTCGTCGTAAACATCAATTTCGCCGAGATTCCCGCCTCATCATTTTTTACTCTTCTACGAAAAGACATGATTCACCTAAAAACACACACGCGGTTCCCGCAATTTTACAGCCTCAAAAAATCATATATTATAATATACCCGTAAACGACCGGCAGTAAAGTATCTGTTATTGACTTTTCCTCAAACTACCCTTCAATTTCCGATCGATCCGGTTAATTCGTGCACTCCATATTAATTCCACGGGGCAATGTAACTAGTTCCCGGGAGAAAATGGATAATTGACTGGGAGGGGGAGGTATAGAACAATGGAGGTATAAAAGTAAATTGTCAGGTATTTCCACCTGCTGACGTGGATCGCTCGCCGGTTCTGTACTTTTCGAGATAGTAGGTTAATGTATATAATAACGTAATAAATTATACAGGCCGCCGACCTATAGCTTTTGCTCTCTATTGATTCTTTCTCGATTATTATTTCAATTAGCTCTCGTTTCCTAAGTAACCGTTATTACGATCGAGCAAATATAAACTATATAAACGCTATTTATAAATGAAAACTTAAATTGAACGCATACATATATACACGCAATCGAGACAACAAACCACTTACAAGTTCGTCGACACGCGTCGCCGGCACATTAATCCCCGAAATTCCGATCCACATACGAGCAATTAAACTCACATTAAATCGCCTCTCATCTCCTCTCTCTCTCTCTCTCTTTCTCTCTCTCTTCCCCTCCGAAATTCCATACAGGCATCCCGCTGCATCTCGGCTCACAAAAAAACACGCGGCCGAAATTCCACGGTCGCATTCCAGCGCTCTCTTTCTCGCTGCTCCTCACTCGCCGCCCCGTAAACAATGCGCTTTATCCCCTACACGCTGGAATGTTAATCGGGGGCGCGATTAATAACGGAATTTCGGGAGGAATTCGCGCCGTGATGGCGACGTAATAATATAAAAGGGGGCTCGCGTGTGTGTGTGTGTGAGAGAGAGGGAGAGCGCGGAATTCGGGGAATGACGCAACCGATTTTTGGTGTTACCGGAGAGAGAAGGAGGAGGATGAGGAGAGATGATGAGGCTTGTTTACGTTTTCGGAGGCGCGGTCCGATTTTTTTTGCAGGAGAGCCTGGCCGTAACAGGATGAGGTGTAATGAAAGCGATGTTTGAATTATTATCTTGAATTATTTAGTATTTGTTCAGACTTTCCTGTTTAATCGCGATTGAAATGATTAATTGTTCGCGATAAAACGCTCTCGGGTGTTATATTAAGCGGTTATTCGGGTACGGTAAAAAAATATACGTCTCGAAACAGTCGCGTGCACACCAGATCTTGTCATTTACCTTAGACAAGCGAGAAGTAAATGGTAATCCGCGCTATTGGGCCCGTAAAATTTGAAGAACGATGATGCAATTGTTTGACGACACTTGATTAGATAACGGCACGAAATCCACGTCGCGTGAATATTTAAACAATAGTGTACCCGCAAGTATACAATACTTATACAATACACGCTTACATAGCCATGTATATATTCTTAAAAAAAAAAACATGTTTACATTATTCCGCGGTAGAGGAACATTCCAAAGGCGAATAAAAAAGATCGTCACACGCACGCTTCAATCCTCTAATCACTCCCGTGGCTGTGCGCCACACCGCGAGGTCAGAGAAAGTTTTTAGCGCGCGTGCGCGCGAGCGCATGGGAAAAGGATGATGCGACGAGCGCGGGTAACGCCCATGGCGAATCGTGTGTATGGTGGACAATGGGGTGAACGTGCGATGGATGCGATATTTTTTTATAGGGAAACGGACAGAGGGACAATGGTTGGCTTTTATGAGAGATGGAGTGCGGTTGTAAATGATTTTTTATGATCGGTGGTGACGTGTACCTTTGGTCACTTGTAGAAAACTACTGTTTAATGGTTACGTATATTGTTGGAGTATATTGTTACGTATTTGTTACTTTCGTGTGCCTAATGATGGCATAAAATAAGAATATTCTAATACTAATTATCAGGTACAGCTCAGAGGTTTTCAGAAGCTATGTGTAATTGTAAAATGATTTCCTCACAAATTCGAACAATGGGCAATTCAAATATGTGTGATGTCGATGGTGCTGCTATATTCTAGTAACTGTCGTCAGAACCAAAGACATTCAATTCGTAATTCAGTCGTATGCTATCGAAGGTGTCGTGTCAAACTCAACGCACCGTCATTGAACCTATACATCTTAATCGAGCATTCCTCTACGACCGAACTCAAAACCCCCGAAACCTTCAAATCGAAGAATAAAGGAACACATCATTTATCAGGGTTTCTTTTCACACGACATAACAAAACGCGTCATTCACCACTTCCCAAATCCCTCGATCCGCGCCCTCTGGAAAAATCAGCGCTCGCGAGTTTCCGCGCTGACTAATCCGCTGCAAAGGATGTCTCTCTCTCTTTCTCGCGTGACTCACGCGCGTACTTACTTTTTCCGCAACGAAGGTCGTGCGGAATTTTCGATAGCCGCGGCGGCTCGCGAAAGGCGGAATCGCCGCGAGATGAATCACGCGCGCGTAATGAGAGCTACTTGTGCGGTTTCTTTTATTTTGCGAGATGAGTGTCGAGAGATACACCGTTGTGCGCGTGCGAATTTTCGCGCGGGGAGGATCAGTGAATGGTCCGCGAAGGTAAGTTCAAAAGCACCTTGATTGACAGTTGGTATTTGCACGGTATGTTTATCTAAAAGCACGCCGGAAGTTGCGAATTCCTCTGTACCCACTCCGCATTAAAAAAAAGAAAGAATTTATGCGCCATTTGCACACGATGACAGAGAATATGACGATCGACTCGCGAGTTAAACACCCGACGTCAAAATTGAGCAAACTCGATTGGTTATTTGTTATTTTACCGAAATAAGCCTTGACACTCGCTCGCTCGCCGAATAACATTTGCAAGGATAACAGATGAGCTAGCAGTTTTGGCGCGCGGCGCGGAATCCGTCGCGAATAATCGATGTGCGCGCGGTTTATTGTTGGTCTGAAAACGATGTGTTGCAAAAATAGAACGCTTGCGGTGATGTCGTCGCGGTGTGGATGTTGGTCGATCTATTCGTGGGCGGTGCGGGACTGGAGGAGACGGATATAGTGATGTGTTTGGATAACTGTATGACGCGCGCGCGATGTCTCGATGAATGGAAGTACTTAGTCGATGTTTATGTATAGTGTTTATGCGCGCGGCGAGCGGAGGTGCTTGATTTTGATGACTGAACTTTTGTAACTGTATATCGTTATGGGATATAGCGTTTTATGGCTCGCGTTGTGCAGGTAACTGGTAACAGTTTTGCATGGGTTGATGAGTAATTGAATTTTTTAAACGATATAGGTACATATGGATATCGGAATCCGATACTGTAAATTCCGAACATGAGCTCTATTCAGAGTACACAAGGGATTTCTTTCGAAAAAAATATCATGGAAAAATTTGCGTCTAAAAAAATTGTAAACAGATTGCATAAAATTATAAAGATACTTTTTACCAGAAGAATAAAATTCCAAAAAATGTAAAACGTTCATACCTATATGATTTTTAGCTCATTTTTCGACGTTTAGGCAGAAATGGCATTCGAAAAATTGATATCACATATCATATAAAAATAATTTAATGAAAATATTATGGCCTTCTTGCCAAATTTTTTCGAATTTTTATATATTATACATTTTTAAACATTCGAAAAATTTACCCCTCTATCATAAGATATCCTAATTGGTTTTTTTACCTTTCTGAGAAAAAACCCATCTAACATTTTACCATTCTGATAAAATACCTCTCCCCCCATATGATTTAGTGTCACAAGGGTTACGGGAGCTATCTATAAAATTGTATAAATGTAATTTTTTTTAAAATAAATATAATAACAGATATTAACTCGTTATTAATTTAACGTCAAACCTTTCGTCAGATATACAAACGTAATATGTCATATAATTATAAAAATGCAGTCAGCTTATACCGCACCATCACCAAACCTCCACCTCGGTCAACCAACCTCCGCACGCCCTCATCCCGCGCTTCCCTAAACTCGCGACTCGCTCGCTCGCCCCATATATATAAAAAAAATCATCAGCGCATACATCCTTCGGCTTTAACACACCCGAGCGCCTCTCGGCCATACTAATTCGCTTGATTCATCATCCTCGTCCTCGCGTATTATACACACATCGGTCCGCTATAATACGTCTATCTATATCTCTCTCCTTTTTTTTCTTCGCCTCACCTCTGTCGCCTTGACACCGCCCGCACGGGGCCGTCGTCGTCGTCGCAGCAAGCGAGCGGCCCATTGTCACGCGCGCGCGCCTTACAGCGTTTATTACAGGCGCTATCGGCCATCGACCGCGATGCCGCGCGGAAAAACTAAGGAGAGGTGATTGGTTCCATGGACGGCGGTTCTTTTTTTTTTCCTTTTTTGTCGCTGCGGCTGTGGGTTGTGGTTGGAAGTGGGGAGATATAGCGGGGTTGACGATTGCGGGTGATCGTTTTTTATAGGATTCGATGAAGAGTGTAACATAACCAGACACTAGCTATTTTTCAGTTAGCTTTTGTAGCTAAAAACGAACATTGCTTGTATTTCATAATTATGTACCAATCTGAAATGAATTATGACATTTACACTTCCTAAAATATGTATTTTAAGTAATATAGTAGAACTTTCAGATGAATTTTATTATTTTCGCATTATGATTTTTGCTAAAAATTCTTCCATTTAATTAACACGTTGGCTATAAAATATGGATAATTTTCTACCAGGGTAGCTTTTTGTTTTTATGGGTCTCTATATAACAATATAATTTATCAATGGATGAAGGTACATTAATGGATGGTTCAAAATTTGCGAAGAGAGTTAAGTATACTCAAAATAATGTTGTTTATTTTATCCTTTTAGAGTATCGATAAATATTTAGATTCCCAAAATTATCCGGGGAGCTTTTAGCTTTTATATACATGGCAAAAAATTCGTCTGAGTATATTAAAATAATACACCAAAATAATAAACAAAAAAGGTTTGGAAATTAGTAATTTTAGAAATTGTACGCTATATACGTCACATATGAAAGTGTTGCAACCTCTTAACTAAAGCTAAAATTAAACGTTCTTTCAACATTATATGTATATATACGAGGAAAACTTTGTAGTTTTAAATAAACAAACCCATTAACCACCCGTATATGCGGGTGCAACTAAATCGTTTTCACGATAACCCGTGCACAATATTAAATATGATTCATTGTACGACAATGGCGAAGCGCCTACTCCTTCAGTTTCGCCATCCGCGACCGAATCGCAATCGCGAACTCGTTTTCAACGCTCGACTAGAACAATAAATTACAATATACACTGTACACATATTTAATCAAATGGAGTTTCAGGTTTACCCCAAACTCAAATTTCCCGCACACGTCAGAGTCTCGCCTTGTACACACAACGGAAAAGTTTCGCTTTCAATTACCTCCCGCACTTATCTCGATCGCACCTAATAAATCTCTCATCGTCCACGCGCGTGTTTATATATCGGCGATACATCGATAACGAAAAATCGCGCACTGCACGTTACGCGCGCGGGTCGCTTAGCATAATCGATTCCTCGCGCGTAATTACTACCTGTCGTCGGTCCCGGCCTCGTATATACATACGACGCGCGCGTGCGTACCGCTGACACGGTTTTCAAGCCGCACCGCCTGCTCTCCTATTGTCTTTAGCGCGACTGCCTTTGTGATTGTTGTGCGTACTATTGGTGTATATAACAGTGGCGCGTAGGTGTATGCTGGAGAAGATTTTCGAGACACGCGCGTTTCGTCACGTTCCAACGCGGAACGGAGAAGAATGTCTCGAGCGGGAGGCGATAAATCAATGCGTAAGAGTCTCGGAAGTAGGTATTATAGGTGTTTTCGAGGAGGGAATATCCTTGCGTCAATCTTCGGACTCAAGGATCGCGGAGGTGGAGGAGTGCGAGGCACAGGGGGGAGGAGACTGAGAGTCGTATTTCAGGGAGGTGTACGAGGGCAGTTATTGCTGGCCGAAAAGTGGAGAGAAAGCAACAGGGAAATGTTAAGGAGTTTGGTTTAAGGTTTCCTGGCATATAATTTCGAGATTTTTATATTGGCAGACAGTTGCTTTTTTCCATAAATTATATTATTAATTTTGTAAACTTAAATGCTCTGACCCAGTTGTATAAGAACGCGATTCATGATACACCAATTTTATCGATAAAAAAATCTATCTGTCCACTAAAGGTCTATCAAAAATTCAACAGACGACTGATATCAATTATAATCCTACATTATCATACCACCTCCATATTATCTTTCTTTGAAATATAACAGCATCAGAGTTATATAACATCAACCATTATACACAGCTGTTCAAAAAATTAAAAAAAAAAAAAAATCCCTCCTGTACAATAGCGATCGACGACGAAACCGAAACCACGGCACCGCGCCGCAGTATATAATACAAGTACGTTGCCCCCCGCGCTCGCGCGATATAGAAAGCCCATCAACGCGCGTGTGCTGCAAGGCGATCGGCGCTCGCGCGCACCCGCTCACGTATAAGATACGTGATGGCCGTATATATGTTGTACGCTCTTCCTGTCGCCGTCGTGTCCCCCGTGGCCCACATTTTCGCGCGCTCAAGGAGCCGAGCCTCGTCGGCCAGCCGCGAACAAGATGGATGCGGTGTGTGGTGAAGGATTGATGGAGAAGGTGGGGAAGGGGTTATGGATGGGGCGAGAGTGTTAGCTTGCTGTTTCATTGTTGGATGGATTTGTTGGCTTAGTTGGGATCGGTGAATGTATAGGTGACGGATGGAATGTAATAATGGTTTTTAATGAGAAATCGAATTTTATAGTAAGATGCGTTTAAAACAGTATTATATTGTTCTTGATGGGATTAATTCATTACAAGAATAATAACATGGATATATAGGCCTTATTTTTTTTTTTTTTTTTTTTAATGACTCGCATTTAGTTTAACAAGCAAAGGCATTAAGGTTTTCCGGCGTTAAAATGAGTCTTTTAAAATTAAAATCGGATGGAAAATGAAAAAAATGTATGGGTTTTATTGATTTTTTTTCCCCAATTGGCGATATCTTCTTTAAAATATTAAAATTAAATTTTTTTTTTTTGTTACTTCAACAACCTTTTTTCATATTATATTGTTTCTCAATTATAATACGTGAAGTTAAGCATCGTAAAAAATGTGTGAATATGAGTAAAAAAAAGGCCAGAGCCACCTTAAATGAACTGCGTCGATACCAATTGCGACGACGGAGTCCTACTCCGAAAATTCTCACATCACCTCCAATCAATGACCCACCCACCAGAATCTATTCTCAGCCGCTACATACTGCCACCCCTCCCTCACAATACTCCTCATACACTTACCCAATCATCAAAATAAAAGATCCGGTGGCGCATCGATCCTCGCGATACTCGAGACAGAGCCGTCTAAGCGACGCGATTACGCAAGACAGGGAGGCGACGGCGATCGATCGATTGAGCGGCTAATTAATAATGGGCGGCAGGTCGCGTCGCGGCGACGGCGCGCCACACACACGCGACGATAAACCTTCGCCGGCCTTTTTCGTCGGCGGGCGGACGGTGTGTGCAAGTACCGCACTAAAGGAGACTGTAATGTGAATGAAAGAGGCCCCACGGCTGTAGTTGTAGTGCGGACTGTTGCAGAAAGGAGTTTGGTGAATGTGGGAATGGCGGTGAGGATAAAAATAGGCAAATCGAGGAGCTATTGTGGGAAAAAGTTGTTAGCTTTGGATTAAAATTAGATTTAGTTTGTTATGCATATCAATAGCGTTCTATAAGTATGCGAGTTTTAAATAATACAAGTAATATTGAAATAAAACGATATCTTAGGTGTTTGTTGAAATGAAGCGCTGCACATGCACCGCGATGAATATTTTCAATGTCAACAATTTAAATTGTTGAATATTCGAGGATATTTTTAGCGGAAAGGACGCGCGCGCAGGTTACACGCGGGCGGGCGTCATATCATTTGCATGAATTGTGTTCAATGAAAAGAAGTTGTAAGACTGTAGAGTTCAGTCAACCAAAGATAATACATTGTTTAACGATAATTTCTAAAACTAAGAGATTATTTTTTTTAAATTGTCTCTAAAGTTTTACACGCAAAATAATTAGATGGTTTTATTATTATTATTATTATTATCAGGTTTTATACAGATATTTTATAATAATTTTGGATTATATTAGAAAAATGAATAATTATTTATACGTTCTATTGTTATTCTTTCTGCGAATTATGCGGTTCAGCTGAGTCTTTCATGTCTGACAAATGAAAGAGTACAATTTCAGAAATAATACTAATATAATAAATGGCCAATTGTAATAGTGCTTCTAAATAAATAGTACAACAATGATAATTTCTTTTTCAAGAAGACAAATTATCTATAAATAAAATCTATATCCATTAGTCGCTTCTCAACAAATCTACAAACTATAATACCCTCTTTCTTCTCATTCCAGGCATTCCAGTACCGGACGACACCACGGACGCGACTCCCCTAACCACCACGACCACCCTTACCACCACCCCCGCTCCCTTACCAACCCCATCCACCTCCCCTATCCACGACGATGACCACCACCCGGTACCGGAGCTCCAACCCGAAGGCCACCCGATGGACGACCTTCTACCCGGCAGCTCCCAGGCGCCACCCGCTGCAACTGCGGTGCGTCCTCCTCTCGTCTTCGTCGACGTGCCCCAGCACACGGAGACCGAGCTCGGCGCCTCGGTGCTCCTCGCCTGCAGGACCGCCGAGGCCGTCACCGAGTGCCGCTGGTCCTGGCAGCCCCTGCCCCCAACGCACCTGCCGTTACCGAACATCGACGATAGCGTGCCCCTGGCGCATGGTGAGTTTGCTTTTTCATTTATTGCAAATATAATTAACTTACAAATGATATAACAAAAACATTAGTGTATAAATAATCGTGCATCTAATACGAAATATAGCGAGTATAAAAATACTATTTTGAGTTTTTTTTTTGAGGTAACTAAACGATGGTATGTATAATGCGGAGCTTGAAGATATATAATTGCCGATTTTTCCGTCTCAACGTACACGGATAGAATTTTTCTGGAAAAATTACCGTGAAATTCGTGTCAATCGACGTACAACCGATTTTTCTGTAAATTATTACGCGTATTTTCTATAATTATTGCTGCAGTTTTAGAAAAATTTAATATTCGTACGTTAAATTTTACCGGACACTCGGTAAATTTTGGGTTTAGTAAATTTTCCATCGAAAGTATTATAAAAGTTATAGGGATTTATGGAATTTTTTGCCGGACTGTCACGGTAATTTTTACTGCCCTTTTGTACAAATTTCACCCTGACATGAAGGGAATATCGAAACTCACACGTCGGTGGCGCTGCTCGCGCCGCCGGCAACTGGCACGTGCTGCACACGTAACCTATAAATATTTAGATCATTGAATTTAAAATAGATTCATTATTATATGTTTTTTGACAAATACAAACTAAAATATTGTTTAAAACTAAAATTATAAATAATATTGGGAGACAATTGAATTAAAAAGCATAAAACAATGCAATTAAATAGTTTAGTACTAATTTCTTGAAAACCGAAATTTTTACCGTGACATCACGGCAAATTTTCTTCTGTGGATCATAAAAAATTCCGGAACGTTCGGGTGTTCCGTAGTTACAATGCTCACGGTAATTTTTACCATGAATTTCACGGTAGTTTTTACAGGAAAATTCTATCCGCGTAATTCATAGTTTAAGAGTAGTAATCAAGTGTGACAATCGTGAAGTTGGGAATAAGTATGACAACCAAGAGTTGAATAAGCTCATAATTGCGATGTGAATTCAATTAGTCGGATCAAAATCATTCATTATAATCGGCGTTCAAATTGATCTATGATGAGAGGAGAATTCTCGGAAATTACGTAGAATCAAAGCTTTTAGAAGTATAAACAAAATTATTTGGAAAATCATTTGTGATATACCGTCAAAGTATCTTTAATTTTGTAAATTATAATATATTTTTGACTCTAATACGTTTACCAATTTCGTACAAATAATTTAATTGCACTTCCTTCGAATTGCAACCAACATTTAAACCCCAAAACCAAACTCTCTCTCTATAACGCACTTGGAACAGACCACACACCCAACTACATAAACCCGCGCGAGCGATCGCGAACCTATACTCCCGGCATACCAAGCAACCTCTCAACACTCCCCCTTGTACGAATTCGAAAAAAAAAATCTAAGCCATTCTCCGCGCTCTTTTTTTTCGAAACTCGAAACTTTTCCTCGCGCGCGCGATTTTCACCGGCACGCGCGTGCGACCGATCGGGCATGCGCGACGCGTGCCGCACGAAATTTCACGCCTCGCGTGTCTGGTGTGCGTGCCGTGTGTGTATGCTGCACGTGGAAAGCGAAATGAAATCATCGCGCGGCACGTGTCGCGAGCGAATGGGACGACGACGACGACCGGCTTGGAAAACGTGTCCGAAATCGAATGTGCGCGGTTGTTCAGTGAGTTTCTCAAGCGGTTCGGTGTGAGGAGGTTTGTTACAATTATAGTAGCAGTGATTGTCTGGGTGTTGGGGCTTTGAATGATTTTTTTTTATTTTATGACTAATTTGATATAAAAAATTTTAAATTAAGTAATCTTGAGAGTTTTATTATTAAAATATATTGTAATATATTATAATAAATAGTATGATACTTAAAATGAATAAACAATAATTCATTTTTACTATTTGTCCATTCAAAAACTGAAATGTCATGAAAAATAATTACGAAAATCAATTGACGAGATTTGATCGTACAGAAATACTGTTTAAAAAAATATTTTTTAGTACAGATATTGCATTTTGTTTTTAAGGACAAACCAAGAAAAAAATTGACCTTACTTCGATAAAAAATTGAAAAGAGATAAATAACATATTTATTATAACACGCATTTAACTTACAAATACATCTATTTCACTTATCAATCAAATTCCCAATTCCATCTAGCCCCAATTATTCGTTTATCCATCCATCTATCTTATCACCCTCGTCATAAAAATCTCTCCATACTATACTGAAAACCAATCACCTTCGGAATTCCAGAACACTACCACCACATCCACAACGCGACCACCCCGGTAACGATGACGACGACAACGACGACGACCGCGGCGAGCGGGCTCTCGCTGCCAGTGCGCACGTTCCCGGCCTTCGGCAACGCGAGCAACGACTGCTCGGTCCGCTTCTCGAGCACGAAGCACGAGCAGACCGGCTACTGGAGCTGCGCCGCCAGGCGCGCCGATGAGGAGACGTACACGAGCACGGCCCCGGCGAAGCTCAGCATCGTTCATGTTGATATGGGTAAGCACGGATACGAAGGAGTTCAAGTAACGTGGGTTTCGTCAAGCCGCTGCCAAATGTTGTTGCTTTTTACTTTACAGTCATTATAGGCAGTTTTACATGTAAAAAGAAATGAAAAAATTATTCACTATATCAAATATTTTAGAATATTTCAATTACATTGAGGCAACCACGTACAAAGGCACTATTATTAAAATTCCAAACCTCCTTTTATATTTTCTGCACGATTTTCCGACGAAATTGTGCAAAGACTTTTTCCCCTGAAAGAAATTCGATTCACTCCGTGTGTGTTTGTTATGTTAATGTTGTTCATTGACGAGGAGTATACGAAATCATATTTTCGCTTGGCCATCGCTGATTCTGCATATTCAGCCGCAATTGTGTACAAACAATGCAATCGCTCGAGTGTACATCGAGGCGGCTCGTTAAAGGTTACGCCCGGTCACAACACTCGTTTAGTTTTGCATATTCAAGAGCATATATATTGATTGGGCTGATATATATATTTTAAATTCATGTGGTTAAAATTAAAAACAATTTCGTACACGTCATTAAAACCGCTATATACAGTCCGCAAGTGTATGCGTAATTTTATAATTAAAGCCAAAAGTACGCGCCATTAAAGTCTCTAAATGAACGCGTAATTTTATAATTAAAACACCGCAGCCTGCACTTAAAAAATTACGTTTTTTTTTCTCAATTAGCTCGCTCATCAATAACGACATAACAACTCAATCCGAAAAAGCAACTTTTTCCACAAACTCAACATTTCAATCGATAAATAAAAAAAAATAACTATTTTAATTTTCTTCCATGCACAGCCGCCCTGATAACCTTCGCCCAGCAGGACGGCTCGATGGAGACACCCGCCGGCTCAGGCGCTCGTCTGCCCTGCCGTCCTGCCTCGCCCGTCCGCGAGTGCCAGTGGTCCTGGCGACAGCTGAACCAGTCCCAACCCTGGGACGCGGAGATGCGGAAGTTCCCGGCGTCCGGTAACGACAGCACCGACTGCGACCTCGGGCTTCCCTCCGTGCGCAGCGAGCACGAGGGATTCTGGACCTGCGGCGCCCGCGTCGTGCCCACGTCGCCATTCGTGCAGGCGCCGCCGATCCGGCTGCTGATTTCCGAAGGTTGGTTTGTGAATTAAAGTCATGTTGACGCGCTAGTACAAATGGGGTAACGAGGGGAACGTGGAAAGTTGAGATTTGTTTTGCACTCGGATTGGATGTATAAAGGTGTTATCGGTTTAGAGAGGTACATATATAGTGAAGAGTACAATCGATTTAGTAGAGCGTTACTGTATAGAGTCGCGTATGGAATTCGTTCGCGTGTTGCAGTTGTGTGCTATGCATTCATGTTAATTTGAAAGGTGATTAAAATCTTTATGCATAATTCATAAAATATTTAATCTTGTTCAAGTTCTATAGTTACCTACGGAAATTTTAAAAACTGTTTAAATAAAATGTGAAATTTCGATCATACTGATAAGATTTTTAATTCCCGTAAAAGACCTTGAACTTTTGTGCATTTAAATCTTTATTATTTATTTAAGAAGTCGTTAAAATAATGGAAATTTCGTATGAATCCATATTTAGAAAATCAACATATAAAAACTTTTTTGAACTATTTATATTCTACAGCCATAACTCGATGTTTCGTATATTTAATCAAGAAAAACATATGCGCAATAAAACCACAAAACATTCGTCTTACACACAAATAGAACATTAAAATATTAAACACCCAAAAATCGACCTTCCAGTCGAATTCGTGCAGCTATCAAAAGGCATCCAGATAACAGCCGGCGAGACTGTTTTCCTGCGCTGCCTGGTGAACAAGCCGGTGTTCCAGTGCGAGTGGTCTTGGCGGCCGAGCAACTCCAGCAAGAACTCGACGGTCGTGCGGAAATTCGGCCCCAACAAGGAGACCGACCACGACTGCTCAGTCCGCTTCAAGAACATCCTCTACGAGGAGGAGGGTCTGTGGACCTGTGGCGTCAGACTAACGCCTGACGGGATACTCCATGAGGCGCCGTCGACGACTGTCACGCTGTTACCGTCCGGTTAGTGTAGTAGAGTTGTTTTGGTTTTTCTTTTTGTAAAGGTACACTGAGAGTAAAATATTGTTACTGTTAACAATATGTTATCTATTTGAAATACATCTATTTGACATGTTTAAGCATAGAATGGGATATTGTAATAGTTACAATATCTATAGAATTAACTAATAGACATATTCAGATTTGAAAGTATCCAATGGTAGAAATTCTTGTATATTGTAGTTTTTGAATCTAATAGCCAATTTTCTACCAGGATGATGTTGTTATATAACAAAAAGATTTGAAATAAAAACTCCATTTAGTTTTTTACTCCGACGTTTCGGACATTTTTATTGTTTATGTCCCTCATCAGGATAAACAATAAAAATATCCGAAACGTTGGATTAAAAAAGTAAATGATGTTTTTATTTGAAACGTTTTTGTTATAAAACAACATCATCATGGTAAAAAATTGGGCATTAGATTCAAAAACTACTATAATAAGCATATTGTAACTATTACAATATCAATTTTCTCAGGTAACATATTGAAATTGTTTATGAGAACTTAACTGTTAACATGGCATTATAACTGTTACAATGCCTATATATTTGGTCATATTTAAACATATGCATGTTAACAGTTACAATGCCATGTTAACAGTAAAGAAATCCTTTTGTGAGTGTACGGGGAATGGATGTGGTGTGGATGAATTTTTTAGTAAGAAAAGTCTGATTCCTAGCTACGTGCTGTGAGTAGATTTTTAGCGAGTATTTTTAAATCTGAGTAAGCGGTGAATGATTGACGGTCGGTTTAATTATGTTTGATTTTTCTTTTGGTATAGATGAATAGAAAGATGAAGAAGTTTATAGATAAGGACTATTTTTAATAATGATTCATTAAACGATAAATACATAAACAGTAAATCCACACTCCGCATGATCATTTCCCTTAGATATTTTCATAATTCCATAAAAAAAATTATATCAATTTCATAATCACGTATAGGAAAATAACCATATAGTTTCTTTTCATTGATCTTCTCTTCTTAATTCATCATGAAAAATTGTCCGTTGCTTAAAAAAACAGTAACGTCACAGCACAATATTCAATTAGTTTAAAAGGCTGTAGACTTTTAAATAACAGTTCATAAACCAGTCTATATCGCAATAATTCACCCGGTGACTCATAAACGACGCGCCGCTTCCTTTTCGCGAAACAAAGAAATATCCAATTCATGAGCAATTTTTTTTACTCACCACAACGATTCCGTTCTACAAGATCCACATCTTCCCCACTCAAAAGAAAAACAAGAAATTAACCTTTAAATCGCCCATCTACAATAACCCATCAAAACTTTCCATCGACACCACAACAAATCACCAACAAATCTTTCCACAGGCAAGGTGAACTTCACGGAAACCCCGGAACCCACATCGGCGGCTCTCGGTGGCGAGGCGACGCTTCGGTGCGCGACCAACGGCCGAATCGAGCGCTGCGCCTGGTCGTGGCGGCCGCTGGGCTCGGACGCCGCGACGGAGCCGACGCTGATGCGCGAGTTCCCCAGTCACGGCGACCTCGGACGCAACTGCAGCCTCAGCCTGCAGCCGGTGACCCTCCAGGAACAGGGCTACTGGACCTGCCAGGTGTTTCTGTCGAGTAGTGTCATGGTGCCGCCCGCTGCGAAGTTGACGGTGTACGAGGAGGGTGAGTGTTTGAGGGTGAAAGATTTGTTGAAGGATTTGCTAGAGCCTTGAAGATTTAGGTTTTGGATAAAAAAAGAAAACATAAAAAACAAAAGTAGAAAGTTTTTTTACATTCGAGTACATAGAAGAAGATTTAACATACTGTGCGTTGTATAATAATGCGCCGTAATCTTAGTGAAAATATATTCTATAAAGACTTAACTAAAATGCAAAGGTTTCATGTACCATTTAGCGATTCCTTTTAAAGATCAGTCCTGGTATTGCAAAATGCCAAATCTGCAAAAAGTTTCTAACATTATATTTAAAATCTTTATTGATATAAAAATTGATTATTTTCGTATATTAACAGTCTCTCTGACTAACCCTATCACACAAATAAAGTAAATAATAAGATCATAACCAGAGTATACATCCAATTGTACAAAAGAAAAATCAAACAATCCCCGTTTCCAGAGGACGTCACCTTCTCGGAGCTCTCCCAAGATATCCAGATCTCGTCGGGCGGCACCGTCTCCCTCCGCTGCGTGACCACCGGCCGCGTGGAGCAATGTCGCTGGTCGCTCACACCCGAGGGCTCGGCTAACACGACCGTCGTGGTGAAGCAATTCCCACCTGCGGGCCCTGAGGGCCGCGACTGCAGCGTCAAGCTGTCGCACGCGCTGCAGGAGCAAGAGGGACTCTGGACCTGCGGCGCGAGGATACACGCTAGGCAGAATTACACGGACGCCCCGCCGGCGAGGCTTAGTCTCATTGAACCAGGTACGTTGATTGATTGAGTTGACGATGATGTAAGGTGGAGGTAAAGGAGGAGGTTTGCTGAATGTGGACGGGGTTGTAGTGGGCTGTGGGCTAGTTTTGAGTGTGGAATGTGGGCAGAGGTGGTTGGGACTGTTAACTTGATACTTGGAGAAAAGCGACTGATGGACGGCTTGGCTTGAGGAAACATTGACTTGAATTCACGAGAATATTTCAAAAATATTTTTGTAAAATACTTTTAGAACTAAAAATAATTTCAATTTAGAATAGGAATTTTCGGTTCTACAATTATTTTTTTCTAGTTGAAATAAAGTCTAAAATTTTAAAACAGTATACGTTTTTTTTTTTATAATTTCATACTTTTTTTCAGCTTTCGAACACTTTTGTAACGAAAGCAAGGTAAAAATATTTCATAAGTGTGTTATATAAAAAGTGTAGAAAAATTTGCGATAATAACTAATAATGAAAAGTTTATAAAAATTACGTAAATATATGAAAACGTGAATAAGTGTACATTATACAACTATATTTTAAAAAAATACATTTTGGTTACATTTTTTACTTCCATTACTATATATTAGGGCTTAATAACATGGAGTCTAATTCGTCAATTCACTGTAAACTATACACTTTATTCTAGAAATTTTCTAAAACTGATTTATTTCTTTTCATGCAAAAATATAAATTTTTTAAGTAGATTCTTTTTGAATTAATTAAAAAATTAAACAAAAAGTTTTAATTCCCAGTTTGAATTAAATTGAATATTAATCGCGCGCAAGATACATATCAGAAATTACTCGCGATATAAGATTGTTAAGCCTAATAAGACACGAAGTCGCAAGTGTGTTTTCTCCAAGTAAAAGTAAACGTTTAATGTTGTATGGAACTGCACGTGAAAATATTTAGAGCAGCAGCTATACATATCTGCCTTACTAAAATAAAGCAGTGAAATCGACAGAATAAACACCTACTTAACACTAATTTGCATGTAAGAAATAATTATAATTAAAAAACTAAAACAGCATGTCTTATTATTTAATTGGGTTCCTGCACAAAGTATTATATCCGTTCACTCGTTGTTTCTTTGAATTATTCGAAAATATTGTCTATGACTTTTGCACATAATTATAACTTTGGTTTCTTTATAAAAATTATTAACATTGACTAATTTTAATCGTAAATTCTTATTTCTATGCACTTGAAATTCCTTATCTGTTTATAGTACGTATGACTTTTACGTTACATTAATTGGAAAATCAATTACTGTCTAATGCATTTATTTTAGAAATCGTTTTCAAAGTCGCGTTTAATCTACTACTGACAGTGAATTAAAAATCCATGATTTGTATTACTAAAAACTATAATTATCTCGCGTTATAATTTTCGTTGATACTAAAACTGTTAATATTTACTTTATTAGAAGTTTTCTAATTAAAGTCTATTTCTTCGAAACGAATGAAACTTTCAAAAATAACAAAATATCTAAAACTACTGACAATCTAAACAATATACCTATATATTTATATACACAATTCGAAACCCTAAAAAGTTATTAATTATGTACGCCACGATCTAATTGCATGCTCTCAAACCCAATTAAATACATACAGTATCAAACGTTTTGCTCTCAATTTCTTGAAGGTGAATTTATTCTATACGAGCGCAGCATGAGATATATATTATAATAAAAAGGCAAAAAAGTTCCAAGTCTTGTGTATTGTCTCTCTATCAAACTCTACATATATATATATTTTTTTTTCACTTCACATACCGTTACGTTTTATAATTACTATATACTCATTGCATTTATACCTTATTATAATATACGAAAATAAAATTTAAAAGCGCAACCACGCTTAATAAGCAAAAGAAAAAACTATACACTGTGACTCTGTGTCTCTCCTCCACTTCCCCCTTATAGCGAGAGTTCAGCTTCAAGAAATTCCGAGAGTTCATGTAAAGTCCCACATAAAAAGAGGTACGAATTTTATTCAGTCGATTTCCGGAACGAGAGGGACGATCAGTAAAGACACGCGATGAAAAGACAGACACACGCGTGCGCGCGAGAGAGAGCGAAAGCGAGAGAGAGAGAGAAAGAGACACGCGCATTGATGATGTTTCCAGTGGCGAAGGAACAGCCCGCCGAGTGCCATTTGCGATCGATGAAGCCGTCGATCGAGTCGACGCCCCTGGCCACCGTCGCAGCAGCCCCAGCAGCAGCCCCAGCAGCCGCGCCGCTCGCCGACAAGAGCCAGCAATAGCGCGCAGAGATATTTCGGAGATATTATAGATAGAGATATTATATATAAATATATATATTATGAGTCGCGGAGGACGTTATCTTGTGTACACGTATTTATTGGGAACCAATTGTATATTTATGCGCCGTTCTCCGAGGCTGTATATCTTTCGAACGTCGTAGGACCTTTTATACATATTATAATATTATAGGTAGATAGATTGTACTACGCGAATATTGTGTGTGTGACTCACGATGTGCCTTATTATTAATCGGCGCTACGACTCTTCGACTATTTTATTGTATAACAATTATTATTTTTTATTATTATTATTATTATTATTATTATTATTATTATTATTATTATTATTAATAGAGTAGATGAAATTTTTCGTATTTTGTATATCGACCGTATCCTTAGTATTATGTGTAATAGACGGATGAGCTCGTTTATTTTTTTGTTTGTTTCTTTCTTTTTTAAGCCATTTATGTGCAAGTAATCATCGATGGGGTTTTAAAATTTTACATGTTACACATATAAGTATATACGTAAAGTGCACTTGACTCTTTTCTACCAAGCCTTTACACCCCTATAGTTAAATAAATCGTGTACATTATCAACTCTATCGTGTTATAAGTATGACTTAGAATATACACACACACACACACACACACACACACACACACACACACACACACACACACACACACACACACACACACACACACACACACACACACACACACACACACACACACACACACACACACACACACACACACACACGTACGTGTAGTTTTAAGCGAGCCGCAGTATCATTTTGAAACCCCATGAGCGAAGCATCGCCAGTCTATATATATATATATATATATATATATATATATAAATAAATATGTACCGTCGCATCACCTGTGCCTTAATTTATTCTCGTCAGCAGTGTAAGACTTAGCGCGTAAGTTATAAATACATACATATATATAGAACGTAATTTGCCAAGTATAATTGCGATATATAATATTCCTTGTAAAGCTCTTTATCTTAGCGCTAAGTAGGCAATTATTTTCCGTCTTCTTTATATTTTTCTCTGCCCCTCATTTTCTCACCCCCCGAACGCGCGCAACGTTTTCGTCGCTCTTACCGGCCTGATATACAATAATACGATACGTACAACGAGAGAAACCAAAGTGCAAAAACGATTTTCTTAGAGTACAGAGTCAATTTGTTCAAGAATGTCCCAAACGGCAACGAATTGTAGTATTTATTTTTGTAGGAGACCTCGGTAAGTTTAACTAAATAATTTATTATTTATTTTAAATTGTGCGTATATATAATAATAAGCGTATAGAATCGGCAATATATTATACGTGTAAGCGCGAGCTTTCGAACTATTGAATCTCTACTCTAAGGATATTTGGATGACGACTTTTTCCGCGGATTTTTCGCGAATCACTCCTCGAAAGATGACGAGGGAACGGCAGGCGCCGCCGACGCTCAGGAAAGAGAGATAAATCAACAGACTCAAGGTGTGTGCTCATGCTCACCTTTCGCGCGTAAGAGGACGAAAACATTGTGCGCGCATGTATGTGTGCCGCACCCGCGCACGTCTATTGTAATACGTGTAGTTTGTAGGTACAGCGAAAGAGCGTTTTCCTATCATACAAGAGAAAAAAAAAAGTTATATATTATATATTTTTTTAAATTAATCGATTATATATTGTACTACGCGCAGCTAGCCGTCGTTGCTTTAGTTTTGACGAGGAAAAATGAGAGTGAGAGAGAGAGTATAGTGAGGATATACAATGAATCACGCAACACATACAACGCGCACTCGTCATTATCACACCTGCTGCACAGCTCTGCCTTCTGTACATTGACGCACCGCAGAAATATTTTCGTCGACGAATATCTCCGTGTGTGTGTGTGTGTGTGTGTGTGTGTGTGTGTGCGTGTGTGTGTGTGTGTTTATTAGCTTGTATTATGCGTGCGTGGTAGCTTTATTAGCTGTGACAGCTTATATACATATAATATATATCCTTTGTAAAGCGACGATTTTGCAGGAATTTTTTTCGAGTTAGAGTTATGCGTGCGAGTTATATGAGTGCGTGTGACACCGAGAGAGAGAGAGAGAGAGAGAGAGAGCGAAAATACACCGATAAAAGACGTCAATAAATTGATGGAATAATAAAGTTATATATTTTTCGTATCACACATCAACCTACTTGTTCCTTCTGTCTTTCTGACACACACACACACACACACACATACACACACACACACACACACACACACACACGTTTATATGTTTCAAGCACAATGTTCGCCGGCGTCAGCAGAAAAACTTTCACCTTTGC
Source organism: Torymus aiolomorphi (assembly GCA_036365515.1). Taxonomy (NCBI): domain Eukaryota; kingdom Metazoa; phylum Arthropoda; class Insecta; order Hymenoptera; family Torymidae; genus Torymus; species Torymus aiolomorphi. Next base: position 217,192,067 of record CM070875.1, on the reverse strand, counting down.
ACCCGCTGTTTTTCGTACGTGATAATAATATGGTTTCCTTCGGGACTAGACACGATATAGACGTGTTTTAGATGCTTATGATTCATTTTTTTTTTCTTTCCTCATTACGAAACGCGATGATTTACTTTTTAGAGACTTTCACTTTTAATATTCAACTTTATATTTTTAAAACTACTGTTATTCAAAACAATTTATTGCAAAAGAAAAAAAAAATTTTACTTCAAATTTTAAACTTTTGTTTCTACATTAAATTTTGTCTACCCGTTTTATCAACGAACCGATCTACAGCCACACTCATAAAAGCTTAAAAAGCCAAAAGTCATCAATGTGTCCCTCGAGGCATAAGCACTCTTTTCAACCTATCTACATCACTAATATAAGTGTATGTGTACGCTTGAGCTTTACACATCGACGTCGACTCGAAGGACGAGCCGCGCTCTGGTGCCTAGGCCATGAAAAAGGTTCGTTATCATGCCAATGCGTAGATAGAGTTTGGACGACAGGATTAAGAGACTTTGTTGCAGAGCCGATCACGGTGACGGTGTGGGGCGTGCCGCACCAGATGGTCACCCTCGCGTGCAAGACCGGACTCACGGCCCACGAAAGCCACTGCTTCTGGAGACACGGGGCCGAGCTCAGGCTAACGCAGGTGTTCAACAACACGAGGAGGCTGAAGTAAGTGTGTGTGTTTGCAACGAAGTAGCTTTTTTATAAGAGGAAAAGATAAGTGATTAAGAAAGAAAGTGTGAAAGTTCGGAATCTAGCTCGGAATGTAGTAATCGCACGAAATCGTTGAAAATTTTGTTGGATTTTTTAAGTAACAAATCAGAAAGATCTGTTGGGTTTATGACTTCAGTGGTCACTGCAGTCGTAAACTATGTTAAATAGAGAAAGCGATCTAATAAGATTTATTAGATTCTGTTCTTTATATCTAATGGATTGCTTTTTACCACAATGGAATTCAATTTTTCGAGAGTTTTAATGTACATATTGCTTTTAGGCACACGGTTACCATGAATCACACGACCGGCGTATGCAGCCTGCAATTCACACCGGAAGAAAGCGACTTTGGAGAGTGGATTTGCGAATTCATAATAGACGAGGCGCACGTTCAAGCGGAACTCGGCAGCGCTTCCATTTTACTGCTAAATAACTCGCCTGGTACGCATAAAGTTATAATTCAAATTACAATAACGTGTTTATTGATAAAATTTACAAGTGGGTATGGTACAAAAGTCGTGCAAAGATTTATGGGGGGGGGGGGTCCAAAGTTTCGAAGATTTACTATAAAATCGAGCCAACTAACGATTTTTATTCGATATATGTCGTTGTCGAATGTACATGAGTCCGAAATTTTAAATGACGAAAAACGTATTTTCGAATGTAACAATTTACATACTGTTCAAAATATCGAATTTCAAACTACAGAATTTTAATGTAGATGTAGCTAGTTTCTAGTGATTTATTTGAAAATATCTTTATTATCTCCTTATTAAAATTCTGTAGTTTGAAATTCGATATTTTGAACAGTAGGTAAATTGTTATATTCGAAAATACGTTTTTCGTCATTTAAAATTGCGGACTTATGTACATTCGACAACGACTTATGTCGAATTTATAAAAATCGTTAGTTAGCTCGATTTTATAGTGAATCGTTGAAACTTTGGATCCCCCCCCAATTATGTGCATATTTACAGCATTGTTAAATACTTGGAACAAGTATAAACAATTTTTTCATATTCACGTGAAATTCAATCTATAGACTATTATGCAATCAAGATCTATTGCCTTGATTTTCTAATCAAATTGAATTGAACAAGGAAGAAGAGTAATTGATAAGATGATTACAGACGCTTCTTTGCACAATTAAAAACAATTCTGGAAATCACTGAAGGCTGTAATCCTCGAAATTATGAGGAAAACATTATTTCAATCTTCTCATGACGAGTTTCCAAAACATCAATGACATAATAATATATAATCCTGAATTAAAATTCTAACAAATAGCCAGTCGCCTAATCAATCCACAAAACTCAAATTATCTGTATTATTTACAGACCAACAGCTCGGCTGGCTGGTAGGCGCCATCACCTCGACGGTGCTCTTCCTCCTCATAATTGTCGTCGTTGTTGTCGTGTGCAAAACGCGCCTCTGCACGCGCAAGATCCCGGCCTTCCTGGAGACACTGCCACCGAGCGAGCGTGCCAAACGTGACGCCGGTGTGGTCGAGACGCACGGTGAGCGCTGCATCCACGGGCCCACCAAGATCAATCTGAGCTACGCCAACCCCAACTTCCTCGCCGCCCCCGAAAATATCAGCAGCATCCTGCCCAATCGCAGTCCTCATCTGTACGACCGTGGGAGCAAGCGACTCGCGGCGTCGAAGTCGTACGAGAACGTCAAGTAGACGTAGGCTGTGAAGCTCGAGCTGGTTCTCGAGAGATGTCAGAATTAGGTGGTTTTACTTTTCTTTCCTGGAAGAAAAGAAGAAAAGAATGAAGTTGTTACAAAGTCGATGGTGCTTGCATATCAATTTTAACAGGTTTAATGATGTATAAGAATATTAGTATGATAAAAATATGTTTACAGTGATTTATTAGAGTGTACAAACGTGTAGTACCTGATTAGACCTAAGAATAAACGGTGAAATTTTTATTTTTATTGTAATAATAATAGTTTAATGTGTTATATCACTGATTAGGTGTATGAAGAATTGAACCTGTTCAAATTGATATCAATAAAATATGTTGAAATTTATAGAATAAAGAATTAATTATTAAAAAAATAAAAATGTATAGAAAATAAAAAGAGAGCAAATATATCTTTTATAAAATAACAAATCTTATGTGTAAACATAATATTTTTAAATTATAATAAATAAATGATCATTTTAAGACCTACTTTAAGGATTCAAGTTGTAACTGGATGTCATCTAATTTGTGATATAAATCCCACAATTGAGTTTTATCCATTTCAACTGTTACTTTAGAAGTTTCGGATCCACTTAAGTTTAGTTGTAGCTTAGCGACTGGCTTTGCCTGTTTGGCCATTCCTGTTGAAGCAGCTATTACATCTACACTCCAATTTACACCTGTAACCTACCAAAAAAATCATAATCATAATTTGATAAACAAAAACAATAAAATTAATAAAAATACATTTCTTTACTTATTTATTCCTACCTGATTAGGAAAAATTGACTTGTGTTTAAATGCATTGATGATCCCTTCAGCATGTGTAATCCAGGCATGTGAAAGTATAGCAACTTTGTCATCTCCTATTGAAAAGTTTTCTTTCATTGTTGTTTCTACAATTGTGGGCTTAACAATATGAAAAGCTGCTTGGGAGAATATTGAAATTATTGTGTTTAGAAGGATCTTTAGACCATCTTTCTCTAAACTCAAAGAAGCCATAAGCTTTTCTTCTTCTTCTGCATTAAAAATATTATCACGCACACCAGATTGCAAGCTTTGACAAATTCGACTAACTAAGAGTCGAAGTTTACTGTTTTCTATCTGATCCAGAACTTTTAAGCCATGTTTCAGTCTGAAACAGAAAAATAAAAACATAAGTCCCTTCAGAAAAGTAATAATTACAAAAAAAATTAAGAGTAATTTACGTAAATCTAATCCTTTACTTCGAATCTTTTTAAAATTTGATCGCGCAAGTAAACATTTCAATCTTGTAATGAATTATCGGAAAAATCTGAGGTTATCTACAAAAACACAAATTTACCGCTCGTTAATAGAAATCCACGAAGTCATCTCGATATATCTTTTCCAGTAGGCACCCTTCAAGAAACCTCAGCAGCAATTCCCTCAACAATTGTCAAAAATTCAAAAACCCACTCGTCGCATCACTTTGCCACAGCACATGGGTCGTCAAAACATCCACCCAAAAAACAGACCTCGATCAACGGCCTCCTCTAAGGGCGCAGCCACAATTCCGTCACAGCGGTGTGAGAGGCAAAGGGCAATGTACTGTTAGGGAGCATGTACATAAGCGCGGTGCTGTGCGGTGCTGTGCGATGCTGTGCGATGCTGTGCGATGCCGTGCGATGCCATTCGATGCCATTCGATGCCGTTCGATACCGCGCGGTGCTGCGCGATGCCAGGGGTCTGATTCTCTAAGCGTCTCGGGAGCGAGACAGCACGAGATGGAGCAACTCCGACATACACTATGTGTCGGCCCTAGGCTATGTCGGTCTACCAATGCGAATGCACGAACCAATGTTTTTAGTTCCGACGTTCCCAGCAAAATTGAAACCCATTTCGCGCGTAATAGTTCGATTGAGGGTTCTAAACATATGTAATTAATCATTTTATAATTAATAATTAAAATTTGAATTTCTAATTAAAACCTCATAGTTTGAATAAGAAATCGAAAATTTAATTTTTAATTAGTGTCATCTACACAACACAGGCACAATCGCACAAATAATGTTATTTTGATTTAGTTATATTTACATTTTGTATTTTTTTTTCTTTATTTTTTTATTTTAAGTGTTATTGTAAACACGAATTAAAATAATATACCTACTTTTTTAATCGCACCCTTTGATGTATTTTTATTTCCAAGCCAAGATACAGGTTGGTTCTTTAATAAGAGCTTTTATAATTGATGACCAAATATTTACAAAAAATATTGTCGAAGTACTTCTGATGAAGTAATAACAATTAAAAAATTCAATAAGAGAAGTTTTAGAAAATTGTCCTTTCGAATATAAATGACAAATAAATAATACTGATAAAAAACAACGTATACTGATATAACAACGCACATGAAAATATAACTGTTTGAATCAAGAACTTAAACATTAATGGTACTTTAAACAAAAATCCTTTTTTAACCGTTACTCAATCCTTCATTTAACCTTTTACTTAGAAGTGCCGCATAAAAAAAAATGATGAAAAATGATGAAAAAATAGAAGATTATGAAACCGTTTTAATCAAATAAATATGTTCCTATTTGGAGTTGCATAGGGCTTGAATAAATGCAATTACATTCCATTAAATTGCAAATAACATCTGGTTTATCCCATGTAGAACATTCTTCTTTTACTTTTACTCAAGCGTCTTATAAAACAAGCAATTATGTAAGAATCTCCAATTTTTTTCTATTAAAAAAAAAAAAAATAATGATTGTTTAAATCGAAAATTCAATTTTTAATTAAACGAGCGGAAGGCACTATCTAAGAAAATTGTGGCCTCAAAAATCAGTGGGTGTAAGAAATGTACTAGAATAAAAATTATGGGTGCTACAGACTAGTAAAAAACTAAATTATTCATGTTTTGTATTTTTATTGAAAGAAGAACATAAATCTTTTCCTAGGGCGGACAAAGAAATTTATTTTCAAAATTTCTCTGAAATTTTCATAGCCTTTTATGTTATGATTAAATTCTGAAGTTTTTTATAGTTCACTTTTTCACAATCAAAGAACTTTTATATCATAAAATTAAAAGTAAAAATTGAAAATTAATTAAATTACGCAAAATCCAAACGCGCATGAGGATGCTTCCCATGGCGTTCGGAAAAATTAGACGGAACCATTTAAGCCTGTGAGGAATAAACCTCTCTCTCGCACTCACGGGCTCAAATGGTACCGTTCAATGTTTCGGAATGCCATAGTGCACCCTGAATCTAACGTGGGTTAGATTCATTCAAGTAACTGAACTATATATCAGTTCACACAACTTTGTAATTCGTATCATCGCTCACGTAACTCGCTTACATAGCAGATGTTGCAGATAAAGATACTTATATTCTAATGCACGCATATAAAAAATCGTTAAAAAAATAAAAAGGATAATACAATGCAATTACAATCTTTTAAAACTATAAGATATGTCATCCCATAGTAAGGGATCAACTTCTACACGCTCACGGCACAATGGGCAAGATTTCTTTTGTATTAACCAAGCCGTTATGGCACAATTTCAGTCGACGTAGCAGTAAGTTGTCATTCGGTGCATGTCACGTACGAGTACCCTGAATCTAAAGTGGGTTAGATTCATTCAAGTAACTGAACTATATATCAGCTCACGTAACTCACTTACATAGTTACATAACTCACAACTTCGCAATGCAGTAATGGACGGCATCCTCGCTCAATCCCCAAGCAAGTATTTAAAATTGCAGATCGTACAGATAAAGATACTTATATTCTAACGCACGCATATAAACAATCGTTATAAAAATAAAAAGGGTAATACAATGAAATTACAATCTTTTAAAACTATAAGATATGTCGTCCCATAGTAAGGGATCACTTTCAACACTCACACGGCACAATGGGCAAGATTTCTTTTTTATTAACCAAGCCGTTATGCAGGTTTCGCAAAATACGTGCATGCAACGTAGAAGTTGCACTGGTGTATCAATGCCATCTTGGCATATTATACATTCTGTCGCAGCTTCAATCTAAAAAAAATCAATTGTAAAAAATTACAATTTTTCACAAAAGGAAGAATCTGTGTAAAAATACCATTAAAGATGTTAATCATCTTCATCATAGCATGAAGACATTTCATCTAAAAACTCGATATTTGAAAAATCGTCGTTAGCAAAGAAAATATCTTCTACGGTTCCACTTGCCATTTCATCTTCAGCTTCCTCCTCCTTTTCTGGTTCTGGTTCATCCTCCTCCTTTTCTGGTTCTGGTTCATCCTTAACCTCTTCATTGTTTACGAAGGATCCTTTGAAGACTTTGATGAATTCTTCACTAATAATCCGGGGTAAATGTTCCAGCAAAGCTTCATTTTGAATTTGGAAACAATTTCCAATTACTTCATTTTGATTTTGAAAACAAGCCACAAATTGGTTTGTTAAACTTATTACAAGTTCGGCTCCCTTTTCCTCGAATGCTTTTATGAAATCACTAGATTTTTGGCCTGAAAAAGATAGACATTGGAAATATTAAAAAAAAAAAAAGTTGAAAAATTATATTAAAGATTGTTTTAATTTTTGTACGTTACTTAATATTTGTAACAAATTAAAATTATTGCTTACCAATTGCTGCCGGTCCTGATTTTGGCATTGCTGCTACTGCAGGTGTTCCTCCAGACATTGGCGAAGACATTGCAGGCCTTGTAGTTAAAGATTTTCCTACATGAGGACTATAAATACCAGAGCTTGTGGAAGCTTCATCTGTTAAATCTACAAAGACTTTCTTCCGTGCTGGTTGTTTAGACTGAGAGCTGCCTGGAGGTTTCTTATTCTCAACAATATCTAAGACTCGCATATGGTTCTTCGACATTGGTGTATTTCTAAATCCATCCAACATAAAGTTTAAGCTTTGCCGAGCAGTAGCAATTAAGTCTACCCATGTCTGAAGAAGAGGTACATATAGGTACAGTAACTTGAGTAACTTAAATTAAATATAATGTTCACGAATCAGGCGGTTTCGCTCAGTTATTCCTGCCAGATAATCTCCACCTCTTATTTGATTGCCATCATATGGATCATTTAATTCATCATCAATGTTATTAAAAATCCTGAAAATAAAATTAAAATGTAAATAGTTGTAACAAAACAAAACTTATTTTGTATTTTTTAACATACCCATGTTTTCTTCCGAAATTGTGTAAAATAGCAGCACTATTGATAAATTGAGCTACTTTTTCTGGAGAGTAACTCAATGCCCTGGATCTGTTAATTACTCTCCAGATAGTCGTAAGCATTCCAATTGTCTGTTCTACCTTGCAACGAGTTGTTAAAAATTCTGTTGTGTAATGGAAAGCTGGAGATCCTTCAGGCGCATCTAGTATTGGTGTTAACAATATTGGAGAAGGGGTATAACCACTATCACCTACACAAAAAGAACATTGAATAATTAGTAGTAAAATTGTGATGTATTTTAAAGATTCTAAAATAGTATATATAACACTGACGTCTCACCTAATATATAATACCGATGCACAATATTTTCATTTTCTCTAAGGTGTTCCATGAACTCCTTTGCCTCAGAAAATTGCCAGAGAAAACGATCGTTGTTGCTTCCAGGGCAGATACGGATATTCAATATGTTGTAGTTAGAATCAGTAATCTAGAATACAATAGTTTTATCAAATGATTTTAATGATTAATGAATACATAATAGACATATAATATCAATTTGTGAGAACCAATAACTTTGATAAAAAATACTCACTATTTGTACATTCATTGAGGACCCATGACGATAGTTGAAAAAAGCCTCTTCATTTTCTGTTGGCCTTTTAAATTTAACAATAAAGCCATCCACAATACCAATTATGCCAGGTATTCGAATGGTTCTTTGAAAACTACAAAAATATACAGTCGAATTAAAAAATGTTACAATTGATATGATTTTTTATTGATAATAAATTTAATACCCATTTTGAATAAGTTCCCTTTCGTCTTCCGTTGTAGGAAATCGAACAAACTTATCTGCCAATCTGTTAATGGCATTAGTGACTCGATCAATACATCTACTGGCAGTAGCTTGGCTTACAGGATGCTGAAAATCCTGGCTAAAACCTTTCTGAAGAGATCCTTCAGCCAAAAATCTTAAAGTGATAAGTACTTGAATATGAATTGAAATCATAGAATTTCTTTCTGGGATGATTTCATTTTCGAGTAAATGAATAAGCCTCAATGTTACTTCAGGAGTCATTCTACAAATGATTTTGTTAAAATTATTATTTGTTAATGAATGTATTAATAAGCAAACATTATAGAAATGTGTTATGGATAGTATCGTACAGTTCTAAAGTTTATTCTATTAAAGATGTACACGGGCACACCATCATCTTCACTTACATGTACACAAAAGTCGTTACACACAAACAAGCGGAGTTTGTTAATAAAATTATTATTGAAATCATTATTAGAAAAAAATAAATTAATAAATAAATAAAAATCTAACTTTCCATTATGGATGAGATAATCAACTGTGGACCAAATATATTATTAATGGTGGAAATTTTGATTTCACGCCTAGTTTGTAAGTTAATTAAGTTTTTCTAGTTTAAGTATACCGGACCTATGTACAGGTAGCTATATCTACCTCTATAGGGTATTTGCTAGGCTTCAGACATGTAACTATGTTCTGAAATAAGCACCAACATGTACTACATTATGTAATACTCTGGTTAATAAATAAATAAATATTATAGAACTGTTACCTATAATACTTTTTGAAGAATCCACTTGGCAAAGTAAAAGGATTTGAGACATCTCTTAACTGTTGTCTTTCAACTCGAATCATACGAAATCTTTCATTTGCTTCCATACGCTGTTCTTCTTCCTCATTGAAAATATCGAGTAGATATTCAAAGATTACTTGAGCAGCCATTATTAAAAAAAATGCAGATAGAAACATACACAACTTAACAACTTTTTAATACAATTTTAATACAACTTGAACACAAATTTTTAACACTGATTTTTTACTTATTGCAGAGTTCACCAAAAACATTGTTAATAATATGATGTTAGTCAAATATTGAACATTAATGTTTTGACATTTGACATTTTGGAGTGATTGAGATATAACCTTAAGGGGAGTATACAATACACGTATCTAATAACGACTTGAACACTTAGTTATTTGTCATATCGACTTAGGCGTGTTTCAAATATAAGTCTATGACGAATTTTAAGTCGTAACATAAAATTGAATTCAAGTCGATGTGATAAGAGTCGTAAGTCGAGATAAACCCCATAATCAACTCGTGTAGTCGTGTGTCACTAAAGACAACTACTAAAAACATCAAAAACATCGGGATTTGCGCATGCGCATTACACAATTTCAGCCGACATAGCAGTATGTCGCCGTTCGGTGCATGTCACGTACGAGACGCTTAGAGAATCAGACCCCAGTGCTGCGTCCGTTCCGTTGTCTAAATGGTTCAAAACAAATTGTACGCTGTATCTCTGCATCATTTAAACACTTCGTGGATGTGCTCTAAAAAGTTTTATGCTGAGCTAGGCATATTCCTACACATGTTTCAGATTACAACTTTGCAGTATTTTTTGATCGAGAAAGTTAGACAACGTATTTTTCAGTTCCAGTGTACAACGTTTATAAATTTTTTTAAATAAAATGTCAATTGTGCAACAAAAATTAAATAAGTTAAAAAAGTGCTTAATTTTAATGGATTTATTAACATTGATGAAATATTTAGTTTTATTTAGTTTTTGTTGCACAATTGACATTTTATTTTAAAAAATTCATAAACGTTGTACACTGGAACTGAAAAATACGTTGCCTAACTTTTCGATCAAAAAATACTGCAAAGTTGTAATTTGAAACATGTGTAGAAATATACCTAGCTCAGCATAAAACTTTTTAAAGCACATCCACGAAGTGTTTAAATGATGCAGAGATACAGCATACAATTTGTTTTGAACCATTTCGACAACGGAACGGACGCAGCACTGGCATCGCGCAGCACCGCGCGGCATCGAACGGCATCGACCGGCATCACACGGCATCGCACGGCATCGCACAGGGTCCTTTCTACATATGTGTGTTCTGTCTGTTCTAGACAACTTCTCTCTATGTCTGTCTCTGTCTTACTTAAACGGAACAGATCTATCTGCTTTGTTGGGAACACACAGAACACACAGAACACACATATGTAGAAAGGCCCCAGCACAGCGCTTATGTACATGCTCCCTTATGAACTGCGTTTGCGTAGACGAGTCGTGCGACATATAAAGGCAATTCTACAATGGAACCTTGAATATTGATTTCTGATAAAAGTTAAATAAAATAATATATTAAATAATAATAATTGAATGCGTTCCCATAACAATCTCGATCTAAAATTCTAAAAGTAGAATCTATATATTAATTAGTTGATTAACTAAGTTATAAACAAGTAATTAACAATAACTCGAATAGGAATTGATGATAAACAAGCGATAATGAATTTATTAACTAATGACCTTTAACAAATAGTAATTGCGCACGTATAATTCAACTATCAATAACAAAGTCAACGCGTTAACGAACAAATTGAGATTAGCAATAAACACTAAATAAACGGCAGTAATCTGCGATTAAATTAATAACTATTTCGATAATAGATAATAATTACGTCATCAATGCTCGAAACGAACCGTAATAATAATAATAACTAGGGAAAAGCTCGCTCAGGTAGGGAAAGCTCTATTCATAGGAAGATAGCCAGCACGACGACAATCAACGGTCAATTAGTTCCCGAAATCCATTAGGCAGCGCAACGACAATCAACGGTCAACCAGTTCCCGAAACCATTAGCCAACGACCGGCAGAGCACAAACAATTCTAAGAAGTGCTTACCCGACGAGAAGGAATGCAAGGGCGAAAACAATTCCGAGAACTGTTTACAGCAAGATGTCAAAACAAGTCCAGGAACTACTACGTCACGGAGCGTAACGGCTGGCAGGGGAGCAGCCAATCAGAGATCAGTACCCCTCCGCCATCAACCGTCATTCTTCGCTCGGCGCTCTCGACCCTATTTTTAGGTCTCATGCCCCTCCACCACCGCTATCTCTACTTCAGAGTGGGGGAGGCCTCCGAGGCAGCTTGGCGTTCTCTACACCATACTGTCCCCATTACCAACCTGGGGCTCTACGTCACAGAGCGCAACGGTCTACAGAGGAGAACCAATCAGGAGGCAGTCACAAGCGCCGCAAGTCGAGAGGGGATTTTCGGCCAGGATCTGAGCATCTACGGGTGTTCCCCCACCACGAAGCTCGCCCGTGATTGAGGGAAGAGAGGGAAGCTCTCGGCCCTTCTAGGCACCTATAGGCTTCGAAACCGACTTCAAGAGGCTTCAGCTTCCCGCTACCAGAGGAATTGGCTCCTCCCATACCCTCTCGTCAACGGTTCGGGGTCTGGGATACAAAAGAAGGGCCCCAGCCCGCCAGAGTCAGTCGCTACCGAGCACATGAGACGCTTTGTAGCTGAGACCTGGGTCATCGCCAACTAATCTGGTGCTTGTCACCGTGTACGTTGCAATCCAAGCCAACTAATCTGGTCTTTGTCACCGTGTACGTTGCACCCAGAAGCTCTAACAGTCGGTCGCCAACTATGTCTGGTCCTTGCTACTGTGTATGTTGCGCCGTTGAGTTTTTAGTCGGAAGTTATCAAGCACTCTACGCTTAGTAACAATATTGCATCAATGCGCGTAATCTGGCTCGTCTCATAATCAGATTGAGTTGTAAAGTGACGTCGACCGACCTTTTGCCACTATCATCGAGCCATCATCGCCTAAGTTTAAATCACTTTATTTATTGAAAGAGTAAAACTTAGAGTCACGCGTCACCGATTTATTGTTCGAGAAAATACAAAGAGATTGTGCCAAAATCCAGTTAATAAACAATCAAGGTTAAAATTAATCATCTTGTGTTGAGTTTTATTTCTATTCTCCCGCGACTCCTTGTGCTTTAGCACTTTACAAGCAAACGATCCCACATTCTATTCTGGTCAACTTGGGGACCATTGTAGAAATACCTTTCGGCTAAAAGACCTCGACTCGGATCGTAACAGTACATAAGCGCCGTTCCGCTCTGCTCGGCTCTGCTCTACTTTGCTCCGATCCGCTCTACTCCGTTCCAGAATTCTGAAACATGTAAAGGGAAAATCGCTTACAAACGGAACTGAACTGAAATTGGACCGGGTTTGAGCATAAGGGAAGGGCCACATATGTGAATACGCTTGCGTACGAATCCGCATAGCGCAGTGGAGTCACTAGGAAAACTTTGTAATGCCAACTTTGCAGGAAAGTCACTGTGGTTTCGTGAGGAACTTCTATTGTTGAGAGGGTTCACGAAGTCAGACTGACTTTCCTGTACAGTTGGCACTAGCGAGTTTCGCTTAGGCCGTCTAGTGATTCCGCCGCGTCGTACGCATTCATGCGCAAGCGTATTCACATATGTGGCCCTGGCCGAACAGAAGAGAACAGAGCAGAGCAAAGCAGAGCAGAGTAGAGCAGAACGGCGCTTATGTACATTGCCCGTGATGCCTCGAGTGACAACCAATCCCAGGTTGGCTCGGAGTGTCAAGTCCACTTGAGTAAGAGCGAATCCACATTACGTGCCATGAGCTTTGTGCCATGAGCTTTGTATCATACCAGAAAGAAAGTGTTATCATCATTCAGTATATTCTATATTCTCTACCTCGAAGACCTCGAAGACCCTAGAAAACCTAACCTAATCCGCACCTCAAAGTTATACTTTCATCACGTGATACATGGAGGCAAGTTCAAATTCTGCGAATTTATGCATGCATATACAGCCATACACAGAAAAAATTTTGATTGAATCAAAGAAACGCGTGATTGAGTCAATAAAATCGTGAAATTATTTAGTATTTAGTTGAATCAAATTATTTTTTCATTGAATCAATCATATATTTACTTGAATTAAAAAAATATTTTATTAGATTAAAGAAATGACAATATTATCTAAATTGAATCACATATTTATTTGATTCAAAGTAATTATATTCGATGCAATGAAATGCTTTCATTAATTCAAGAAAAATACTTTAATTGAAAATGAGAAAATTTTTCAATTCAATATTATATTGATGCGAGAAAATTTTTCTTTATTTCAATATTATATTTTATACATTCAAAAAAATAAAATAATTGGGGTGTAAAAATCTACTCTCAATGAAATACCTATTTGCCCCAATCAAGCATCGATTAAATTCAAAGTAGAGACTTTTATTGATTTAAATAAATCTTTTTTGAAATTTCAACATAGGATTCAAACGTTTGCAAGTATTGGATTTAATTGCCTATTTATTTGACTCAATACAATAATCATTTAAAATTAACGATCCATTTTATTGATTCAAAAAAACAAATTGTTAATTAATACGTGCAACGCTATCTCAATGAAATATATATCCGCCTCAACCAAAAAACAATTAAATTCAAAACAAAGTTTTATTGACACAAAGAAACCATTTTCTTGGTTGAAGAAATCAAATTTGTTAATGCGGGCAGCGTATACTCAATAAAATATCTATTAATCTCAATCAAACAATTAAATTCAAAATAAAGTGTTTTATTGATTTAAATAAGCCTTTTTTGAAATTTTAATATAAGAATTCAATCGTTTGCAAGTATTGGATTTAATTGTCTATTTATTTGACACAATGCCATTTTTAATTAACACAAAGAAATCATTTTATTATTTCAAGAAATCAAAATTTTAATGCGGACAGTTGAATTTCAATGAAATCTCTATTTGTCTCAATCAAACAACAATTAAATTCAAAATAAAGAGTTTTATTGATTTAAATAAGCCTTTTTTGAAATTTCAACATAGGATTCAAACGGTTGCAAGTATTGGATTTAATTGCCTATTTATTTGACACAATACAATAATTATTTAACACAATGAAACCATTTTCTTGGTTCAAGAAATCAAATTTATTAACGCTGGCAGTGCATACTGAATAAAATATCTATTAATCTCAATCAAACAACACTTATATTCAAAATAACGAGTTCTGTTGATTTAAACAAGCCTTTTTTGAAATTTCAATATAGGATTCCAACTTTTGCAAGTATTGGATTTAATTGCCTATTTATTTGACACAATACAATATTTATTTAACACAATGACACCATCTTATTATTTCAAGAAATCAAAGTTGTTAACGCCGGCAGCGCATACTCAATAAAATATCTATTCATTTCAATCAAACAACAAATTAGAATTAAAATACTCTGGCCAGTATGGTAGAAATCTGCGTTGGTATATATATTTGTGTTTTGAAATCGGTAAGTTCAAGCGTGCGATGGCGTAGCGGTTAGCGTTCTTGCGTATGAACTCAAGCGTCTAGGGTTCGAATCTCGGTCAGGTCGTTTTTATTTGTAAGTTTTTTCTGCGATGTAATAAATTGCGATTATTATATAGTATATAATTAATTAACATGATTGTAAATCAAGAGCGTTTAAATAATTGTGAAAAAATAAATCTTGTAGAGTATGTCTATTATCTGTATAATTGGTAATATTCATCACAAAAATCTCCTATCGTCAATAACAAAGATGGTAAGTATTAATTTGAATAATAGCAGCTAATAAATAAAATATTCAGTATAATATTTTTTTTAATAAAAATAGGATTTATCTATTTTATAGTAATAATTGTATGAATTTAATTTTACATTGAGTACCGCAAAAAAAGATTGAGCATACATTTAATGAAATATTTAGTTCATATAACCAAATATTTTATTGGATACATTAAATATATGTTTGTTTTAAAGAAATATTTTTTATGTGGATTAAAGTATTCGTTGGATTGAAAAAGTTAAACTTACGTTCACTTATGTCCAATAAAATATTTAGTTATTTCAAAGAATATTTTATTCGACAGAGTGAATATATGTTTGCTTCAAAGAAATATGTTTTAAGTAAATTAAAGTTCTTGTTGAATTGAAAAGGTTAAAATTACGTTCAATAAAATATTAAGTTCGTTAAAGAGAATATTTTATTGGATCGATTGAATATTTAGTTCCTTTGATGGAATATTTTTTGATCCAACTAAATATTTCGTTGCCTTAATTATGTTAAACATTCGTTCAATAAAATATTTAGTTGTTTCAGCAAAATATTTTATCGGATCCATTGAATGTTTAGTTGCTATGAAGAAATATTTTGTTGAACCGACTAAATATTTTTTGGGCCAACTAAATATTTCGTTGATTTACGAATGTAAAATATTCGTTCAACAAAATATTTAGTTCTTTCAACAAAATATTTTATCGGATCCATTGAATGTTCAGTTGCTATGAAGAAAGGTTTTGTTGATCCGACTAAATATTTTTTTGGTCCAACTAAATATTTCGTTGACTTAAAAATGCTAAACATTCGTTCAACAAAATATTTAGTTCTTTCAGCAAAATATTTTATTGGATCCATTGAATGTTCAGTTGCTATGAAAAAAGGTTTTGTTGAGCCGACTAAATATTTTTTTGGGCCAACTAAATATTTCGTTGACTTACGAATGTAAAACATTCGTTCAACAAAATATTTAGTTCTTTCAACAAAATATTTTATCGGATCCATTGAATGTTCAGTTGTTATGAAGAAAGGTTTTGTTGAGTCGACTAAATATTTTTTTGGTCCAACTAAATATTTCGTTGACTTAAAAATGCTAAACATTCGTTCAACAACATATTTAGTTCTTTCAGCAAAATATTTTATTGGATCCATTGAATGTTTAGTTGCTATGAAGAAATATTTTGTTGAACCGACTAAATATTTTTTTGGGCCAACTAAATATTTCGTTGACTTACGAATGTAAAACATTCGTTCAACAAAATATTTAGTTCTTTCAACAAAATATTTTATCGGATCCATTGAATGTTCAGTTGTTATGAAGAAAGGTTTTGTTGAGTCAACTAAATATTTTTTTGGGCCAACTAAATATTTCGTTGACTTACGAATGTAAAACATTCGTTCAACAAAATATTTAGTTATTTTTTATTTAGTTATTAGGACTTACGAATGTAAAACATTCGTTCAACAAAATATTTAGTTCTTTCAGCAAAATATTTTATTGGATCTATTAGATATTTAGTTGCATTGAAGAAATATTTTGTTAGGTCAAATAAATAATTTATTTACTTCAATTAAATCATTTAACGAGACGTATTCAAGCACGCGATTTAGTTGATCCAAAGAAATTTTTGTTGATTCAACTAAATTTTTTTCTCAGTGTACAGGTAACATTTTTCCACATAATTATGGAAAAACATACTCTTTTCAAATACACAAGATTATATTTAAGGGACTGTCTCCATAAGTGTGCCTATGCCTAGGCTTACTGACTCTGACTCAACTCTACACCAATCAGGTCAGGGAGTCGCCACAAATGGACCGTGGCGTGGGGTGGCGTGGCGTGTCGAACGCTTATGAAAAACGAGTGTGCTGTCTTCAAGATTATTGCATCCGTGTTCCAAGTGTTTTGAAAAAATAACTTTATTTACATATAATTTGATGTATAATTAAAGTTGGTTGTGCGAAAACTTACTAATTTTTAATAATTTTACGTAGAAAAAAATATTATTAAAACGGTAAGCGTTTTTCAAAAATCAGTTTTCCATATATGATCCTCGTTCATGAGGAAATAAAAGCTTAAAAGATATCTCCGTAATTTGCTATGTAAAATTATTAAAAATTAATAAGTTTTCGCACAACAATCTTTACTTATATGTAAAATTATATGTAAATAAAGTCATTTTTTCAAAGCACTTGGAACACGGATGCAATAATCTTGAAGACGGCAAACTCGTTTTTCATAAGCGTTCGACACGCCACGCCACGGGCACGCCACGCCACCCCACGCCACGGTCCATTTGTGGCGACTCCCTCAGAGTATTTAAAGTCAAGCCTCGAGCTTGGAGGCTTAGCTCCGATTGGTTCATTGTTGAGTCAGAGTCCGTGAACCTAGGCACAGGCACACTAAGAGCGAATCCACATTACGTGCCATGAGCTTTGTGCCATGAGCTTTGTGCCATACCAGCAAGAAAGTGTTCTTCGATATCTATGCCTTGCTCCGTGCTCTGTTCCGTTCGTTTGTCGTCTGCTCGTGCCGTTCTACACTGTTCCTGTTGGATTCCAAAAATCCAAAATGCTATTGAAGCCCTTTTGGAGCCAGTTTTATAGATAATATAGCTTTTTGGATTTTCGGAATGCAACAGGAACAGTATAGAACGGCACGAGCAGACGACAAACGGACGGAACAGAGCACGGAGCAAGGCACGGAGTATGGCTCGGAATCTATTGTACAATGTCCCATAGATATAGTTACCCATGTTAAATCCTATACCTGGGGGCTTATTCCATAACTATCTCACTGAGTGACACACGTGAGACAAGCGGTCTAGACCAATCAGAGAGCTCCTTTAAAGAGAATATCGTCTATCTCACAAGTGACACGCTTGTAGAATAAGGGCCCTGTGTGATGTTCCTTTTTCTGTATCATAGCCCTAACACGGTATTCTAAGGGCCCCTTCTCAATGCGGGTGACAGCGGACAGGTTACATATCTGTTGTTACTCGAAAAAAATTTCGTTGTCCAATATCTAACATATTGATTATGAATTTGGTAGATATTGGACAACGAAATTTTTTTCGAGTAACAACGGATATGTAAGCTGTCCGCTGTCACGCGCATTGAGGAGGGGCCCTAAGTTTTTCTCCATTCAGGCTGTGTCTACAATAGAGTGACAAGCGTGATGTCATACTGACACGGACGTTTGTGCCAGCCTGTGATATCACACGAACTGTAGGGTGGGGGTAACTGCCAACCGTAAAAAATATACTTCTCCGTGAACACCTGGGGGGTTGTTCTTAAATGATATACGATAAAATGTTTATCACCGCGTAATACAGGTATGTTTTTAGGACGAATAGTACCATTTAGGATAAAATTTTGATTTGATGTGACATATACTGTGGTAAAACGATTATGTCGCATCGCAACGCATATCGCTATAAGGGTAATTTTATATTACGCCATAGCGATAAGTTTTGTTTGTTTTTACACTTTGTATATCGAAACGTTATGCAATAAAAAATTCGTCGCTATAGGGCAATACAAAATTACCCTTAGCGATATGAGTTGCGATGCAACATAATCGTTTTACCACAGTATATTCTCTAAAGTTGAATTAGTGAAAATTGCTCCACCCATTACGAATCTAGTGATTTTCGCTGTTGCCAACAGCGGCAATGTCAGTGCAATAACTAGTACTTTCGAGGAACAGACCTACGTATACGAAAGTCGGCTACTACACCAACGACAACAGACATAACAAGCAAGCGTTACTCCGATCTACTGCACTTCGTGTGAGTAGGTCTGTTCCTCGAAAGTACTAGTTATTGCACTGACATTGCCGCTGTTGGCAACAGCGAAAATCACTAGATTCTTCCTTAACGTCGGGCGCGGTTGTACGTAGACGTACGCGATTGTACGCGGTTATGTGATTAGGGCAAATTCAAAAATCGGAAGAGCGCTCGTCCCTCTCACGCAATTTCCTGCACCACTCTGGCGCGCGCAGGCACAGAGGCCACAGATCGAGCGCGGATCCATCACACACACGTGCAGGTCGCAGCAGCGAGTAGAGTAGTAAAGCGAGTCTCGTCGCCGTGTCGAGAGAGTGTGTGTGAACGAAGCGCTCGAAAGATTCTCTACTCCCAACGGACGCCGAAGTCGTTTTGCCGCACGCCGCACTGTTCTTTCGTCTTTATTAAAGAAACGAATAACAAAAAACCATCACCATGTTTTGGGGTGAGTTGAAAATTGCCGATTATGTAAGGGAACCGAGGGAAAATCGAGAGGGAAAAGCTTGTGCCGGCGTGACGAGGCGGTACGCACGTGTGGAATGGCGGCGAACCATGCGGTCGCCAGTCTCGAATTTTCCTCGAGATAAATAAATAAGAACGCTTATTATGGTGTT
Organism: Torymus aiolomorphi; assembly: GCA_036365515.1. Taxonomy (NCBI): domain Eukaryota; kingdom Metazoa; phylum Arthropoda; class Insecta; order Hymenoptera; family Torymidae; genus Torymus; species Torymus aiolomorphi. Next base: position 217,172,626 of record CM070875.1, on the reverse strand, counting down.
AACGAGAGTATTTTTGAATTTCAGGACTAATTATGGAACCGAACAAGCGGTACACGCAGACCGTGGAGAAGGCGTTTCACCTGTCCATGGCTAGCCTCGATGCCGCCACAGCCAGTAAGTCAATTCTATCCCCTTCTTAAAGCTACTTTTCTTTGAGCTGTTGTCTTTTGAAAAATTGTAAGTGATGTTTGGCGTGAAATATTTAACATTTTGCCTCGATCCACGTGAGGAGTAGTGTTTTTTTTGACACGTGGATTTTTATGTTTACTTATTGCTTAATGCGAGAAAAACGTGGTTTCAACATCTGAAATGCCCCCCTGTATGCAAACGTTCTATTTATGTTGTTTATATTTTTGGTATCGAATGTTCTTGATAGTAAAAATTATTTTGGTCATAATTTAATTTCTTTAATAAAGAATAAATTATAATAATTTATTTACTATAAAAACACTTTTTAATTAAAAACATATAATTTCAAAAAATGTAATAAATTAGCTTAGAACACAAAATTTATATTTATCATAGTGCATCTTTCTTTTACTTTTTCATCTTCTACATTTATTCTAGAAGAATTTACTTATCATTTATGATTGTAAAAGTACATTTAGAAAACAGTTTAATTTATAATAATTTATCATATTGTTGAATCATTTAAAAAGGAAATTTACTTTAATCATAAATTGCAGTATGTTCTAACAATTATTTTCTCAAGACAGATATTAAATAATTACTATTGTAAGAAAAATTTTTAATTAGAAGAGTGCATTTTAAAAAATATTTTTATTTTCCAGGAGATGGTTTGGTACAAGTCATGATCTGTTATGATAATCGTAATTACCTACTCTGCACACTGCAGAAGGGTCAAATATGGCAAGTGCCGCTAGATTTGAATTTCGAAGAGGGTACAAAAATTGCCTTCACATGCAATGGAGATGGTCATGTTCATCTCACTGGTTACTTAATCCCAGAAGATGAAGGCCTGGATGAATTAGATGATTTTGAAGAAGATGAGGAGGAAGATGAGGAGATTCCACAGCTTGTAAGTCAAAAAAAGAGAAAAGCTGAGCTACTTGCAAAAGGTAAAAATGATTTAAAGCAAGTCAAAAAGGCTAAAGTAGAAGCAGATGAAGACGAAGATGAAGATGATTCTGATGATGATGATGATGAAATAGGAGGCCTTGAGGATGACTCAGATGATGATGATGATGATGATTTGGATGAAGATGATGATGATGAGGATGAGGATGATAGTGATGAAGATGAGGAAGAAGAAGAGGCAGAGGAAACACCAGTGAAACTTTCAAAAAAACAGAAGCAAAAACAGAAACAGCAAAACCAACAGAACCAGCAGCAAAATCAAAATCAACAACAAAACAAAAAAGACAAGAATAAGATGGTAAATGGAAAAGATGCTAAACTAGAAAAGGAACAGGGAAAACAAAAGAAAAATAAGGATGACAGTAATAAACCGGAAGATAAATCTGAACAGCAACAACCCAAAAAAAGGACTGTTGAGGGCGGTGTTCAAGTAGAAGATATGAAAGTAGGTGGTGGTGCTCCTGCCAAAGCTGGAAAGTTTATATCGGTATACTATGTGGGTAGATTGAAGAATGGCAAGAAGTTTGACCAAACACAGCAAGGTGAAGGTTTTAAATTCAGGCTTGGAAAGGGGGAAGTAATCAAAGGATGGGACGTTGGTATTGTTGGAATGAAAGTTGGAGGAAAGAGGCGACTTACCATCCCACCAAATATGGCGTAAGTCACATAAATTTTAAATTATATACCTTAATTATAATATAATATAATTATAATATAGGTCAATTAAAGTTGTACTAAATTATATTGTAGGGTGAATTCACCAGTAAATGAATGAATAAGGAAATTTCAGTTTTTGTTATTTAGTTAAGAGAATTAAAAATGGATTAAAAGCAAGTCTTTTTTAATTAGTATCGCAAAATTTTAGATAAAGAATAAAAGTAGAAATTTTATTTAAAAGAAATCTGTAAATATCTCCTAAAAACCAGTAAATGAATATGTGATCTTAGCATCTAAATACGTTTTGCCAGTGAATGAATACTTTGCCAGTGAATAAACACTCAATAGCGGCGAATTTATGATTTCATTCTTAACAAGATAATTTCTTTTATATAGAATCTTTATGTAAAATGAAATAAAAATTTTCAAAGATTCGAAAATTATCTTCATGTTAGATAAACAATACATTGAAAGCTTGATATTTTCATATATTTAAAGAAAATGTTCTTTAACTGGTAACTGTTCGGATATTGGTGAAGTCACCTTAATTGAATTCATGTAAATTAAAAATAACAAATTTTGTATGTATTGACCATATTTTAAAATATTACAGGTATGGCGCTAAGGGATCGCCACCAGTCATTCCACCAAATAGCCAACTCAACTTTGAAGTTGAACTTAAAGCTGTTCATTAGAAAGTGTACCATTCCAACTATTACACTTATACTTTAGATAGGAGATTCTTAAAAATATTTGTGAAATGTTTTTAAGAAAAGATTTTTTAAACTTCAACTTTATCACAATAAGCAGTTATCGATCTATACAGTATTTTTCAGAAGAAAATAATTTTATATTGAATCGACATAAATATCTATTTTTTCATTACTTCACTGATATAAATACAATGATCGATTAACAGTGTGTGAAATCATACAGATATGCGTGTGTATAGCCTGATCTAACGTTGATTTTGTATTGCTTTATAATGCTATCTCTGAACTTAGAAGAGAAGATTTGTCATTCTAGGATCATAAAACGGACTGCGTCATAAATAAAGTTAAAAGATAAGAGTACCTTTTTAAATAATTGTTTATAAATAAATACATGTGAAAAAAACTTTGTTCTCATTCTTTATTCCTCTAATAGTTACTTAGTTAACATTCATAATTTAAAGTAAATTAAAATTACTGTAGTCTAGATAGTTGATTGCACATATTTGCATTGTTTTTTTATTTTACAGTAAAAAATCTAAGAATGTATATTTAGCGGAATAGAACTTGGGATGAAGTTCTTATGTTTCAATGGAAGGTAAAACAAAGATAAATATTGCAGAACATTAAGTAAATCACACGTGATTGTAAAGATTTTCACTTCTCTAAAATTTGTCATTAACATAGTAACAACATATAAAAGAGCAACAATTAGCTATTTCTAATTAATATTAATCAGTTTTCATTGGTTCTGATTTGTTGGATTTCCAAGCCAAAGTGCAAACACCATTTTTACATTCCTTCACCAATTCAGATTTCTTTTCTCCTTCTTCTCTTTTACCTCTATACCAGAATTTCATGAGGATTGGTTGAATAAGGAACCGAAATATGAGTAATAAAATCGGTACTATCACACAAGGTACACAGACCATGATTAATTATTTACTTATATAAAGTACAGACAAAAATTTTCGTTTAATGTAATAAATAAGAACGCGCAGTTCTTATATGTAGCGTACCTAAAAGATAGAAAATTAATAAATGATTTTTGTAGAATTGTTTATAAGTAATCTATTACAAAAAAGAATCTTTTAGATAAAAAAAACTTTTACTTACAGGTAACTGAGTATAATTTATTACGTTACAGTAGGTATTCTCACAGAAAGTACTCAAAATTTCTCTAGGACAACATTTCTATTGTTTTCCTGCGATCAGATGATTGTGATGTAGATATGAGGATTTGTTAATAAAAGTGTAAAAGAGGTTATGTGCAAATTGAAAATAATGACAGAAGAGGTCGCTATGTTTCAACCCCTCGAATATTCGAAACATCATTTTCATAATTCGCACATTTACTTGATTGATTATACGATTAATAATACTCGATCTAAGCTTCAATTATACTCATAAATTAGTCTAGTTAAAACTTAAATAAAATTTTACTTGCGCTCTTATATAATATCTTCAGGGGATCTCAGAGGGATAACAGATTCAAATTTTTCAATATTTGAATTAATTTTTAATAAATTCCAGAACAGTAGGTATCTAGATGAAATAAATAATTAGCAAAAATTAAAATTACAAAGTAATCAGAAAATAAAAAGTTTTAGTATAGGGGAGAGTGGGGCGATCTTGTACACTTTATGTTTAAGAATTTTTTACTCTGTCTAAATTTATGTAAAAACAATTATTCAGTAAACAGTAGTTAACATTAAGGTTTTGAGAAACTGTATAAATTTTTGTGGATAATTATATCATTAATTAATATTTTTACTTTGACATTTAACAAAAACCGCTTTGTACCTACAACTTCACCCCTCAGTAGGGGTCAAGTTGTACACGGACTGGGGTCAACTTGGACATTCATTTAAAATCACTTAAATCCATTTATAAAAATAAAGCAAAGCTATGTAACCTATTTTCATTATACTTACTATACTTATTTATACCTTCAATTAAGCAGGATTAAAAATTTTCAAGCAAAATTATAAATTTTAAAATAGACGTTATATTAAGTATTGACAACGCGTAACGAATGAAAATCGATTTCATGTGCAAGAGACTAATGATAGTATGAAATACTTCAATGCAGTAGTCAATTATGACATCCGAAACTCTGACTTCTCAGGTGGTTTACCTAGCTTAACGGCAGCCGGACAAATAAATAACAACTACTAATATTATTGTTACTAGTATTTATTTAATCGATATTTTCTACATCACAGTATTTTTCTACAATCACAGCACTTTTAAAAAACAGAAAATATATGAACTAAAGCTTTTTTTAAAGTTATGAATATATGACTATATAAACTATATGAATATAAAAACAAAAATTTTTATTCCAAAAAGAAATTTAAAGCATTAATGAAAAAATATATATTCTGATAATCTGCTGTTATGCTTTATCTCCCGTAGCCTTGTTAAATTGTTAGACAAAACGTTTTCTTTAAAATTTTTAGTTTTTAATACTTTTTGGTCAATTTCAAGTCACTCATTGAGGCCACTCGTTTGATAACCGTCGGCAGTACTGGCCCACCATAAAAATGCTGCGAAAAATTCAAAATTGACATTTTCGGGGTGTTTAAGATCGCCGCTATTATTTTGTACTTGACCCCACGGATAAAAAAAATCTTTGAATACATATTTTATTCATTGTAAAACTTAGCAATTTAACTTTTGTGCCAAATTGTGAGTTTTTGTGTGTTCAAAACGGTGAAAAAGTTGTGAGTCCGTTGCGTCCCTGGTAATTTTGTACGCCGTTTCTGCAGGCCACAAATTTTACAGAAACGATCGGAAAATTCGACAAGTGGCCGTTAAAAATTAAAAAAAAAGTCCGTCGCCAATAAAAAAGGTTTGCCAAATATGTATTGTATCGAAAAAATTATGTCTACCTTACCGACAGATGAAAAAACCAATTTACAAAAAAGATATTGAGTTTAAGATCGCCCCATGTACCACATAGCCCCACTCTCCCCTAAGTGCGTACTTCGATCTATATAAACTCCGAGACTTCCTCAGCAGGAACTATTTGTAAATATTTATAAATGTAACAAGTCTTATTCGAAACACGTCTTACATAATAAAAAAAACATAAAAATAAAAAAAAATATGATCTAATAAAATGAAAGTAGAAGGGTCAAAATATTTGAATAATAAACACTCCCATTAGACTGACGATTTTTAATCTTTATTTTTTGCATACAATTTCCATTTCATCCTATACAAACTAATTCATTCACGTTTTTCGCATTATTTTATCGCCATCATATTATCGTGTATTAAAATAAAAGTCAAGTCGCGATCGATAAATCATCTATTCTCGCCCTTCATCATCATGAATAAATAATACACTTCGTCGATCGCGCGTCTAACGTAAATTTCGTTTTAAACTTAATTTTTTTCCTCGTCTTTTGCTCCCATTCTCTCGCCCTTTCTCTCCTGTCCTCTCACGCTCTTTCCCTTTCCCTCTCTCTATCTTTCTCTCGCGCACGCTTTCTCTCGTTTACATTGGAAAATCAATGGATATATTACAATACTTACAGTATCTCTCGATAAATGATATTTATTCTGTCATTCGATCTGTTACTTCGTTAATATAAAATGACAGGCACTACAGACCAGCGGATACGATGTTTTTTTATTTTTATTTACTGCTTTTTTTTTAGTATTCTTTATAATAATTTAGGAACTCTTGATACAGCACTTTTTTGACCATTGCCTGATGATGCACGCACACGGGTGCGCAAACCCAGGCGTCGCAGCCAGCAATGTCCCCGTGAAGAGTTCCCTGTTTTCTGTTAATGCTTTTTTTGTTGCTTGTTTACGTTGGCTGTTAATAACGCGCGTGTTAATTGTTCATATACTCTGAAAGAATATTCACACTCAGCAAAATGCATCGGTCGTTTTTTTTTTTTATTCTTTAAACAAACCGCAGTTATATAATGTACAAGCGATTTTAGACATCCCAAACATTTTTTTTTTCTTTCGCTTCTACAAACTGAAATATTCATTAAATTATACTGTATTTATTATATTATATATAATAATTGTATATCTATGTTATGTGTATAGATATAACCTTTAAATTTTTATCGACTATTAAAATTATAATACAGCCTGAGACATAATATAACAATTGGTGTATTTTGTAAATCTTTACCTTGCAAATAGATTGTTTCGTCCAACAACAATTATTTATCTAGTATGTGCAGAATATTTTTTAAATTGAACTTTCGATATATGCCTTAATCTTCACTAGATCGAAAGTCATGTTCTTATTTTCTTTATTTTTTGTAGCTCAGCGAAACAATCTTTATATTTATACTTATAAATTTCTTGATATACAATGTGTTTGTTTACATAATATCAACATATGTGTTTATATTTTATATTTATAAATCGCAAGACTTTTATATATATATATATATATATATATATATTAATTTATTAACAAATTTATTTTATGGACAGGAAAAAATTCTCAGTAATTCATTATAAAGCTTAAAAAGCTTTCCTAAACAAAGAGTTTGGAAGCTCATTCACCATTCTCAATAGTAGTTTTTTAACTTTTAAAATTTGCCCAACCTGTTTTTGGAATAAGAATGGAAAGACTCTGACTTTGCAGTAGAAAATAAAATATATATATAAAAATTTAATAAAACATTCAAATTATTATTTTAATATGAATATAAATATAAAATATCACCCCATCCAAGATATACACTAAAATTTTAATTTAAAAGACTTACAAGAGACTTCCTTAGAACACATTTTATCAACTCAATTTTTTCATGCACTTAAATAATTGACTTTCAATAGATGTATGTTTTCTTTGGATGTTTCAACTTGTTACGTTTCTAAATTTTTGTAAAAAAGCTATTAATTTAAAAATAAAAATTTTTACACAAAAATTACAAAAAATTTGTTTTAATCTTTTATTATTTATGTCGTAAAAAATCAATATTTTCATTTTGGCCTAGTAAATAATTATCCAAATGTTTTTGAAATAAATATATGAATTGCTGATAAAATAATGTGCTGGCAAATCCACTATAAAATAAACAATTACTTAAAAAAATAGAAGAGAAGAGCGTTCTAAAGTAAAGTCAAAGCACAATAGCTTCTGATTCCAATAGCAGAGCTGCGTTGTATCAATGGCGCGGTTTTAAAAATCGAACGTTGATTATTCATAGAAGTTCTTCTCCCGATATCGTTAATCCTGTACAATTAATCTCGCCATGTTAGGATTCATCTTCCATTTTTTTTATAAGACTCGACTTTATGCACTCATATGTCCAGGGCTGGCGTAGATCGCAAAGTACCTCTTCTTTAGGACTCGTTTTGGAACGTTCGAATAAGAGAAAACAGAAAGAAAGGGCATCGGAACTTAAAGTTAATGCTTACGCTGCTTCGATTAATTATTACGCAGGATAAGCAGCTCATTAATTTGCCTTATTATATCATAAAAATAACTCGCGCAATCAAGTAGTAGGTTACTATAGGCTTCCTCGTGTTTTGCTCCTTTGCTCTCTCAAGTCAGAGTTGCGACAAAAATGTGTGTATACGAGGAGAGATGCGTTTCCATGTTTCGCTCGTCCGTTTCGCCAGTAAAATAATAAATCTTAAGATAAGAATAACACGAGTCTTGGCAAGTGGAGAAGAATATTTCGGTTATCGTACAAAAAACAACATCGAAGCATCAGGTATAAGTATTATCATATCATTTCGTGTATATAAGAGAATTTCCTAATAATCATTTTTCATATTATTCTTTTTTTTTTATACAAACTTTGGAAGAATTAGCCCATTATTGACTCGCCTTTGATTAGAAGCAGTGTGTGTACGTGAGAGCCCATCTCTCGCTCATCGTTCCCTCGATATGATACTTGCTTTTCTTTCTTTACACAACATTTTTTCCAATTCTTAACCGAGAGTCCGTATAAACGAGCGGACAGTCGACGTTACTTAATTCTCACATATAAATTAAGAGTAGGCAAACTAAAAGATTCTCGGACACCGCGACCAATCCTGCTTACTTTTGCAATCCCAATACTCGCCGTTGTACATGTGGCAAAGGCTGTCCGTGAACGGATCCTCTTGCTTCTTAAACCACAACGGCTCGTAGCCCGAATACGGCAAACCTGCAACAAAAATCACAAGAATTAATATACACATTGAAGCTTAAAACGATAATCTTAAAATTCTGTCGCAGTCTCACCTTGCGCAGCTGCCTTCTCGGCCTCGGCCTCGCGCATCCGCCTTACGATCCTCTGCTGCTCCTCGAGGCGCAGCTTTTCCACATTCGCCTCGTCCCACAGCCCGTTCTCCATCATTCGCTGGTCAGGCCGCAATCGTGAATCCGTCGGCGCCACGCCATCCTCCGGTTCGTTCAGCTGGCAGGCTAATTCCGTGAAGTTGTAATATTTCTCGCAGTCTTCTCTGTAATTGGAAATGCGTGTGCGTTAATGACAGGAAGAAGGTGAGACTGATTGAATCGTACTAGTTCTGATTGCTTTTTTAGATTTTGAGCGGCTATAGAGGATTGCTATGAAAGTGTAATACGTGTTTACGTTCGATTTCTGTATTGATATAAAAGTTATTTTCATCGAATTATTGAGAGATAATTAATTATTAATACTTTGAATGAAGTATAATCGAAATAAAGATTTTATTTTTACAACGCTATATAAATTGTACATATGCAATAAAAAAGCATAAAAATTTTAATTTCGATAATCATACAATTTTTAAATTAACATTTTAATGAAAAGTGATAAAAATCGCTACTGTGCATTAGCTATACTCAGAGATAAATGTAGTTGACGAAGCGCAGTTACTCTGAGGATATGCTCATCGATTAGTTCAACTCAACGAAAGTGACGAAATGTATGTAGCTTAGCGGAAAGTTATTGCAACTTCGACTCCCCTACATGTATAACATATTAGAGCTGGTACTAACCAGATAATCAATAGGCATCGTAAATAACGCTTCAAACGTTCGATGCACAAATGCTTTACATTATTTAAGATGTGCTTACAATGAATTTCAATGCTATGTCCCGCTGAGTCTAAAATGGTAGATATAACTTATTGATAACCAAAGGAAAAATACTTATCACGAAAGCCACGTTTTCGTTCGTTGTTAATTAAAACTTTTAATGTAATTTTTATAAATAAAATATATTTATTTTAAATTTAGTTTTAATAAAAATACAATTTTCAAAATCATAGAAAACATTTACGAGAGCAATCAATAGTGAAGAATAGCCACAGCATATAGTAAACCAATTTGGTCATAACAGATTAGATACCAAGTTTCCTACTGAGGAAACAAAGACGGAAACTACAAAATAATAGATAAGCCGTTACATTCCATTTAATGCTCTACAATGTATGCTCTCTACAATTTGAAATCAACAAAACTCAACAAAGCCTCCACTATATACTAAAACAAAAAGGTAAAAAAGGTAAAAACTTACGCAGGCATACGCCTCTTCCAGGCACAGATATACGGCCCAGTCTTGTAAACGGGATTGTCCGGTGTGCCGGAGGTGCTGATAACCGGGGCAATCTCGATCTTGTTGTCCCAGGTGCCCTGCACTACCCACTTCACCTCCTTGTTCGAGTTCATCACGACACCCTTGACCTTGCGCTGACTGTCGCGCGAGAAGTACGAGTAAGGTATGTACTTGAGGTGGCACTTTACGCCCTGCTTGTGATCCACTATGTCCATATCGCCGCTTTGGTCGACCCACAGCTTGCCTACGATTATGTTGTGCACCGTCGTCGTCACCTTGCGCCATGTGTAGTGGTGATTACCATTGCTGAACTCGATGTGGGCTGTACCCAATGGAATCACCTGCGAATATGCATTTGTCTTTTTTTAGTGGATAAAATAGATTAAGCTGATGATAAATCACGACGATTTTGTATCGGAGATTTGTAATGTTAATTAGAGAGCGGTAGAGTCTATTTTTAAAAGTATCAAGCGACAAAGTATGAGTGGTCGCAGAATCAACGCGATGCGAATTGTTTATACAATTTGCGTGCTTTTTAATTATTCATGCATAACTGTTTTCCAGATCGTAACCATCTATGTATTAACTTTGCGCATCAGCTGTTACTTTATTTCCTAGTTATCTATATATCACCTGTGATGATTTATCTATAATTGAAAGACGGCTTTTAGAAGCATACAATGTCATTGTGCATCATTTTACAGTCGCTTAAAAAATAAAAGAGACGTTATTGTTTTCTCCTTGATTAATAATTGGGTTTTATAATAGATTATCAATAACTATTTATCAATCATTTCCAGTGCCGTTTTATTATTTTCTGAATATTCAGTGGCACGTAACCATTGTATCGACAGCAGTTTTATAAAGAACGTAATTGTAGTTTTAATTGTCACGAACGCGGAGAAGCTATATAAGAGGCGTTTCACATCAACTCTCCCAGCGTGGCGCGCGAGCTCGAGCTCGAAATCTTGCTATTTCCAACTCATGTTTATGATACTTAAATGTACTTAAAAAAGTTTTTCCGGAATTTTTCATTTTCACCTTAAAAAACTACAAAACATCTTATATCTCAAAAAGTATATTTTTAATATTTTTTTACCATTTAAATCGAAAGCTGAGCATTTTTTACATAGGAAATGATTTTTTTTCAAAATTTGCTTAAGATGTTTTCTTCGAGAAATAGAGCCCAAAAGAGTAGATGCAACATCTTTCCTGCGCTCTGTACGGCGCGGTACGTCGCGTGGACTAAGTCTGTCTCGCTACTTAATAACGTTTAATCATAATCTTTACTTGTTCTTACGAATTCTTTATAATGCATTAATAATATTTTATTAGTTATTTTATAAAAAAAGAGTCTCGAAATCTTTAGGTATTTTAAATTTTACTATACAAGCGATATTCAAACGCACTTCGCGCGTACTTTTCTGGTCTTGAGGTTATGTATGCTATCTTCATTATGTTTTTTTTTAACTTATTTAAGTATTTTTTCAAAGTCAGAACTTAATCATTTTTATACTACACTAAATGTAAAAATTCCATTTAAAAAATTCAAACATTAAATTCCAAACAGTAAATTTCTCGCGCCTTCTTATCGACCAATCAAAATCAAGCCTTTAGATGCTTCAACATGGCCGCTTATCACTTTTTTAAGAAGGGATATAATATAATACCCAATAACGAATTTTTAGATATCTTTACCATAATGTTGTTGTTTTTATTACTATAAAATGTATATGTAGCCAAATACCACTATACTTTATAGTACTTTTATATGAAAATATACTATATTTTGTTCTCAGTGTACATTAACATTCAAGAAACTATTTTTAAGTTCTGAATATCATATCTTCCTGAGAATAACTGTTAGAAAAAACAAAGAAAAATTATCTGCACTGAGAAAGAAGCGTTGGTATAATTACTATATTGCTGTTAGTTATGAAAGTCTATTTTTTTATAAAATAACCAATAAAATATTATTAATGCATTATAAAGAATTCGAAAGAACAGGTAAAGATTCTAATTAAAGGTTATTAAGTAGCGAGACAGGCCTAGTCCACGCGACATACTGCGCGGTACCGGGTGCAGGAAAGACGTTCGGTCTACTCTTTTGGGTTCTACTTGTCGAAGAAAACATCTTGAGCAAATTTTGAAAAAAATCATTTCCTATATAAAAAATGCTCAGCTTTCGATTTAAATGGTAAAAAAAATATTAAAAATATACTTTTTGAGATATAACATGTTTTGTAGTTTTTGAAGATAAAAATGGAAAATTCCGGAAAAACTGCCTACATCATTAGAAAGCTCAGGAAAAATACGTTGGAAACGCTTATCAAACAATTTTTTAAAGTACATTTAAGTATCATAAACATGAGCTGGAAATAGCAAGATTTTGAGTTGACGTGAAACGCCTCATAAGTATCACCATTCAGAGAATCTCTTTGAACTTTACGGTTTCCTTTTCAATGTAAAGTGAAATAAATGAGAGCTGGAAGAGAAACTCTTATTTGCACGAATAAAATTGTTTAATAACGAAGAAAGTTTAGATATTCAAGCGCTGCGAATTAAAGAACGCGGGTCTGACAGGGCAACTTTATAAAAACACTGTTACTCAATAGACTTTAATTAAGTTCCTTTCGTTTCATATAGTCTCGATTGATATTCGAAATAGTAAACAATTTTTCCACTTAATTTTAAACCTTTCTACTTGTTAGTCTTCACACGATTTTAATAACTTATAATACTATTAACACATGTACAATCACATTACAAACTCTCTTCCACCCAATCACCAAAAAGACCCCTCTACCCTCTTCTTGTCAAAAAAAAAAAAAAAAAAAAAAAATCATATCCTCACCTGCAGGTACTTCCCGCGGAACTTGGAGGCCATGGTGAACTCCTGCCAGCAGCGCCAGCGTCTACCCTCGCAGTACTGCGCCAGCATAGGCGGATGATGCGACACCTGCTCGGAGATGGAGCGCCAACCAAGGTCGTCGGTCCGGTCGCACTCGTAGGTCTCGCCCAAGAGCGGATTGAAGGGCTTGCCCGTGCGCGAGGCCGTGGTCGAGTAGCTAGACACCGTGAACGCTGCCACGTAGGCCATCTGCTCGTAGCTGTCGGTGCACTCGGCCGCTCTGTGGAAAATTAAAATAATCGTTTAGTTTTCCTTTTTTGTGTTCTTTTTTTTTTATGTGGGAACGTATATTTGTGACACGTGCGGGCAGTTTAGAAGTGAACGTAGAGGAGTAATACTGGGATTGCATAAAATTACGGGTTGCACGCGTAGGTATGCATATTCATGTTGTATGAATAAAACGGTGTGTAATAAGTAAAGTTATAAAAAAGGAGGAGAAATATGTTTCTTTAGTAATATCAATGAATAAAAATTTATTACACAAAAAATAATAATAAATCCTAGTTATTATTGCCTAATAACTATTAATTTGCCATAATTATGCGAAATAAAAACAAAAAATTGACAACCATTATGTTAGTTTACCCAACTATCTCTCAATATTTCGGATATTTTTAACCAATTAGCTGACAACTACAACCAACGAAATCAGTAACCGTGCTACTAATCAATTTGTTTTTCTATACACATAATACATCGAGCTATGCATTTCCCAACGATCTATCATATGGATCGTACCTCCTCGCTTACACACGCACACACACACACACACACACACACACACACACACACACACACACACACACACACACACACACACACACACACACACACACACACATACGCACGCACGCACGCACACACGCACGTACACACACACTCTCTCTCTCTCCCTCCAACTCATTTACAGCAGCCGTTCACTTTCAAATCTCCCCCAAACGGCAACAGTTATCAGCTGTGTCAACTGACGCGTATTACCTGTCGAGAACGTCCGAGTACTCGTAGTCCTCGGTGAGCCGCTGTAGCATGCTGAGGGGCTCGGAGAAGTTGACGGGCATGGGTATCTTGGAGAGCTCCTTGCCGATGCAATTCTTCATGATGCTCCAGAGATTGAGCGGGTAGTTGGGCTTGTCGGGCACGCGGGTGCGACGCTTGCGCTTGGCTACGGCTTGACCGAAGCTGCCCGCGCCAACCGAGACGCCGCCGCCGTTGTTCGACTGCCAGGCTCTCTGCAAGAACAAAGGAAAATTGGTGCTTTTCAGTGAGAAGGTTTGCGTGTCTGTAAGTGCGGTTGATGCGTGAGCGGGCATGTGATGTGGTTCAAGGTTTGCGCGGTTTTGTGAACGGTTCACTGTCTAGTGAATGGGACAGTTGTTGTGGTCTGTATCGTGGACATTGCTTAGTAGTCGTAGGAATTCGCCAATTGAAGTAGCCTTAATTATTAATTGAAAAAAAAATGTATATTCACACAGTGGGGAATGAAAAATGATGGTCAGTAACAAACTATTGTAAGATATAGCATTATTTTGTAATTTGTAGGTACTGATAACGAATATATGTGAAAAAATGTGACAATTGTGAAAAAAATTTTATTGACAACTTTAAAATTTGAATAAAATGTCTACTTGTTCAATCAACGTCATTTTCGGTATTGTATATAAAATGTCGCGTATAATAATGAATGGCTTACACTAAAGTTATGCAATACTAACATCAACAAACATGTTCTTCTTAAACATGTAGGAATCTCTTGAACACTATTACAAGCCTAATATTTACCTAATCACTCACGATAAAATCTCTCATATATTAGGCTACTTAATACAAATAAATAAATGATAATCCTAAATCTACAATAATTTCTCTTACTTTAGTAAAAACAGAAAAATTGTCTTATAATATATTGACACAAATCCACTTCATAGAATTCCAATACAGCTTGTGCGAGCGACTTTTTTTACGTACAAAAATTACTTCCTGTTTGTTCCGAACTGTCGAGCCTCGCACATCTATACAAACACATCTGTACATATATACACACACGTACTTACAAGCGCGTAAACTGACGAGCGCGAGAAAGAACGCGCTGAAAAGTAAATCGATTTTCGTCCGTCCAGCGCGTCGCGAGAAAACATTCCAAGTTTCCTTCTTGCCGCTATATTGACACGACGAATTAGGTCTCAATTAAAAGTTGTTACCAGAGCCTGCCAGCGTAAATATACTCTATACTTTACGTATGCCTCGGTTACCCCTTTCCGAGCATTATAGATACGTACAGATAAATGCAACAATCAGTTGATACACACACACACACACACACACACACACACACACACACACACACACACACACACACACACACACACACACACACACACACACACACACACACACACACACACACACACACACACACAGAGAGAGAGAGAGAGAGAGAGAGAGAGAGAGAGAGAGAGAGAGAGAGAGAGAGAGAGAGAGAGAGAGAGAGAGAGAGAGAGAGAGAGAGAGAGAGAGAGAGAGAGAGAGAGAGAGAGAGAGAGAGAGAGAGAGAGAGAGAGAGAGAGAGAGAGAGAGAGAGAGAGAGAGAGAGAGAGAGAGAGAGAGAGAGAGAGAGAGAGAGAGAGAGAGAGAGAGAGAGAGAGAGAGAGAGAGAGAGAGAGAGAGAGAGAGAGAGAGAGAGAGAGAGAGAGAGAGAGAGAGAGAGAGAGAGAGAGAGAGAGAGAGAGAGAGAGAGAGAGAGAGAGAGAGAGAGAGAGAGAGAGAGAGAGAGAGAGAGAGAGAGAGAGAGAGAGAGAGAGAGAGAGAGAGAGAGAGAGAGAGAGAGAGAGAGAGAGAGAGAGAGATGAGTGAGAGAGAGAGAGAGAGAGAGAGAGATTGGAGATGAGTGCGAGTGCGGGCGATAAATAAATATTCTCTCAATACTATTTAAGGATATACTGATTAAGTTTATTGTAAGCCATTTTACACGTGGTCTGGCAAGACTAATTACAGAAGTACAGAGTCAAGTCCTGAGGGTTTGACGGTAGAGCCGGTAGTGAACGAGCGCGGCGGGTGAAAAAGATTCATCGTACGAGTTACATAAGCGAGCACTACTTAAGTCAAATACTTAGATATACTTAGGCGGGAAATACAAAAAGATAAATTGTTTGATTGAAATGTGAACTTTACAACAACAACAACAACAACAACAATATATGGATAAAGCTTATATGGAGAAAAAAAATTAATTGAGCGAGCGATAAGGGAAATTTTCGAAGTAATCGCACGTTTTTGAGTGCCTTGATAAAGGTGCCGAGTCACGTTATACATACCGTGCATCGATATACAGGCGTACATGATGTGATTCGAAATAGCAATATTGGGAATTCCGATGTGTCAACTTTCGCGAGCGCCGAAGAAGAGACACTGTATACGCGGAGGTTTGTTTTTTTTTAGTTAATGGGCTGCGCGCGAATGAGATTGAACGGGAATAGATATTCGGGCCGAACTTTTTATTTCATATGATTTATTAGATTATTGGATTAAACTGGATTGAATCTCAATTAAAATGACCTCTTGTGACGAATGTGTGAACCCTGTCTAGCCGTGGTTCGGATTTGAAAATTTTATTTTATAGGGCTTAATTAATAACGTACTGTATATCTTCCGCTGAGGATTTATTCGATCAGAGATCGTTTGCGGTTATATTGAATTTAAGTTGGAGTGGTGTATACACATTATACATTTACAAGAGTTGGACGAGGAATCAAGATTTTTTTTTATTTGATCATTAAATTTGCAAAAACGAGCTTCTTGATTCTTGGATACTTAACTATAGGGATTGCGTAATCGTATGATTATACACGTTTGTTAGAAAAAATCCTCTACTCTGTATAAAATTATCTATTGCCATGCACACTTTAAGCTTTGGCGATCACGAAAGGTACGCTATTCGCGAATATCTACAACATCAATGAAAAAATATGTACTACAAAAACGCTTCGAATCGGTTACTTGCAAATTTTCAAATTGATTTGTGTTATTTCGCGAGAACGTTTAATCTAGAAACGATTTTTCCAATCGCTATCATAAAGAATATCTAAAATTATTTTCAATCTAAACGAACGTTGTTTTGAACTTTTTTAAACTGGATTCCTGTATAAAATGACATGTGTGTAGTTGATTGGTTTAAAAAATAGAACTCTATAACAATATCGAGAAAAATCGTGGAAAAATTACTACTTTTTGTACGTTGAGACAGATTTGTGATCCTATTCTAAGTCACTTTCTATTTGAAATAAAAAAAAAAAAAAAAATTTACAGAATTAGTAAATTCATATATTTTTTTGTTGTAAAAGTTACTACTACTATTTCAAATAGTAAACTTTATCGAACGGCGAGTCCTTTGCGTAAAAGAAAATAATAATTTCCTCAAGCAATTTTTTACCTATATATAAAGGTCTGTTTTTTTTCCTCGTTACGAATGTCAGATCAAATATTTTCCATATTCAAATATTCATCACTTTCTCCTTATACAAGTTTATAAAAAATAATAACTTCTTATAAATGTCATTCGCGCAATTATTAAGAATCTACCTGTGCCATGCCGATATTTTTATTAAAAAAAAAAAAAAAAAAACTAATTACCTGTGCTACAAAACACTAAATACGAATAAGTATATTAAAACAAATCCAAGAAGAAAAAAAGAAAAAAAAAAATTAAATCAACTCACGCTGTCAGTCTCACTGGTGGCGGCGGCGTCACTCTTAGCCGGCTGGGCCAGGGCGCTGCCAGCCGTCGTCGTGCCGTCTGTCACAATGAGATAGGAGTCGCTGCGGGTTGGGTCGGCGCTCGAGTGGGGCGTCGTCGGGTCGCCCTCGGAGCTCGAGCCATCGTCGCTCGCCTGTGAGTCGTTGCGCTCGCGCTCCACGCGCCCCAGCGCGTCAATGCCCGGCTCGCCGGGTATGCTCAGCGTGAACGTGTCCGGCTCCTGAGCATCGTAGAACTCGGCGTTGTCCTCGTCGTCCTCACTCGGCGATGTGTTCACCACAGCGTCTGCCAAATCAGAGAAAGGGGGAGACGAATATGGTTAGACTCTCTCTTTTTGTTTAATGAGGAAATGGGGTTGGAGCGATGATATAGCGCGTGATAAAGTCGAATTTGGAATAGTATTATTTCGTTTTTTCTTAAGATACAGTATGTATTGGTAAAGGAAATTAACGAGTTTCATTGGTTCTTTAACCGATTATGGGGGAGGAACATTATCTTAACAAAAGGGGAATGGAAAAATGAATTGTTGATAAATGTATTGTGTTTGTTTAATGAATAAGTGTATGAAGTAAATGGTAACTTTTAAAGAAGCAGTTGCAAGGTAACTTTGCTGAAGTAGCTGAAAATTGATTACAGGCCATCTTAGCAAAGTCAGAGATTAAAGGTGACATCTAAATATAGTCATGATGCCAAACTTCTTATCTAATCTTCCTTTTTATTTTTAAAACAGGATAGACTGGAAATTTAATTTAATAAAATGAAAAATATATAACATTTTTGAGATTTTTAAGTTCTTGAATCTAAGTTGGATTAATGAAGAATTGTAAAAGAGTCATATGCTGAATGAAAGAGTTCCTCTAAATGCCTATTCATGTCTCTCTTTTTTCCACTGGCTTTCAATAAAACAATCAGAATCAGCACATTAAATCTGGCAGCATTTTACTATACAGTATTTCTGAAATCAATTTTATATGGAAGGAAAAAATGCCCCAATTAAGGCTCAGTCATTTGTAATATTTTCCTATATATAAAATAAAATGTTACATTATATAAGGATATCTAGGGCAAATTTCCTTAAGAAGAAGAATGTAGTCTTAACAAGACTGTATAAGGAAATTCCATAAGGAAATTCCCATAAATTCCCGTAAGGAAAACTCCAAATTAAGGAGTTGAAGGAAAACAAGAAAACAGTTTTCTGTAGATGGACTTTTGATGATATCATTGTAAACTGTACATATGATGTCAATGAAATTAAGTGCAAAAATATAAAAAAAGGTTTGAAGTTTAATGCTGTTCAATTTGCTCTTTTGTATGATAATAAAAGTCTCTAGTTCTCACGTTTTGTTTAATGTTATACCTCAGATTAAGCAGTGAATATTGTTGTTATTAGTCATGAACTGATTAATGAAACATTTATAACTTATCAAGAACTTTGTTTAAAAAATTTTTAATAAACAGTTTTAATGAAAGACTTATTTAATGAGTAATAATTAATTGATATTCGTATTATTATTACCTAAATTAATAATTTATTCTATAAATATATATACAATAAAAATTTCACCAATAATAACCTCATTTTGAAGTGAGATAGAATATGAACCACATGAAGAGACAAATAAATTCCTGACAAAGCTTGATATGGAAACAAAAGAGAAGGAAGTCAATGCTACTCACTGATAAAAAAATGTAAATTCCGTTTTAAAAGTACGACTACAAAAACCACGATCGCGATAAATATTGGCGTTTCACGTCGATTCACGTGCCCTCGCGAATAATTATAGATATCAACTAAAATGCTCAGAAAACTGGCAGAGAAAACTTGCTACAGTGTCAAAAGCCAAAGTGTGAGAGAGAGAGAGAGAGAGAGAGAGAGAGAGAGAGAGAGAGAGAGAGAGAGAGAGAGAGAGAGAGAGAGAGAGAGAGAGAGAGAGAGAGAGAGAGAGAGAGAGAGAGAGAGAGAGAGAGAGAGAGAGAGAGAGAGAGAGATCTCTAGAGTACATGTCTGTCAGCAAAAAAGAATTCCAAATGTGGAATTTGCTTTTTGCTGTGGCAAATCATATTTCATGTAAAATGAAAGTGGCAAGACAATAACTTGATTTATTTTAAGTGCAGTGTACTATTTTTAGATGAAATTATAAACCATATTATAGTAAATAAATATTATAGTAATGTAAATAATATTGACATAATCTTAAATTAACAATGATTAGAAAACTACTATTAAGAAAATTAATTAATCTTCTAAAAATATTTATTAAAGAATAGTAAAAATTAATTTTTTATTTCGTAAAAAAAAAAACCAAATTTTTTTTAAAGTAAATTTCCTGGTTCTCTTATCTGTAATATGATAAAAAGAAACTCAATAACTTAATTATTTGTAAAAGGCCAAAATAATTATATTTAAAATGACTAATCATTGATGATAAGAAACTCCAACTGAAACAGTTGCACTTTAGCAGAAGATAAATAATCAGTTACCTGTCTTCAGATAACACCAACTGTAAAATGGAGTAAAAAGACAGACTGACCACTAAATTTTTACATGGATCAAAACTTTTTGTGCATTTCATTCAGCCAATTCCACACTTCAGCAAAAACCAATCTCCTATCAAGGACTCAGCAAATCTGCAAATCACTTTCCAAATAGCTAACCTCGAAGCTGCCTCAGCAGCAACAGCAGCAGCAGCAGCAGAAAAAGAGAAACAGTGATCCGATCAGCGAGTAATTAACACACGCACACTCTCACTCACTATTCCCAGCTCTGAATGTGCCAAACCCTGAGACAGAGCGAATGGTATGATACCTGCCAAGAGTGGGTATAGTCAGATGCACAGCACTTGTTACACACCTGAGGTGTGAGCTGTCACATACAGACCTACAAGACCTCTACTACCTGACTTTAAAAGATCCTACACGCGCGCACTGAGTCATTTCTTCTGATCTTCATCGACGCATGATTCAACGACGTCCCGGCTAATTTAAGACACGCACGCGATCGATCCTATCGCTCTTTGTCTCTCTCCTTTGAAGATCCCATTCGCACGAGAGAAGAAGACACGACCACACGACGCATAACCGTTTAGTTAACCATATTCCCTCGCAACGAACCTTGACAGTTGTCCTCTTCACTAGGCGTCGTCCTCGAGCGCCTCGGCAGCTCTAGTTCAGGAACCTCGCGAGCCTCCTCAGCGACTTCCGTCGGCTCCAGCTTCGCGCGCGCGAGCGCTTGCACTCACTCGCACTCTCTTCCCCTCTCTTTTCCCTCTCTGATAACGCGCGCGTTGTCGTCGTCGTCCCACCACTACTGCTGACAATTTTGACACATACGCAAGCGCGCACACACACCCGGAGATTTTATCCCTCCCACCGCCTCCTCATTCCCTCCGCGAGACCTCTCACTCACTCGCTCGCTCGTTCACTGCGTGCTGCGAGGAAAGAAGGTTAATTCGCGCGGGTAAGAGAGAGAAGATTCGCGCACAGGCAAGGCCACCTGTGCAGCACGAGCGAGCGAGCGCGCGCTCGCGCGAAAAAGAGCGAGACGGACGACGGAGCGGAGCAGCATTTCGCGCGACGCGCGATGACGCAGATTGGAGCGGTTCGATCGCCATCTGGTATGCGCTCGCGGATTTAGCGACTAGCGAGAGAGTTGCTCGACGACGATGGGCGCGCGCGCGAGGAGTAAGTAAATAGCTGCTGCTGCTGACGTTTCTAGGTTACCGCCGCGCACGAAGAGTAGTAGTAGTGCATTCTCTCGTGACGATTTCGCGCAGCATTATAAGTATACATGCACTTTTCGCTGCGCGGCAGGTAGAGCGTGTATACATGTGTTTGCGTTGCGGAAAGGCTGAGTTTGAATTTTGGCGCATAGTTTAGTTGGGATATGCGAGAGAGTATAGTCGTACTCGTAACGTTGGTAGCAGCATACTCTTAGATCATGGAGCTTTCGGGAGATATTCGAATCGATAAGTAAGTTTCCATTTCGGAATGGGAAATTTATACAAAATTGTTCGTAAATTATTTCGGAGCAGTTCTGGGTAAACAAACGTGTCTATTTTATATATGTCTCTGGGAACAATAAAACTGTTGATTTGGTCTTTTCGCTCTTTCAGCTCATTACTTTTGCAAATCTCCGCATAGAGATTCCGGAATCCCTCCCGTCGCTGTGAGAACAGCGATTAAATATTCAAATGGATCAACCTGCAAAGTTTATACCGCGCGCTTAATGCACAAGCGTCCATAATCCCAAACATCATCGGCGCATATCCTATATATATGTACGAGGGCTTAGTTAAACTAAACCAATATAAACAAACACTGACACGCGTGTACGACATCACCTACTATTAATTCTAATCAATAACCAAAAAAGTTCGATTAAACATAGACCGATCTTTATCCACCGCTCAATCATCGTATGTATATAAACAACACCTCATCGTTCCGAAATCCCTCATACCTACATACCAAAAAATTACCAAACAATCATTATACTACAAAAATTTCACCCTACAATTTTCAAAAATCTTAAAAATACAAACGAAAACATCCCAAACCGTACAATAACAGTCGCGAGTCGCGGGAGCGGCAGCCGCGACGAGGCGTGATTATTGATTTTGCGATTTCGTCTGCGGGCCAACTGTACGAGTGTGTATAATATGTGGGTGTGCGTGAGCTCGTGATGCGTCTCACCCTCTCGCGGGGGTGAGACGACGACGGCCTCGTTTGTTTGTTTTCAAAAACTCGATGAGCCCGGCGTTAAGGCTGTGTAAGGTTGCGTGAAACGCAAGTGTTTTGTTGTGATTTGTCCGGAGTTTGGTGTAATCGCATGAAAATGCAGCGAGGTTTACAAGAGAATTTATAAGTAGTTTCGAGGGGTGGGTATTTAGGAGGTCGATACCAGGAGTAATGAAAGAAAGCTTTTTGTTAAGTTTGGAGAACAATGTTGGTGCTTGAATTGTAGCCTTGAAGTGCTGAAATTGTATACATATAGAATAAAGATTAAATAATTTTATGGAGTAGGAATAGTTGGCACCAGAAGAGCGTATTTTAATTGAAAAAAGAGTTGACATTAAAATAATTTTAGTTTACGGTAAGCTTCAAACCCAACGAAACTGTTGAAAAAGCGTATTTTTTTCCAATGAAGAAAACGCATGTAAGTAAGCAGAGCAGCCTAAAGCCCTAGAAGTATGTTTCACAGATGCAAATTAAATATAGCCAGTATTAGGCGCGGTAATTAGATAAAGTGCTTTACTTTCGGCGATTTAAATTGAATCTATAATCATGGACCGACATTGGAGTCAGTGACAGCCTACAAGAATGTCAGCCCATAAGATAATTACAAGGTGTATAAGATAATCAAGTTTTATTTATGCCGCAATAATAATAGCGCATTGTTATCGTGAGAAAAGTTAACTCTTACAAGGCGCGTAACGCAATTACGGTCGATTAGGCACTTTTTTGAAATAAATTACTGTGGGTAATAAGTATAGTACTGAAATAACGAACCCTAATATTATAAATTAGTTAGAGATCAAGGCTGATCACATGCACAACCCTAATTTTCTTATTTTCTTTAAAAAAAAAAACAAATAACTTTATTGATTTTGCTGCGGGGCAATGAGAAACCACTCTGCCTCACTTTGAAAACGCAACTTTCTTGACAATTTCATTCGCGCGTCCTACCTTGCCAACAATGCATTTCAAATTCGTTTAGTTGCGCGTACAGATTCCTGCATTAGTGAACGATACGAATCGCTTTTATCGGTTCGTTTTATTATACAAAAATATATAGATTGTCCCTTCGTAACTAGAACGAAGTCCGTTGAATAAGGTATAGCAGTCGACGGGATGTAACATATGAAATATTTATGAGTGTTAAAAATATCCTCGTGTGATAAAACATCTACATGAATAATTTGCCTCTTTAGGCCTAAACGTTGGTTATTACACAAATGAGATGAACGCAAAGTTTCTAGACCTAAAAATAAATTTACAACCACTGAAACAATGTTTAAGTCTATTATTATAACAAATGAGGACTTTTCAGAAAATGTATAGACAAATAATCGCCTACACCTAATACTGTTCAGAACTTTTGAAAATTTCAAAAGATTAAACATTAAAGTAGCTTTTACGATGCGAAACTTCCTTGAATTTTAACATTTTCAAACCTATAAGAAACTATTATTTAACACTTTCAAAATACCAATGCATTATGAAAATAAAGACGACTAATGTTTAAAACTTACGTCTGGACAGAGCAATCTTTTAATAAGTTTTCTATTTTACGATCCCGATGACTGGTAGTAAAGACATCGTATTAGCTTCGTCAAGTTCAATTCACTTTGCGAGACGTCACGCGAAACCTCGTACCCGTGCTGTATTTTTTCTCTACAAAGTCTCGTATGATATCGTCGCTCAGTGTTAATACGTCAGCTCCTCGGTCTAAAGTCGTGCAGACAAATGGCGAGGAGCGTTCGTCATGTGTTTAAAATTAAAATTAATATACCCGTAGAAAAAAAAGCGAAATCGGGATTCTTCACGATGTTAAAAATTTATTGTCTACATTCAAGAAAGTTTCCTCAACCATTAAAACACTCATCCTCTGACTCTTTCTTGAACGCAATAAATTTTCGTTCCAGCCTATCCCACAGTTTGCTCTGCAAACCAAAGACTGAGCTGGCTAGAATGTCAAAACCCCCACCCTACAAAATCCGTGATTGTGTCAGGCACAATTGACCTCGTCAAATCTGATAAGCCTCGAAACACTCTAGCCAACCGAATCCATTCCAGGAAATAAAGAAAGAAAAAACGTCCACTCACGGCTAGGCCTATGTCCCTGGGCGGGCGGTGGCAACGCGTGCTGCGCCGCCTCCTCGAGGTGCGAGTGCTGCCGAGCGAGCTGTTCCACCATCTTTTCAATGCGCACCTTCTGGTCGCGCTCGTGCTGCAGCATCTTCTTCCACTTTGGCTCCTGCTGCTGGGCGAGTTGCAGGTATTCGTCGCTTGACTGCAAGGCGAAGGATACAGTGAGTGATAGGGTCTATAGATGGGGGTACATAGAATTCCCGAAGTATTTAAAACGGATGCTATTGCGTCACCTGGTCGCATGTGTACATATAGATGCGTGATAGAGAATGGGTGCTGTATATCATTACCGTTTTTCGCTTGATTCAGCTTACACTTTGGAATATGTTTTTGGATGTAGAAATATGAAGAAACAATATTAAACCTTTTGGACATTTTTAGCTTTATTAAAAAAAAAAAAAAATTGGAAAATGCATCTTTATGAAACGGTAACTATTTAATCTTAGTAAGTCGGAAAATGTACCAAAATATGCATGAAGTCAAACAGTACTCAACTTTAAACTTTTATAAAGTTGGAAGAAATCAATGTTTTTTTATTTCTGAAAAAAGCTAATGAAAGCTCATTTTCTCTTTTTGAAATCATTTTTTCGACTTACCAAGATTAAATGATTATCGTTTTATAAAGAGACTTTTTTTCAAGTTTTTTTTTTCAAAATAAAGCTAATAAAAATGTCCAGAACTTGAGTTTTTTTACCGTTAGGGTCTAATATTACGGCTTTCTTCATATTTCTATATCCAAAAATATATCTGAAAGTTTAAGCCAAATCTGTGATCCGGAGGCCTGGCTCTCTTCTAGTGAGAATTCGAAGAATTTTTAAAAAAATTTTAAACGAATTTTTTTAAAGCCGACAATAACAATAAATTTTAAATAAATAATCATGTTATGTTCTACTTCGTGCGCAATAATCAAACAATCTCATTGTCTTCTTTTGGAATTAAAAAACGTTGACTAATTTAAATTATGTTAGTTTAATTAAGTCAGGGTTACGAATTTTAATAATTTATCTATTGATTGTTGTCAGTCAACTTTAAACTGTCATAGCTCTAGAAAACAAACTTATTTTATTATTCTAAAAGCTAATAAAAGCTTGTTGTCTCAAATTTTATTTATTATATTTTTTTTAGAGTTTTATATACGAGACTTTCACGAATAGAGTGATTTGCATTTCAAGTAGAAACCTTTTTTATAATTTTTCATATGCCGACCACGACTCGAACATTTTTAGCAGAATTTCAACCGAATTTGCAATCCGAAGGCCTCCTAATCAATTGGAACTTTTATTTATTTTATAGAAACACCCTCTCCCCCCACATCAGCAAACATACATTTTTTCTTCTTATAAGACGTCATAAATATCGGTTAAAATCGTATGGCAGGAGTTACATCAGTAGATAAAGGCGGGGTATAGTAAGACAGAAAATTCCCTCAAACGTTAAAAAAAATACCTCAGATCTACTCCAAATCACGTTTTCAACCAAAAACTCTATCCCAACCCAAACATCGCAACCCACCGAGATTCCCAAGAATAGCTACTCCACGCGTCTTTCTTCACATACGCATACGCGACACTCTCCCCTCTCCACCCCACCAAGGACAGGAATAACTATCAGGAAGCAGAGCAAACACACACAGATGCTTTGTGTATATATATATATATACATACTTTGATCATGGCGTTGGCGGCGATCCGAAACTGGGTTGCCTTCTCGTTGACGGCCTTGATCTTGGCCGAGAGCTCCGGCGATATAGTCTCGAGGGACTCGAGCTCGTTCAGGGCGCGCTGCAGCATCGTGCCCCTCTTCGTCAGCAGGTCGTTCAGCTTCTGCAGCGTCTCCAGCCGTTCGGTCAGATCCTTGATCGTCGTCACACTCTCGCCCTTCTGATTATCATTGTCGTGGTACTCCTCCTCGTCTTCTTCTGAGACAGACGTGCAGTGTGTTAACGAGGAATTACGAATTCACGCAGATAGGTACATAAAAGTAATAATATACTATTTGTATGGAATTTATTTTGCGTTGAGGTTTGAGGTATTCTTTGAGCGCTAATATTTGAATTAGAATTTTTACGTATACATACACGGATAGAATTTTTCCTGAAAAATTCTATCCGTATATAGGTGTGTTCAGCAAAGGCCATTATAGAGATAGACGATGATTTCGACCAACTGCACTTACGTATAATTAAAATTTTTTGTAACCAATCTAATCTGCGCTAATAAAGCATAGTTAACATAGAAGAAAAACTACTGATAGCATCGGTCTGCCATTAGCCAATTAGCGGAATGGTGGTGACTTGTGACTATTACAGTTTCAGTACGTCTTTCTAATTATTTTAAGTTTATATCATAATGATACAGTGCTGTCAGTTATGTCAAATTTAAAATGAAAAGCATTAAATACAAATTAAACTGATTGCTTCTAATCGTAAAAAAATAAAAAAAAAAAATTTATTTTAAAATAATACTACAGCATCGTCACCGCTATAAAAGTTGTATAATGCTTCTAAGAATCAACTCCCGGTGGCATAACAATTTTTTTTATCAGTGTGAATCATCGAAAACTTGCACTCGAATATATACCATAATGAAACGATTGATTTAGTCAGACATAACAGTCGTTATCTTTATACCAATACAAAAAGTTCGAGAAAAAAAGAAAACCGTCCGATACCACTATAGATTCAAAACACTCCGAAATCCCCTACGACTTACCAGATTCCATGGCCTGTATGGCCTTAGCCTTAGCCAGCTCCAACGCGGTGACCCATTCCTGACGCTCAACCTCCGACGCCGCCCTGATATGAAAGGTCTGGGTGCCGCCGTTGCTCACGACGAACGTGCACGCGTCCACCGTGTGGATTAAGGCACCGTGCAGGGATATCGTGCCACGGCAGGTGTGCGACATCTCGCTCGGGTTCCTGGCGCGTTACCGTGCGTGTCGTGCCCCCCCGCGCGGCGAGAAAAAGCAGAAAAGAAAAAGGACGTGCTGTCAGTTATGAAAAATGTACTTGGACGCCCTCGTATATTATATAAATATATATATAGGTGATTTCTTAGATTTGAGCCGTTCACAAAAATCATACCAGAGAATAAAAAAGATGTATAATAATAATAATAATAATAATAATAATAATAATAATAATAATAATAATAATAATAATAATAATAATAGTAATAATAATAATAACAATAATAATAATAATAGCAATAATAATAATATTGATTGTATGTCGACGTGGGTATAAATATAGTACATGAGTTCCTTAGGACCAGCAGCGAAGCACCCATTGCTTTTGTTTGTTTATGTGTTTATTAGTTATAGCGTTTATAATGCGCATTTCACCGGCGTGCGAATGTATGTAGATAGAGAAGCGTATATAATATATACTATATAGCGCATGGTTAACATTGCGTGTGTGAAAATTTTCACCGAGGTATTAGTATTACTTTGTACTGCGAAGCAAAATGATCATAGCGTCCTGTCCCGGCCAACACCAATGCCGAAATATAGTTCCGTAACAGTATTGTTACTACAACAGCGATAGCCTCTCGAATCGTACTTATTATTTTTTTTGTCAGAAACTTTTTTTTTCGGTTTACAAACACAATGGCAAGGTGTAGTAGCATCGTTGGTCTCTCCCATTAAGCAGCTAATAATAATAATAATTTACAGTAATATAAGAGTACAACAGTGAGAAAAGAATCCTTCCCGGTCATGCAAAAATTAAAACTCAAGTATAATATTATCAATGTACACAAACAGTAAAATTTTAACAGAAGAATACAGAACACCCTAGATTCTAATTTCTAAGATAAAACTCTGAGAGATGAACGTTTTTTGCGCACCACGGTTTTACGGATAAGTAATTGAAAAAAAAAACGAAATGCGTGTACCTCGAACAAATAGCGTTGATGTAGCAGTGATTTTAAAATAAAATGATGAATAAAGATTATACTGCTGAGATGAAAAACAATTTAACGTTTTCCAGAGAGCACGTTCCTTTAATTCTTAGCGCGTTACTTTTACGTTTAAACAACATATAACGTTCTATGACGAAAATCGTTTTCTTATACACTAAAAAGTAGGGTATTTTATATTCTTGAGATAACTTAAGGTGAATCGAAACGTTTGTGTTGCTATTTTGAACATATGTTTCACAGGTAGGAGTAGTAGCAAGATTGCTGAGATTTTTTGTTGATTAAAAACGAATGGTTCCGGCTTCTTTGATTTTCAAATCAGCTAATTGTACGTAGTGAGAATCATGACTGGTATCAAGTATTTGAGATTCTTGTGTGACACTTTTGCAAGGTAAAGGTTAATTACATAGTTGGGATAAGATGACACACAATCTTTTAATAATAAAAATGTCTACTTAAAAGCTCTGATCCATGATATTCTGGTCAACATTTTGCCTTACCTTACATTATGCAACTACATGACTCTAAAGAAAATAATGCAGGTGCAAAGTGGTATTGTGTAAGACTCGATACTTTTTAACTTGGTGAAACGTCACAAAAACAAAATAGACCAAACTTACAAAGAGAACAGGGATGGCACATAATACAACAAATTAATAAAACAGGATAAAAGGACATAACAATGCTTCACCTTTGCACAGTGTTAAAAAAAGATAAAAAAAGGAAAAAGACAAATGAACAGACAAGAAAAGAATCAGAAGAGAATTTTGATTACTGAATAACTGAATACAAGATGTAATAGGATTCAGATTTTAAAAACAAAATCCATATCTCAAGATTAAAATAAAGTAAGGAAAAAAAACTCAAAAGAAAATTATTATAATATCAAAATAATAATTTAATATAATCATTAAAATAATTTGAAAGCACCAAATCTTAATAATTCCTGAATTTACAGTTGATCAAAACCAATATTTCCTTCAAGAATTAACACAAGAAATTAATGATTGCATTAGTAGAATGATATGCAAAAGGGCTGTCAAAAATGAAATGAAAATTCTAAAAACTTGCCATTTGGCTGTTAAGAAAAAATGCCTTTATAGAAGGGATAGTCAGGAATCGGCTTTTCAGATTTTGTTATTTTTTTTTTACTTACTCGGAGGCTCTGCCAGCCCTCCGCTTGCGTCGTGTTGATATCTTTGGCCCCCCTGTTGGATCAGCCCTAAACAGTCCACAAAAACAATATAGACCCTTGTTCATTCAGTGTCAAATTTTGAATTTTTAGGCAACAATTTTAAAATCATCTTTGCAGACTAATTGTTGTATCTTTTATTTTTTTCATTGAAGTATAATTTTTATTTAAGATTTTCAGGGAGAATGTATTTATAATTTAACTATTTGGTCTGGCTGTAAGCAGATTTTGTTGTTCTTTTTCTTTCAGGTCAATAGAAGGAGTGATAATGACACAAAATGATGATGACTGGTTCTGGGTAATGTGCATCATGAACAATAATTGATATTTACTAACAGATTAATGACTTTAAAGTTAACTTTCACTTTTTTTAGGATAAAAAAGTTTATATAAAATAACATGCTATAAATAAATTGCCATTTATAATATATCTACTAAAAATAAATCTCTGTATCAATTTGTTCTTTGCACATGTTATCCATTTCCAATGAAGATAAAGATATAAAATTATATATGATGTACGCATAAAAAAATTTTTCTCGAATGAACAAAATCAGAAGTGCTTTTACTTAACTGGCAGAGCACACCTCGTACGTTGACTATTAGTGATTTTTCTTTTACTAGACAATGTAGAATAATTTTATTCATGAATTTGAAAAATGAAGTTGAATAAAACTTTCACGAAACACATTTAAAAAAATATCATTGACAATGCAGCGTAACTGTCTTGTGAAAACATTGACTGAACAGCAACGTCTTGTAGAATCACTTAATAGTGCTTTGTGCGATAGAATTGAAAAAAAAATTTTAAAAGCAATCATGGTGCTTGATTAAAATTAAAATAAATATTGAAATTAAAAATATATACAAATTATGAGCAAAATTAAAAGGATGTAAATAAATAAATCAAAAAAGGCTTGCACCCAAGTAAAAGCAATAAATGTGGATGAAGTGTCATGCATAGTCTGACGTTTTTCTTCCTGATTATGAAATCACAAAATTTATTTATTGAATTTAAACAGTCAATGGAAATATTCATGACTTTGGGAAGCTCATGTTTTGTCCTTTTCATTTTTAATATCTGGCTTTTACTAACTTCAAATATCCTACATATACTCTAAAATTATCTACTTTACTATTATTATTAAAGGGAATTGTATTAAAAACTATGAAGACCTGAAGTTATAAAAAATTATAATTTTGCAAGTATTTCTTATCACATTTTTTATTAACAATGTCTGAAAAATAATATATAATGTTTTCCTAATTTTCAAAAGTCAATTAAATGACCTATATTTTCCATATAGTATAGAAAATAATTATTGTCTCAAAATAATGTCAAACATAATAAAACCAAGATTAACTAAATTAAATTTCTTAGCCAATCTAAATGTCAGCTAAATATAAATAGATTTTGACTAACCCTGAAATTTTTTTCTCTGTTTTATTTGAAATAATATTATAGTGTAATACTACATACAAAAGGATTTTAAGTTAGTTTTTGATAGCAAGTTTACATTTTAATAAATATTTTAGATAAACATATTTTTCAGACATTTATTAATAATCAATATAAAATTTTATTGCTAGAGAAAAAACTAAAAAATTAAATCAATCAAAAATTTAATCAGTATATAATTTTTAATGCCATATTTTATCTCCTTGATTGTTATTAATATAGGAGTACCAGACTGTACAACAAAGAAAGGCAAGAATTAGTAAGATATATATATGTATATATGGCACGTATGTAGAATTCAATCTAAATACATGCATGAATCACTTGTTAAACTGTCACACAATTTGCTGATTGAGAGCGCGAGTGTTATTTACACGAGACTTAGATATGAGCAGATGCCTCAGACGATTCCGAAATCTGCCCAGCTGGAGCCAAATGGTCGGAACCGTTCGTAGGCAAAATGTAAGGCTCAAATCTATTATCTATGAATATGAACTACCATTGGAAAAATTCTCTTGTGAACATATGTCTATTGTCAAGTATACTGTAAAATTATTTAAAATAATAATTAAACTAAAATGTGTATCTCAAGTTACAAGGTAATCCTATATACAAGAAAATGAATATGACTGCAGTAATTGAGCAATTCTACTTATCTATTACAAAATGCAAATATATATTTTGATTTTATGAAATCTGAAATAAAACCAGTTGTAACCTTATATTCTGGACAGTTTCTATGCTACAAGTTAGCTATCATTTGAAGACTCATACATTGATCATTGCCAATACTACTTTAATTGATTGGTATGATTGTTCATTAGTTTAAATTCTTTGTTAAAAATAGCATTATCTAGCACTACTTAGTCTAATATTTTTTAAATGATCATATTACTGAACAAACATAAAATTATATGAAATAAAAATAAAAATTTAATTTGTATAGTTATAACCATTCTGATAGTACAGGGAAAGAGTATACTCCAATAAAAATGAATCAATCCAAGTGACCCACTTGCTTTGTGTAAAGCATATACTGCTTTACACATTGTCGTATACTTTTAATATGCTAATCAATCAATCTTTTCAGTTATTCCCTAAACACTAATACTTTGTAGCTAATAATAATGTACATTGAAGGCATCAAAACATCTTTACTTCTAGCCTTTCTGAACTTCTGTACCAACATTAGTTAAAACAGATCCTTTAAATAGACAAGTCTCAGAGAAACATTTCCAGTAGCAGCAGGAAGGTAATAAATACTAGGATTCCTATAACACCCGATAATAATGTAATAATGCTGTAATATTGTACATCAAAATATTACAAGTAGTGTGAAACCTGTATATCTCATGTGTGTTGCTCAATTGCATCACAGCTGTTTGCAAATTATTTTAATTATACAGCAATTTAACAACACTGAACTATTGTAATAACATATGAAACATGTTATGTCATGCGACAGAACATTATTAACAGTTCAATTCATTTCTCTGGCTGCTGCTTGTATAAAGATTTACAAAAAAAAAAGATAGATTCTTATAAAATATTTCTAAGAATCGCATGACACACATAAATCTCATGCTGCAATGAATTATCATGCCAAGCACATAATAATGAGCTTAGGGACTCAAAATGATTCTTTTGGCACAGTCCATCCCTCGTAATCAAAGAGTGTCTATAGCACCTGGTTGCATCACACTCCTGAGAACTCAGCTGTATCTCCTCCAGCCCCCTCCCCTGACTGCCCTGACTCTGCGAAAGCTCCCAAAACTCTTACAGCAAAATTGCATTATCATCGAGTGCCACAGAGAGATACACAGTCACATTCACTCACACATATACACATACAGACTGTATCTTTCTCCTAAAGCCATACACAGTATAGGGGACAAAGAAAGAGAGATTGATAGTATATAAATATATATATAAAACCACACACGCAACCTAGCGCATAGACACGCACGCACGTTCCTGACACGTGTGCGTGCAGGCGCTCGTGGTGTAGGTGTGAGTGTGCTTGCGCGTGTGGGTTCCATACCTGTAGTAGGACAGCAGGCCGTCCGCAAGAACGAACCACCTGCGCTGATAGCCCTTGAGGTAGTTGGTCCACTTGAACAGCCATCCCTTCATGCTGCCGTGTTGTGGTAGCTTGACCTCAGTCGCGGCGATCGCGCCGCCCGGCACTGCCTGGTGTCCGTGCGGCGCCGCGGTCGCGGGCGACGAGGACGCGGACGACGACATTATCCTGCAGCTCGACGCTGCCTCGGACTGCCTCCTCGTGGTTGCTGCTCTAGTATTTCCGACACCACCTCCGGCGCAGTCGGCACCCGCCGCTGCTGCAGCAGCTGCCGTGCGACACTGTGTCGGCGGTCTACCCCCGACGACGACGAAACCTCGCGTCGTCGTGGTAGTAGCCGGTGGCGCAGGCGCCCCGCCGCTGCTATTACCGCCGGCGGCTGGACCGCGACTCCCGCTTCGGGCCCTGGCCCCGCCTCTGCTACGTCTGCGTCGTATGAGGCGCAGCTGACGTAGCCGCGGCCAGCACCACGACGCCCGACGACTCTTCCTCGTCCTCGAGCACGCTCTCGTCGTCTGCTGCTGTTGCTGCTGCTGTTGCTGCTGCTTCTGCTGTCGCCGCCGTCGAGTGCACTGCGGCTCTTCTGGCGCAGCCACCGAGACGGCGATAGGGCACGACAACGACCGAGAGTGGTTTAACTCGGCTACGGTTAATGCCTCGTCGGCTACTGTTTCTTCTTCGGCTACTACTGCTACTGCCACAACCACCGCTGCTTCTGCTTCTGCTGCTACGTCGGTTACTGCTGTTACTGCTACTGCTGTTGGCGAACGGATTAATCTTCCACGTAGACATGAGCGGCCGTGTCGCGCTCCTCGCGGCCGACCACCATTTTACCCAGGCCCCGACGTGTGTGTGTGTGTGTGTGTGTGTGTTCGTGTGTTCCGCGCCTCTATATAATGTACGCGGGTGCGAGCGAAAGAGACAGACTGAACCGAGTGTGTACCGCTGTCTTTGTCTGGCGCCCGCGGTATGGATCTCCCTCTTGGCTCTGCTATATAGCAAGACTTGTACGTGTGTGTTGGCGCGCTGCTCTATAGCCCGCCCCACCGCACCACCACGACTTCGCACACTCTTTTCTTATTGTGTCAGCTGCACGTACGAGTGCACGCGCACTCGACAGAATTCGTTTCACTTTCGCTCTGCGTACAATCTTATACTTATTACCTTTGATCGCAGTAAGGACGACTGTTCGGAGCAATTTTGACGCGCACACAGCTCACGTTATTATTATGTATATGTATGCTTCACAACTCGTTCGGTCACCGCGAGCCAAAGTTAAAGCAATGCGAGAGATAACACAATTAACGAGATAGAGTAATATATATAATAGGTGTGTGCATGTGTTTGTGTGTATATGCGCAAAGGTCGAGCGCGCGCGCGTGTTGTGCGGGGGTTCGGTGGACGCGCGGCACAAATATATATAGACTATTATAGACCAATGTTTAGATCTGCGTCTTATAGGTGTGTATGCATATATGCTACAGCTACACTATTATACACCCTCTCAATTCTTCTTTAGCCGTCGCGACAACCTGACGACAACGAATCTGTTGTTTTCCTCTTCGCGCGCGCGCGGGCCGCTCTTTACGTCATCCAAGAAAGAGAGAGATAACGCGTGTTTCTGCAGCTACAAGATATCTATATAATCAAAGGGTTGCGCTCGCGCCACGCGCCGATGTAAACATCAACCCACAGCACAATAAAGTACACACGTGTGTATATATGTATATATATATATCTCGAAAACGTTTCGCCGCGACAACTTGATCTCCTGCTCGCGTGAATATTCACGAAGCACTGGCTGCCACTCTGCCAGTGCCACGGGTATCTCGCTTTAATAATCCGTCAGTCAGCGTGTATAAATATAACGTGACAAGCACAGCCTGCCGATAGCGCGCTAGCAAACGTAACTCTCTCTCTCTCGCTCTCTCGCTCACGCGCACGTATACATATTACATACGTATACGTGTAGACCCGTGATGTTTACGCGCTGTTTACAGTGCGGGTGCGCGGCACACGTGAAAAACGCGTATACCTGCGCGCAGATTACGACGGCGTTGAGGGGGAGGGGAAGTAGTCAGTAGGGACAAGGAACCGAGCTAGGAGCTACTGAGGCTGAGCTAGCTCGTCGCCTTCGGCGGGCTTGCCGACTTGGCCGCGACGAGGAGCTGCGTGCGCGTACTTTCACGTGATTAGGTAGGACTGTGTGTGTGTAGTATTTATGTGGAGTCTGCGCGCAGATGGTTGGTGGTTCGGAGCACAGGTTGTTGTTGTTTTCGCCGAGAGTGGTTGAGAGCGGTTGGCCGATTGTGCGTTGTTTTGACAAAGTTCGCCGAGTGGACGGTGCTCGTTTAGGAAATGAGTTTTGTCGTCCAATTACGGTGAAGAAAATTGAATTCATAGAATATGCATGTCATACCGCGCTCGCCCTTTATCTACTGATTCACTTATGTAGGTGCACGGATTTTTCTGACATTTGTCGGATGTTTTTTTTTTTTTTTCATGTATTGGGTCCTTGAATAAGTTCTCGCGGTTTCCTAACAGATGGCGCTACCAGGACTACGTGTATGTAATTTCAGATGCTGCTAACGAATCTATAAGGAAGTACTGTCGGTAAGCTTGAACTTGAACTTAAGTCTATGTTAGTTCGCCATAGTGTAAACAGCGTTTCTTGTTCTTACTACTAAAATGTCAAGTTTTGAGCCAAGTAAAGAGTATTTGCGGGGAATTTTATTGCACTATTTTATTAAAAAAAAATCTGCAGCTGAAGCGCACAGAATTCTTGTTGAAACTTATGGTGACCAAGCTCTGTCGGAAACGACATGCAGAGACTGGTTTCGACGCTTCAAAAATAACGATTTTGATCTTGGAGATAAAGAACGTGCTGGTGCACCAAAAAAGTTTGAAGACGAAGAATTGGAGGAATTACTAAATGAAGACTCATGTCAGACGCTAGCTGAACTTGCAAAATCATTACGAGTAGATGAGTCAACAGTTTCGAAACGTTTGAAAACGTTAGGAATGATCCAGAAGCAAGGACATTGGGTGCCGTATGAGTTGAAGCCGAGACGTCGAACAGCGTTTTCTCACGTGTGAAGTGCTGCTTCAACGGCAGAAAAGGAAAGGTTTTTTGCATCGTATCGTGACTGGCGATAAAAAGTGGATACAGTACGATAATCCTAAGCGTAAAAAATCGTAGGGTAAGCCCGGCCATGCATCAACATCGTCCGCAAAGACAAATATCCATGGTTCGAAGCTTCTCCTTTGCATTTGGTGGGATCAGCAGGGTGTAATTTATTATGAACTGCTGAAACCGAACGAAACTATCACGGGAGATCGCTATCGACTGCAATTGATGTGTTTGAGCCGAGCACTAAAGGGAAAATGGCCGCTGTACGGGCAGAGTCACGACAAGGTGATTTTGTTACATGACAATGCTCGGCCACATGTTGCAAAAGTCGTCAAAGAAACTTGGAGGCGCTTCAATGGGATGTCCTACCTCACCCACCGTATAGCCCAGACATTGCTCCTTCCGACTACCACTTGTTCCGGTCAATGGCTCATGGATTGGCTGGGCAGCACTTCCATTCCTATGAAGATACCAAAAAATGGGTCGATTCTTGGATAGCTTCAAAAGACGAGCAGTTCTTCCGAGATGGAATCCGTAAATTGCCAGAAAGATGGGAGAAAGTAGTGACGTGATGGGCAATATTTTGAGTGACATGCTTTTTACTACATACTTTAAATAAAGCATCAATTTTCACAAAAAACTAATTTATTAGAAAATTATTTTATTCGTAGTAATATTTAGTCATTAATATTTATATCTTAAATTTAAAAAATACGTATATAATAATAAAAAAGTACATTAATTTCGATTGTAAATAATTTATTTTAGGTCCGCATTTCGTTTCTAATATCATTATCATTATTTTTTTTTTCAACATATAAAATAGAGTTCTTTCTTTGCCGCAGTATTTTCATTAACTGATAAATAAAAAAATAGCACAACCTTGAACACATAATAAATTTACGAAAAAATATATCTTTGAATATATTTTTCTTTTCAACAATAAATACTGCTTAACCGTACTAGGAAAAAAAAAAGAATTCGCCGCAATATTACGCAGGATTTGATGGAAGACCCATAGACCAGGCATCTAAAAGTTTCTTATCCTGAGGACCAGCGCCCAAGCTTATCATTAAACTCGTTAAATCTCCTCTATGACCCCGACCATGCATGGCATGAACGACTTTTGCAATGCTGTAAATGAAATTATAATTAATAAAAATAATAAGATGAAAATAATAGTATAATTTATAAAATTTATCGATGTACTTGGCCCATTCTTCTTGTAAAGTAGAAACATGTACTTTCAATACAGAGTCAACTAATTTCTCATTGTCAAGCGATTTCTCTAGTTTAATAAGAAGAGTCGGAAGTTTTGATGGCAGAATTCCTGTCCATCTAACCACGTGAGATCTTGCGTTTTCCGTTCTATGCTCTGCTGGCAAAATGTCAAGTCTGCACACTTCAGCACAAGGTAAGGGCACTGCCACCGATGTATCTACACCTGGATTACGTAAATTTATTAATAAAAAAAATCGCTGATAATCTTTCTTGGTTAAGTTTATTATAGAGCAGATGCTTACTAGTAAAATTGCACATTTTGGAATCCATATACTCTGGTGCTTGTGTCTTTACTCTTTGACATGCTCTTGGTACAAGTGAGCATAAACCATACAAAGATTCCAGGGATTGTACAGGTGGACCTCTGACAAGTATTTGTATTCCTATTAAAACCGCATATAAAATTTGACGAAATTGATCTCGTCCGAGTGCTCGTCTCAGTTTTCTTAAAATAGACATGGGATTTAAATTCGAAATCTCGTTAAAATCTGGAATTCGAGCATCTACACTTAAGTTAATAGGAGATTTGGCATTGACCAATGTAAAGCCTTCTTCAGTTTCTAGAATCCAAACAAAGAAAAAGGTTTTAATTATAAGATCAAAAGTTATTAAAAATATTAAAGTAGGTATTAAGATTACCTAAGTGGTGTTCCATATTAAAATTAACTTCTTCATCCAATAAACTCATAGGCAATATTTCTACAAAATGTCTTGCTCCAGCACTCAGTATCCATACAAACCACATATGAATTCTAAAACAAAATTTATATAAATTTTCAGTATCTTCAAATAAATTTGATCTTTGTAAAAAGATTTTCTCACCTTACAAAAACATGCTTTTCATTAGTAATTTCACTGAGAGCCCTTGGTTGCTTATTGGAATTGGTTTGTGATCCAACATTGGCTGTTGCTAAACGTACAACCCTTTGTGGACATTCAGCTTCTTCTGCATTATACTTCTTCTCAGCAAAATCTTGTAATTCCCTAATTATCTCCTTTAAATTATCAACAAGAAAAGGCCACATATTCAATAAAAACTGCTTGTCTCGCATAAAAACTATAAAGCTACACCATCTGCGCAGTCCTCTAGCCTAAAACACGACATAAAAATATTTACTTTGGATTACTATAAAATTGTCTTATATGAAGAAATTTAATCATACCTGCGCATCTTTTAGAGAGAAAGTATGACTCAGTACATGACCCCTTGCTTCATCACCAAAATAACAAACTCCTTCTTTCCCAGGATGGACTTCGCAACTCAAGCTCCTAAAGAAATTCATACCATTAGCATTGTGCAACAGTAACAAAATAAAGCCAAGCAGCAATTTCTACTCACCTAATACAGGCATGTTTGAGAAAGGCCCCAATATCCTGCATAAGAGATTGCTGCGCAGATAGAAAGGAGGTCCTGGTTTCATGTTCGTTGCTCAAGTACTTCAGGTTGCCTAGGCTATGACATCCCTCGCAGTTCTGCTGCAGCTCTGGGGTTGTGCAGAGGCTGCTCTGCTGTGCCTGCCTCAGCACATCCTTGGGCCCATAGAACTTGAGCTTGTCGGTGGTCTGTTCGCCGAAGCTCCGATATGTCTGCGTGGTGAAGATGACGCGGGGCCCGTGCATCTCGCAGAAGGTGCACAGCGCTATGACGGCGTTCATCGCGCTGCTGCTCCTCTCCCCTCACTGCACCAGTTCGGTAGTCCTCCTACGATGACCCGGTAACGTTGGCGAGGACCAAGACGTTTGTGACGTTTTCTCGGCCCCCTTAACATCACCTAGAGGCTGCAGTCGAGGGTGCAGGACAATAGAGAGGTGGCTGGCGAGTAGTAGCTGCTGCTGCTGCTACGAGACAATGACTCCCTCGGCGACGTTTCGCAAGAGAGGTGTGTGATTAGACGCGCGGGTGCAGTAAGTACGCTGCTGATGCACTTTTGAGGGAAAAAAGGGAGAGTTGCGTTGGGAGTGACATAACCTCGGGAGATGACTACGACGACGACGGACTCTCTCAAGAGAATGAGAGAATGTCTGAGCAAGCGAGAGAGAAAAAGTGGAGGGTATAAATATATATATATATATATATATCTATATGGATGTACGAAACTCTGTGTAATAGGGCTCGAGCGAGAGGGAAACGTGTGTCTGTGCACTGCTCCGGCGCTCTACGGATATTAATCGGGAATCGCGTAAATTATTTTTTTCATGTTTACTTGCTCGCGCTCCGTTTGCTGTTTCCGTCCCACGCTGGCGCGCGCGCGCGCGGCTCGGCTTCACGTGACGAGTCGACGAAAATAAGAACCGATAACGCACTCAGCTCTCCTCGCGACACATGACATTTCGCGGAACTGACGGTTTCTGCATTATCGGCTAATGAGACTTGTGCCGTTGTGCCGGGTGCGTGGTGTGATGGCGATAGTATACTGGCTCTGTAGTGTAGGAGCCAGGGGGTTCCCGTAGCCTTTTCAAAAGGCAAGCTGACACTAAGTGTTTTTTTATGTATTTTTTCATGCTGAATCCGAATTTCGATGGTGGATTGTTGAAAAAATCCGTCTTCATTTGTTATAAACAATTTATTGCAAAAATATTAAATTTTCGACTTTTTTGTAATATA
Organism: Torymus aiolomorphi; assembly: GCA_036365515.1. Classification (NCBI taxonomy): domain Eukaryota; kingdom Metazoa; phylum Arthropoda; class Insecta; order Hymenoptera; family Torymidae; genus Torymus; species Torymus aiolomorphi. The sequence goes on along the minus strand of CM070875.1, from coordinate 217,132,446 downwards.
AAAAATACTATCGTATTCTTCGGGTCATTTTAAACAAAAGAGCCTCCAACAAGTTTTTCGTGAAAGTGCATTCCAAAGCCGCAAAAAATTCTCAAAGTTTAAGAAAATGAGCGCGTGCGTACAATTTCGCGGCGACGCAGTGGGGCGAAACACCTAATTTCCTGACTAAACCTCGCCTTCAAGCGAAATGTGCATGAAAAAAATTTCTGCAAAAAGCTTTGGATTCCTTTTGCACCGCTCTTTCGAAAACCGTTTCCCTCGAATCGGTCCATAATGATTATCAACATGAAACCGTTGCAGTTTTAGCGCGTTGTCTCGAAAATTCGATTTGCCTGTTGAGTTGACATGAAATACACGATCATGCATGTGTCCCTCGTATATATAAATATACATTTATATTTACGATACATAAAAATATACATTTATATGCTTTTTTAACTACTTTTCTAATAACTGGTATTATTTTTGCAAATTTCATTTCTTAAAATAATGTTTATCAGCAAATTATGGTAAAATCTATCTTTAAAGATAATAATCCTTGAATAAATTTATTTTTGCGAAAAATTACTAAAAAAATCATACTTAATACTTAAAAGTCACAACAAAGTTTTATGTCTCTTTAATTATTATAAACAATCGGTAAATGTTACATCGATCCTAAGATATCGCAACTTTAACTATCAACACTATAAAATGTCTGATTTTGTCACAGCAATAATTGTCTGTTATTGTCTATGAAAGAAAACACACTTGTTTTCAAACATAATTTTTTTCTCGGAAACAAATCAACATAACCTCTTGAAATTTTAACACAATGTTGTACTCGCTAAGTGTAATAAGTGGTAAAAATTTTGAGTGCATAAATGAAAAATTTTTTGAGATATTAAGTAAAGAATTATAAACTATATTTTCATTAATAACAAATGATAGGCTAAAGATAATTTAAATTTAAAAAAAGAAATTGTAGGTAATTTAACAACCTTTTAATAAAAATTTCTTTTATTAAGTAATACTGGCTGTAACAATTTAAAAAATAAAAAAAAAAAACAAAAATTCAAAATCGTTTTTTGGTTATAAAAAAAAAACTTGATAAAATCAAAAAAATAGGTTGCTCTCTCTATTCTCCTCCGAAATGAAGAGAATAAGCTTTGTCCGATGTAAATCGGTCGATCGGTTCAAAAGTTATCGCATGTATAGTCACACACACACACACACACACACACACACACACACACACACACACACACACACACACACACACACACACACACACACACACACACACACACACACACACACACACACACACACACACACACACACACACACACACACACACACACACACACACACACACACACACACACACACACACATTAAAACATATTTTTGAACATTTTTTTTTTTCAAAAATTTTTTTCACCGTTACAAAGCATCCTCTTTGAGGAAGCAAAAAATAATAATTTTCCAACAAATGATAAAACACTTACCATCAATTCGGCGTAGGGAGTACAACGGATCAAAGGTAATAAAGGTGAAAAGCAAGAAAAAGACATCGATTTGAAATGACGATACGTAAACTTTATTTCGTAAGATTCGTACTGCAGGTAGTTATCATATATATATGTATAAATATATACACATAGCATATGTACTTGTCTCGTGCGCGGACGCGCGCGCGCGCGTCTCGTCCACTGCATTATCAATATTATCACACAAGCGCGCACGCGCGCGCGACGCGACGATCGCTCTTTCTCTCTCTCTCTCTCGTTCTTTCGCTCTCTCGCGTTCTCCTCTCCTTTCTCTCTATACTATATGTATAAAACAACAAGGTAAAACAACTTATTACAGAGTAAATCATACAGCCTAATTGTTAATCATAATAATAATCATCATTAATCGTAATATTATTTATAATATAATAATGTATAGAAGTCTCGAGCGCTTGCTGAAAATTCTCTCTTTCTCTCTCTATATCTCTCTCTGTTTTGCGCCGATACGCAGCCCCGTTCGGCATACCGAAAAAAAGAATCATCAATAAGAGAACAAACCTTTAAATGTAATGTAAAGCAGCCGCGCGAAGGGAGTTGTTTATATATACCTACACAATGTCTGTACGTACGTATATATCGAAAAATCATCGTCGCGTGGGGGAGTGAAAAACACGCGGCCGCGCGCGCGCGAAAGCAGCTTTATATATGTCGCGTCGCGTTGATCGGGCTCTTGATTAAAAAAGTACCAAATAGCACACAGCATGTGAGCGAGTACATAGCACACATACTATAATAATACTCGCGCGCGTATACACACATGACGCGCGGTCTTCCCTCCCCCGCTAGCGCGCGGAAATACAACGTGCAGCTAATGTACAATTTTTTGTCTCCTATCTACATCGAAGAACGGGGGATAGGTGTATAGTTGCGTGGTCTAGTAGGGTATATTCCTCTCTCTCTCTCTCTCTCTCTCTCTCTCTCTCTCTCTCTCTCTCTCTCTCTCTCTCTCTATCTCTCTATCTATCTCTCTCTCGCAGGCATTAGAATACAACGCGGGAATAACAATACGTCCGATGATGATGATTGTTACACTGTATATCTGTGTTATATTACTCATGCACACATACACATGCATGGCAGCAGCTACCTTTACGCTGCGTGACTCGATCGATAGCCCTGTATCCTCTCTACCTTATACACTGTCCTCTTCGTCGCCGTCGTCGGTAATGGAGCGCGTCGTTATATATGCCATCTCACAAACTATTTATGCACAACTTTGTTTACTCTCTCTCTCTCTCTCTCTCTCTCTCTCTCTCTCTCTCTCTCTCTCTCTCTCTCTCTCTCTCTCTCTCTCTCTCTCTCTCTCTTTCTCCACTCTATGTAAATTTCTATGTCGGGGATGCGCGCCCTGAAGTCGCTGTGCGGCGCTTACTCGCTAATGCGTTTTTTTTATAAATATATATATATATATGTATGTATGCATGTACATAGTTTTAGTTGGTAGGTGGCTATCCTATGTTATAGGGACTGCACGTTATGAATGTCTTATGAAAACGTATCACGCGTGTGTACGTACGTGTATGAACGTTGAGCGTGGAATATTACAGGACTGCTCTTGTTGGTGCTCTCTAAATTCGAATAAGTGAAATTCACTTCAAATAAGTGAATATTCACTTATTATAAGTAGATAGTCGTCCACTTATTCGATAAGTGCACGACTATTTACTTATTATAAGTGAATATTCACTTATTTGAAGTGAATTTCACTTATTCAAATTTAGAGGTATATATAATTATTACTCTCTTTTACGTACCATATGTACCCATAGCACGCGGCAGCGTATCGCGCACTTGTCTCGGGGATCTGTGTATTATATATACGCACGTGTATCTGTGTGTATGTATACAAAACGTATATAATAATAAATAATTTTTACATTCAATTTAATGAACTCCGCTAGAGGCTAAGTATGTCGTTTTGTTTTTACAGACCCCTTTCATTGAACTCTCTCTCTCTCTCTCTCTTTCTCTCTTCCTCCCTCCCTCCCTCTTTCTCTCTTTTTTCGGTTCACGCGCGCGAGAACACATACACATCCCCATCGTATCGGTGGTTATAACGTTGCGAGCGTTTCATTGCTTCGGAGATCGAACTGCGTTGCTTGCAAGTATAGAAAAGAGAGCGTTGATTTACGTCGAAAACGAAATTATTTGAATGGTTATTTTGATCTTGTGTATATATGTAGGCTGTTAGACAGGATACATTTATTTCTTTCTCTTTTTTTAAGCAAAATTTGTTAAAAATTGAAGATAGTTTAATAGCAACAAGTATATAGTTAAGCAATGAATATTCATAAGTAATCACCGATAATTCAATAGGCAAATTTTAACAAATTATAGTTCTTACGATCGATTATAAAAAATTAAAAATATCACTTTATATAACACTTTGTAAATATTATGAAAACTATAGTTTTTTTAAAAAATAAACGTCTTTAGAATTTTTGAAAATTTATTAATAAAGCTATATATAGTTTACTTATATAGAAATCGCTAACTATACTCTTAGCATCTTTCAATTATTCTTAACGCTTTACAACATAATAATCTATATTAAATATCTTTCACTTATTTTTTAACAACTTAGAATATATTATAAATTAATGATACAAAAAAATTATTAAAAAATAATAATACGCAAAATCTAACATAAATAAATTTCAGATTAGAAAAAAAGCGAATGAAATCTATATTCCACATATCGTCGTTGACACGCACTCAACAGAATTATACCGAACATAATTAATGATAATCTTTCATTAGAGTACGAAATGTCGCTTATATAGGTATTTACAGATAATAATAATAACAATAATAATAAGCACTAATAAAATAGAAATTAAATTATATACCTATATCATTAAAAGCTGTATATATAAGAATGAAAAAACTTAAAAAGAGAAAAGGCAGACAACATATCTGCCCCGGGAGCGAGACTTCGGCGCGCAGGTAATATTATCCTGTATCATATAGGTAAATGCACATAATCCTAAATTTATCACACGTGGTTACACTTAACAATCAGGCGCGCGCGCGATCTTCCCTCTCCCGTTCCCCCCGACGATTATATAATTCCGCTATTTGACAATATATGTATAATTCCGCACACGCGCGCACAGACACACACACAGACACAGCCATTCACTCTCTGTCATTATTATATATACTTTTGGGGTTCATCGTCGTTGTCCGTCACTCGACTGCCGGACTGGAGACGTGTAAGTACACACAGTCTCTGCGAGTCGAGATGTGCGTTACTGTTAGATATCGTAGCTCCCGTCCCCCGTCTTAGTGAGTATATCAGGAGAAATTGCACAGGTAAGAGGAGTGTGTGTGAAATGTGTGGGGCTGATGGGGTGCGGAGAATTAGAAGAGAATGTGGAAAATGAAAGCGACGAATCATTTACTGGATGACAGAAATTTTATGCTTGCTCCGAGTGAGAAAAAGACTGATAATTTTGGTTGGACTTTGATTTAAATAATTATTGGGTAAATTTTTGTTTTGGAGTGTAACGGTTGCTGCTAATATTTATAAAAGAATAAAGAGAGATTAAAAGTTATATTTCAAGAAATAACTGGTTAAAAGTTATTGGTAGAAGAGATACAAGGAAAGCAAACTACGTCAGTTTCTGATTAATGTAAAAAATTGGTAAAAATAAATAATGGTAATAAAAAAACCAATTTAACGTTAAAAGCAAATTAATCTTTTAAAAGTGTATAAAATGATCGAAGTACCACTGTCTCCTTAAAAAAAAAAATAAAGAAAATAAAACGAAAAATAGAACAAAGCGAGAAAAAGCAAAAAGTAGCATCGTCGATTAAGATAGCACGCATTGCTTCTCCCTGGTGAAAAGCAATAAAAGTGAGAGGAAATTTTGTCAATTTAACAACGACACAGCCTGGCTTATCGTTAAATTAACAAAACTTTATTTATCGACTTACATTTTTACAAAGGTAGACTTATGTAAAACACCGTCGAGTCTACTTGTACTTGCATCTCTTACAACTGTCCCTATAGTTTTTTTTCTCAATCTTTTTATCTTTTCGTTTAATTTGAATATATGTATATAGGAAGAAATTCGTCGTGCACAATTTTTGCGAGCGCTTTCTCGTCTATATCTTCTTTATCTGCACGCAAAAAAAACTACTTCGTGTCTTTAATTTAGCGATATTACACGTCCGTGTGTATTATGTGTGAGCGAGCCAAATAATAAGTGCATCCTCCTTCGAGATTTATTTTTTCATTCTTTTTATTAAATAAAAAAAGAAAAGAAAGATACTTCTCTGAAGAGATAAAAAATAAGAAGGAATATATATATATATATATATATATATATATATATATATATATATATATATATATATATATATATATATATATATATATATATATATATATATATATATATATATAAAAATAAAATTTTGTACAGCGAAGGAAAAAAAAAAACAATGATTTTTGCACAAGTCGAACGTCGATGGTAAAATTAGCCTTATAATAAAGCACTAGTCTATTTTCGTCACACTTGGAAATTTAATTTCTCACTTGCGACCTTTTCATATACGCTTTATGCTTCTCTCTCTCTCTCTCTCTCTCTCTCTCTCTTCTCTCTCTCTCTCTCTCTCTCTCTCTCTCTCGGTTAACTCGCTTTTAAATGCACTCGCCACAAGCCCCCCACAATGTTCCCTCCATTTCACAAGATATAACAAAGAGAAATAATAAAGATAATAATAATAATATATATAAAATAATATATTATAATAATGTAATAATAATATATAAATATACAGCATGTTTTCTTCATTAATCGACCACATTTGATTTAAATTAGGATAGGAGCTAAGAAACTAAGCGGGGGATAAAAAAAAAATTACAATCAAGTTTCTCTTCCAATATGATACACTGGCATAGTTGCGTTCTCATAATGCTCGCTTAAAAATAAAAGTAAAAGGAAGAAATAAAATGAAATAATTAAAAAAAAAAAAAAACAAGAGTCTCAAGGAGTCTCAAAGGAGTGTCCACTGTGTGTGTCACACATAATTACCGCAAACTCATTGTGTTATCAAAATATTACACTTCGCAAATCGAATGATTAGCTTGATTCAATGTTTTGTATCAATAATAATTTTAATAATCATCAATATATAATATAATATAATAATAATAATCAATAAATTTATATTAGACAGGTGAGTTATTAATAATAATAATTATTATTACCGTAATCATAGTTTTTTTTTCAAATATTTACAGTGTTATGACATACGCTGGGGCCCCCGCCACCATTTTGGCTAAGTTATTATTATTATAGCTACACAATTTGGGATGGTCTGTACACGCACGGAGGTGAAGCGGGGGAAGGAGAGAGTAAGTAAGAGATAGATAGATAGCTGAATAGATAGATGGATAGAGATAGGTATTGGAGTACACAATGAGAAGCAAATATAGAAGAGCAGAAAAGTAAAAGGATAGAGGCTTATACAATCTGGAGATAGAAATAAAAGAGACAGAGAGAGAGAGAGAGAGTGAGAGAGAAGCAGAGAGAAGAGTAGAGAAGAGAGTGTTATGGTCTCGGGGAGGACCCCCCCCCCCCCCCCCCCCCCCAATTCTCGTTAATTCATTCAATTATTCCGCCATCGAAAAATTAATCAACACGATTTCTCATTATCTTTTTCGTTTTTCTTTCATGGATATAAATCCTCCCACCTCATCATTATAATCACTAGTTAATTAGCAGCCTGCGTTTAGTTTGTTTTTATTTTCTTTTCACGACTTTCAGCATTTTTTGTCCATCGCGACAATCGTTAAACACACACCATAGCACATAACATACACGTACTTCTCTTTCGTTCCTTTGCGTTTGCTCGCGCGCAGCAGATATATATATATATATAATTTAATATATTTGGTTGCGCTCTCTCTCGCTCGCTCAGCACGTGTCTCTCTCTCTTGTTCCTATTATTTTTGGGGGGAGGTGCGCTCACGCGCGCGCGTCGTCACCGTCGTTCCTACAGCCGATATCAAACCAAACACATACATACATATACACACACACGCACGCGCACGAATACATGCGGAACACACTACAATTGTTGCCTCAAGCCCTTGCCCTTCCTATGTACGCGAATTAAGAAACGCCGAGAAATATGCCTAAGCTAGTCTGTTGTGGGTTGGTTTTAAGTTTTTCCTTTCTTTTCATTCGCAATAATCTTGTAAAATCTTTTTATGTTTCATATAATAGTTACTACAAAGTTTGCGACCGAAAAGTAACCGTAAAATTGTTCGTCTTATATATATATTTGTTCATACTCGCGTTCACGTGCTTCTCCGCTCCGATACGTCCCGTTATACGGATGCTTCTCGCAGTTACTTCTGTATCATAGTATTTTTGTTGTTTAATAACAAATGACCTTATGATCTAATATATTCGCTTAATAACTCTGGTCTCTAAAAACTCAATTGTCTTTGATGCTTACTTCATCGTTTCGCGTTGCACTCACATATTGTTCACTTATTTGTTTATTTTTTTTATCTATCCTCTCTACCTTAATTTAAAACATTACAATACGTGGATTGTCAATCCTGTAATCCATCGTTATCATTTTTTTTTATCTCTTAATAATCGTCCTTTTGCATCGTACAAGAAAATTCATCCTATTTATCTTTGCATTTTGTCACAATAATATATAATACATATACATAATGGTAATAACTGCATAGTCGCTACAGTAGTATTATTTTGCTTTTTTCTCATCATTCTTGAATTATTTAATAATTAATTAACGTTAAGTATACACAACACATTTGTACGATTTTACTTAAATCTGCGCTCACGCGATCAGCAACAGCGAAAAATAATGTATATATAGAAGAAAAAGACATATGAGGATAAACGGTATATTAAAATTGCTTATATGGTGTGTATGAGAGTGTTTCCTCCTCGTCTCGCGCCCGTCAAAGTGAGCGAGAGAGGAAATAAAAAACTAGAAGGGGAGTCCGGTGTATGTGGGATACACATCGTGTGTATGTATATGTGTCGGTGTGTGGGTGTAGAATTTCTTTAAAATAATTTATATATATATATATACGCATATAGTCTGTCATTGTTCACACGCGTAGCACGCAATGTCTTTTTATTACTTTAATTTCCGCGATATCTTTATTCTTTCATCAATGTTTAAAAGCCCGCTTTAGGAAATATGTTCGTTCTCTTGCTCTATCTCTCCCATCAACGTTACTTTAATCCTTCTTCTTCATATACATACACCTACATATAAACGAGACGCACACAGACGCATGCACGCACACCCATACACCAACGCGCGCACACATACTTAACTCGCGAGCGTATGCACGCGCACACATATATGGATATATATATATAAACGAGAATTTCGGCGCATCATCGGCATCAAAATACAAAAAGTAAAGAGAGAGAAAGAGAGATGACGAGCGAGAAGGAGGCAGAGGCCGCGCGAGAAGACCACTCGCGCCCTATATAATGGCATCGCGGACTATCCCGCTCCGCGCGTCGGAACGAAATAGTCACGCTCCGGGCGTTCGCATCCCCTTCCTTTTTTTAAGACAAAAAAGCTCACGTCACTATCGCGCGCCCTCTTTCCTCCTCCCCCTCCTCTCCCCCTCCGGCTACGCAGCGCTCACGCAATATCTTTTATATATATATAATATGTATAAACTATACAACACTGTCCAGGGGTGGGGGCCCTCCCACCGCATGCGGGGAGGCGATCCTCCTCTCACGCTTGCGACAACGTCACAACAACCACTTCAGCTGTCCGCCACGCACTGGCCGCCGCTGCAACTGCTGCTGCTGCTGCTAGAACTACAACCACCGTGTGTCACGACAACAGTCACTACAAGCCTTCGACAAACTTGGAGAGCTGATCCTGCGGCGTCATGGGGGTGACGTCGTTGGCGTCCTGACCGCCCGTCGTACTGCCTGGTGCTGCGGGCGACGGATGGTGGGGCATTGCGGAGGGATGTGGTCCGCCCGCCGGCTGCGAGCCCGCCGCTGCCTGGCTAAGCTGCGAGAGCATCATTTCGCTGGGGCCACCGAGCTCGTGAGCTGGCGAGTGCGTCGGCGTGACGTGGCCACCGCCGCTCGGATGGTGATGAGGCGAGGGCACGGGATTAGCGCGGGGCGACGGCACCGGCTGGTTGCGTGGCGACGGTACCGGCCTCGGCGACGGGTTCGGCTGGGGCGAGCGTATCGGTGGCGGTGAGCGCACCGACTGCATTAGCTGCTGCTGCACCGAGATGCCAGGTGGACCCATTACACCCTGGGGCGACGGCACCGGTGGCGGCGTGGGCTTCAGACTCGGCTGCCCGTATGCCTGATCACTGAAGCCGCTGTAACCTGCAAATACATACACATATACGACAGTTATCATTGATTTTGTTATTCTGAACTATTGATATGGGTTAATCAAGGGGCAAGGACTTGGAAAACTTACCCAACATAGGCGGCCTGATGGGCCTCTGTTGACCATAGGGTGGAGCGGAGGGCTGAGTGAAAGGCTGAGATCCAGCAGCCGCAGCTGCCGCCGCTTGTTGCTGCACCGCCGCTTGCTGCTGATGCCTCTGTAGCAGCAGCATCTGTTGTTGCTTGTACCACTGTTGTTGCTGCTGTTGCTGCTGTGTTTGCTGCTGCTGTTGGGGCTGCTGCTGATGTTGCTGCTGCTGTTGCTGCTGCTGCTGTTGATTCAGCATAGCTTGTATCTGCATGCGGCCTTGCTGCGTTTGCTGCTGCTGCTGTTGCTGCTGTTGCTGCTGTTGCTGTGGCGAGATCATGTGTAGACCAAGCTGTTGTTGCTGCTGCTGTTGCTGTTGCTGCTGCTGCTGAGATTGACCGGGACCCAGAGGCCCAGCGCCACCAGCTTGCTGACCTGTCTGCTGTTGAAGAGCCATTGCCTTTTGATATTGAAAAAATTTGGAAGGTTAGACTTGCAAGTTGCACTCATCGTGTGTGTTAATATTTTATAACGAACGCAGAATTCCCTCGATTAGTGTGAATGCAATGAAAATTGTTTTTGATGTGTACTTACTTGGCGCTGTTTGATGCAGGCAGCCATGAGGGGTGGATTGCTCTTAAGTATGTGGAGTATTTGCTTTTGTTGCTCGGGAGTGTTGGGACTACGTAGAGTCTGCATCAACTGCAGCAGGGCCTGCTTGCCCGCCGCCGTCTGACCGGCCTGGCCCGTGGGATTACCCATGACACCGGGCTGCCTGGGCATTTGAGCGCCCATGCCACCCATACCCGGCTGACCTGGCTGTTGCTGCTGCTGCGGCGCCTGCTGCTGCTGTTGCTGTTGTTGTTGCTGCTGCTGCTGCTGTTGTTGTTGCTGTTGCAGAAGCTGCGGCGCCTGCTGCCTCAGGCCCGGATTTTGCTGCATCACAGCATTGGGCTGGTACCTGAAGTTCAGCGTATTGCTGCTGTTTGGAAAGAAAGAAAAGAAGTTTCACAATTATATTAGTATTTCAGCATGTCGCCTATATTAAATTTTTTGATAATTCTATCGAAGGGTGCTTACTTTGGTTGCCATTGGTCCATGGAGATGAGATGGGTGCCACCGGGATTGCACATCTGTACGGGCACAGGCCTTTGCATCTGTGGTGGTGGCATGACGCCGCCAGGCTGACCGGCCACCCCGACCCCTACGCCAACACCGACGCCAACACCGGGCGTCACCTTGCCGTAGCCGACATGGGGCGCCTGCTGTCGTGCCGCCTCCTCCTGCACCTGCTTAACCACCTGGAGTACGTGGGCGGGCGGCGTCTGGGGGGCGGGTTTCATGCCGATACCCGGCTGATGGTGGGGCGAGGGCAACGAGGTCGGACTTATGCCAGGTTTCATCACCGCGCCCGTCGACATCGCGGGATTCGGCGTCGGCGGACCCGACTGTAGGGTCGACTCCGAGCCCGTCGGTCGTTGGTTCGTCATCACAGCCATTCGTCGTCTAAAAACAAAGAAAGAATTTTAATTTTAATATGATTGACGTGTTTTCTTTTTTAATAAGGTATAAATGTGTCGGTTGAGAAGTGGTTTTCTTACCGTAATAGTTGAGCCTGCTGCAGCCGCTGGTGCTGTCGTTGTTGCTTGAGCTTGTGCTTGATGTTGTCGCAGAAAGGCACCGCGCACTTCGCCTCCTGGCATAGGCTCGCGTGATGACAGCAAAGGGCGACGAGCTGCTTGCAGATCGGGCATGCGCCACTCGTGCGCCTCTTGCAGGTCTTTATGTGCGTCACCACCCTCTTCATCCTTTGGCAGCTTGCTAACCGACAGTTCGCGTCCTTGCACTGGCACGCGTGCACCAGATGCTGTATACACCTCTGTATCGAGAACCTTCGTGCCTCCTGTTGGAAATGGAGCGAGAAAAAAACGTCTTTTGTAAACTTTGCGATATTTTCAAGAAAAAATTTTCATCCTTTAACTTTCAATGACACAACAAAAAAAATAATCTTATTAAAAATGAAGAATTAAAATCTTAATTTATGCAAAAATTATGAGTAAATTTTATTTTTTTAAAATAATTATTTTGTTAATGGACGTTTTTTCGCATTTTTGGAGCGCTGCTATCGTACAAAGGAAGTCGTTATAAAAAATTCCTTGTCGAAAAATTTATGAAAGAAACTATTCCAATTCAAAAGATTTATTTGAAATAATTTTAAAATAAGGTTTATATGCGAAAAGAAGCCATAATAACGATTTGTTAGCCGTCAATTGCTGCGTCTTAAAAAATTACGAAAGTGCGAAGTTTTTCAGTCAATATGGCGCACAAGTATAACTTGTGAACATATATATATTTTAGATATAGGTATACAGCGCAGCCTCGTGATGCCATCAGCTCCGCCATCTTGGCTACAAAAGCGTCGCATTTTACTTGCGCCGAATGCTCAGACGTACAAACTTGTCGCATAGCAAACCGATTTTATTAATCAGAATTACAATATTTATATCAATTTGCATATTTCGCGTTATTCTACAGCTATTTTAAATAAAAAATTGATTGTCGAGGGAAAATTAATAAAAGCAATCTTAAATAATATTTTTAAATATTATTTTTGAAGACTGTTACAATTTAGTAAAGTATAGCATTGATATTGCATTGTATGAATTAAAAATAAAGAATGACTTTTAACTTTCTATTGTTAATTACTAGATTATTGTTTTTCTTTGAAATTTAACGACATGCACTATTTCTGTAACTTTCGCGAGTAAAAATTAAAGGAATTAAATTACAAAGATATATTAACAAAAATATAGTACTTACCGTCGGATTAACTTGTTTTGTATCTGTCGGCGATGAACCGTCGTCCAAGTCCAAACCAAGTTTCTCCATAACGTGTGGATGACCTTCTTTTTCTTTACAACTTAGACACAAATCGAAGTCCTGTAAAAAATTGAAAACAAGATTGAGTAAAGATCTTTTTAATATATAGAATCCTCTGTAATAGCATTAGAGCTGTTACTCATAATGGTCAAACAAAATTTCAAAATAGAATTAACTAAAATCAACATTTAGAATTATTTTAGAAGAATAAAGGAAAAATTAATATAAAAAAAATCTATACTCACATCGCACACCGTACAGTGATACCTCGTCTCGACGTGACTCTTACACTTATTACAATTGTATACAAATTTATCTGAACCTTGATTGTGTAATTCATATAACATGGACATCGAGCTAAATTTCGCTCTTCTAAGAGATGAGAATTCGTAATGCTTTTCTTTCGCCATCGTGAGGAAAGCATCGCGACCATCCATCAAATCACAATTGAGTATTGGATCTGGGTCTTGGATTGGCTGTACACAAACAATAGAAAATTAATTCAAAGAAACGTTCAAAATATTGTTTTAATGTTCAATTTTCATTTTCTGAAACTTACCGCTAAACTAGCCGCACTTTGGGCACTGTGGAGTCTGATAACGAAAAATACTTCTTTATGTTTCTCCATAGTGGCAAAAATTTTAGCTGAGAGATCATTTCCAGTTTGTGGAGTATTCGACTTTTTGCTGTTCTTTCTTTGATTTGCTTTGGACTTGTTAGACTTTTTCGCCTTCTTCTGCCCTTTCTTCTTGCCATCAGGTCCAGTTTCTGAATCCTCAGACAGGGAGAAAATCTGCAATCCAAGTAGAATATTTTAACGTAACATCTTTCTTCGTAACAAGAATTTTAATTTATTTCTATTTAAAATGTCAACTGGTTGTGTACTCACATTAGCAGCAGCCGCGGCTTCCGCAGCTTCGGCCTGCTTGCGTTTCTCCTCTTCTTCTTGGTTCAATTCCTTTATGCTCTCTTCGAGAACGTTAGGCCAGAAATCACCTTCGAAATAGGGCAGATCTGCAGCAGACGACAATTTATCTTCCATGGCTTGTTTTAAGATGTCCTGAAAAAAATATAAAGCATATTTTTATAACTGTCCACTAGAAATGTCACGAAGAAGAAAAGTTAAAGGTGAAAAATGTTATCCATTTAACCTATGTCCAAATCATAATGTGTCATAAAAACATTAGCTTTTTAATGGAAACATTACTGTAAGTCTCACTAGACACCTGAGTGACAATATTGACAAACAGGTAACACTGAGACTAAAGATATTCGTACCAAAATGCAATTTTTAATTTTTAAGTAATTTCATATTAATGAACAATGAATTATATCAAAATCAACAAAAAAAAAAGTAATATTAAAAATGCACTCACTTTGTAATCCAATACTATTCTTTCCACGATGCCTTTGTCTAGCATTTTCTTGTACCATTCTTGTAATCTCTTGGGCTTTGGAATTTTCTGATCTCCGGGATGGCAGTGGAAAATGTAATCGTCACCTTCAGACGGCGGACACGCCCAAATGTGAGCCATTGTGTAACCAAGTTGTTTAGCGTAATCCAGATAACCAAGCAGAATCTCGTGATAGACTGCCGTCCTGAACTGCCTGGGCCTGAAGAAGTGCACCGAGTCGAGGTAGGCGATGTAGACGCGCCTCGTATTGGGCGGCGTGCACTCGCTGCCGTACTCCTGAACGTGCATGCCGAAGAAGCAGACGTCCGTGCCGTCGACTTCCTCAAAGGCAAACAGAGCCTTGGCGCGATAGGGAAACTCACCGGGCATATCACCGTTCTCGACAAAACGACTCCTCATGCCTGGTTTCACCTCCACAACCTTGTCGCTCGAGGCGACGACGCGTATCGCCACTTCGCCAGCGCCTGCCTCCTTCTTCTTCAGGAAGTTGTTTACTCGGGTCTCGATATACGTACCGAGCTTCGTCGTGGGTAGCCGTTTCGCGCTGAACTTGTTCTCCTTGCGCTTCGAGGCCTTCTTCTTCAAGCAATTATCACAGGTGTATCTGGAATCAGAGGAACAACACAGATGTGCGTTATAAGGCATTGTTATGTTTGTTACTCGTGGAATAATTCTATTCGAGTAGTTTGGAAACTCACCCCACTGGCCAAATAGCTTCCATGTGTAGTACGCATATTTGATGTACTTTCCTGCCGCAATCTGTACATATGACAAATGGCTCTTGCTCCAAATGATCGTTTTTCATTTCTTGAAATTCTTCTTTTTTAATGACACTGAAAAGAATTGATAATTCAGACTAAATGTTGATTGTGCAAATACTTTTATATAAAGTTCCTAAAGTTTCAATTTATAAATTTATTTTCAAGATTTAATCTATTTTTTGATAGCTTAAATAAAAACTTTTATCATTTGAATTCATCTTTTAGTTAATAATTTAGCTATTCTGCTATATAAGTGATTAAGTGCGTAAAAAGCAAATACGTTACCAAACTAATGAAATTTAAATTTCACCAAAGTTCACTCAATTTCACTACAAATTCACTAAGGACCTTTTTCTGAGAAAAAACAAAAACAAAGATAAGAAGAAAATACTTACGTTTGTGGTTGTGTAGGATCGTCGCCTAACGTCACCGTATCTCCAGGAATGTCGTTGAAACATTTTTGACAAAAGGTGTATCTGTCAGAAACAAGACCATATGACTTTACACTATTTGCATTAAACATCCGATTTTCAATCCAAAATGAAAGGATTTTATCGGACATTCGGATTATTATTTATTTTATTCGTTTTTTTTTTTTTTTAATGGATATATAATCGTTAGTCATGTTTACGCAGGCGAATGCGATTTCGTGAGTCCAGCAAAACGTGCACAATTTTTTTCGGGAACGGCATTCCACAATCGATGAAGGATGCATATGGACGTGCGTTATTTCGTATTTGTTATTTTTTTTGTTGATGTTTATTTTTGGATTGCCAATTGATAATTTGCGGTCCGTTATTGTGAGTGCAATTTTTAATGGTGAACGATTCGTGTGTTATTTTTTTTTTATTTTCCGATTATTTCGTTATGATAATTTTGCGATTCCATTGGTAATTCAGTATAATGCCGATATTCAGTCAATCATCCGAGTGTCCAAGCAACCAATTGATTTGCGATCGATGGCGAAGAGGTTGTGGCATAAGGAGAAACGAGAGAACGTAGGCAACACAAGAAGCAAGCGGCAAACACGGATTGTGGTGTGTGCGTGTGTGCGCAATCCGTGGAGGTGGTTTTTCAAGGAGGGTACATACAAAGAAGAGAACAATAGTGCCATGGTTAGACAAATAATACGTTGTAAAAACACAAGCTAAATGTTACATATGCAAATAAAATAAAACATTATAACATGGTACAATATCCTTTTTTATGTGGAATATTTATACATATGTGAAATTTAATCTCGGGGTAAGGTGCTTCAGATCAAACATTTAAAATTTTTTTTTTACGTAATTAATGAAACTCATTAAAAATTCTGTAATATATGATAGGCAAACATTGAAATTATTCGAATTTCTTTTCATAAAATGAATGATATAGAAGCTTGATGAAAAGCTGATGCATTTTTTTTAATATAAAATTCGTGAAAGTACTGTAAGGCAATTCTTAGATAACATTATATAGTCGTATTTGATTCATTGGAAACCCTTATAAACAAGCCTTATAAAACTTTCTGAATTTTAAAAGATGGCAAATTTTGAAGTGAAGTACCTTCATGATATTCTTACAGTTAACTAGTGAATCAAATTTCACAAATAATTAGAATGACTTCAGTGTTAATAAGATATCCTTATGGCTTAGTAATTAAGAAAAAATGTGAGGTAACATAGAAATGAATGTAATAAAAAGCTTATGTTTTGCAAATGCAGGAAGGCATTAATGATGACTTATTATGACTGAAGCTTTGTTTACAACCGCTTTAGGAAGGCTAAACAGAAAAACTTGTATATCATTCATTTAAATGTGACATTTATTACTAATGCATATGTTATCGATATAATTTTATGAAAAAACGACATTCATCTAAGACAAAAATTGAGTATGTTTCTATGTATGTAACCTTCCATAGTATAATGAATTTGTGCTCCAATGAAATCTTAAATATCTTTCAGGCAAGGTGACTAGCCCATATTAGCTAAGAAGCCAAGACGAGTTAATTAATTAGCCTTCCAAATCAAACTGGTGTACACCAAATATACCCACACATCGTTTACGAAATGAAAACAAAGGGAGAAAATGTACCGGTCACACTGTTTATTTATAATGTATTAGAACACACTAAGGGGCTAGAACTATCGTGTCTTATCAATACAGATATACCCTAAGTATGCTACGAGGATGAATTTTTTATTTTATTCGTGCATGGTGTATGGATAAATACATATGTGATGAGTTATATTTAAAAAAATTTTATGTTATACTTCTTCACCAGTAATGTCTGAATGTTATTGCATCAATGACTTTAATGAAAAATTCTCTTCAAATACGTATTTACTTAATATAAAAACTGTACAATGTGAACGAAACTTATGTATTATGTGAGCAGAAACGTAAAAGAAAAACTGACCTGTTTTGGTAAGAGTAGTATTTAGCGTCCCTTGGAATTGTGCAGAGTTGTTTACCATAACAACATAGTACTTGAGGATTAAATGTGTACTTTCTGCCGCAACAATAACCTAGTGCTTGCATCACAGGATCAATTTCTTTCTCGAAGACCTCCGATAACTATAAAAGGACGAATTTTCATTATTATCAATTGCGTTCAGAACCATGCTTGTTATAAAAATTAAAGACACACAATATCACAAAACTAACTAACCTTTGTACAATATCTATAAACTTTGGAAGTCTTGCGATTGTACAGCCAGGCATTCTCAAACATCATCCACACGTCGTCGACGTACTGCCAGGGATCGCTGTACTGGCCCGTGTCGAGTTTCCGCTTTATCGTCGACAGGTCCATGGGCTTTTTCACGATATCGAAGTAATCAGGTATGGCGAGCGCCTGCGGATCAACGGGCTGTCGAAACGGTAGCGACTCAGGATCCTGCCTGTAGAGCTTCTCGAGGGTCGGCATGAGCGCCTGCCTCAACTCGTCGGGTTTGAACAGGCAAACCGGTGGCTTCTTGTCGGTCGAACTAGTGCTCGATGGTATTGGCTCCGGCATCGCTGGCTTTATATCACTACTCGACGATTCTTGGCTCATACCCGAGACCATCTCCTCTTTGATGCCCGATTCCTCCTAAAAACGAAATTTCGTTCGTTAGTAAATCTCATATTTTTTTATCAATTTATCACAATGTCTTAAGGATTCGTAGTTTACCTTTATGGTGGCAGAGCCGCTAGCGTCGCCGGCTCCCTCCTCCATGGGCTCCTGCTTGATCTCAGTCTTGATCTGCATGCTGCTGGTTGTCATGTCGTTGTTGACGTTTTTGCCGGTGCCGCTGCCACTGTCGGATCTACCCTCGCCACCTTCTTCTTGATCCATCTCCATTTTCACGTTCGTCTCCTCTTCCATGTTGTCAAGCTTACCCTTCTCGTTGTTCATGACGGGACTGGGTGAGTTGTCCTGATCTAGGGCTGCCGTGATCGCAGCCATCTGCGACGACATGGATGAGGTGCGAGGCGCATTTAGAGCTGCGCGCTCTTGCGAGCTCATGCCCTTGCCCAGGCCCGCAGGGGACGGAGTCGTGCTTGGATGCGGAGGCGTTTGATTGGCGCTCACCACCTGCGAAGGTGTCATCAGTGATGGCACGAGAGGCGTGTTGGGCGTGGAAGTCACCGACTGTGGCCCGTTGGTCATGGGCGCGGTGCCGGGACTGGGTCCGCTTGACGCGGGCGGCGGAATCGTCTGAGGCGTCGAGACCGACAGTCCGGTATCGTTCGGCGTCGTCGCCGAGAGTGGACGATTGGCAAGGAACTGTTGCTGCTGCTGATTCTGCTGCTGCTGGTTTTGTTGCTGTTGCTGCTGCTGCGACTGCTGCATACCGCTGAAGGGAGATGGCGCTTGGGGTATCGACGACGCCGTAACGTTTTGACTCGCCGTGCTCGTCGGTTGCGCCTGCTGCTGCGCGGCTTGCGCCGCCTGCGCCGCTAGTCTCGCCTTCATGATGTCCGTAAATTGGCTCTGATTGTGGATGGGCGAGCTGTTGGATAGACCCGTCGTGCCGTTGGACGCGGGGAATTGACTAGTCGCCACGGATGCCGTGGTTGTGGTGAGGTTCGCCTGGGACATCTGGGGCTGACCGAACGGACTCAGACCCGGATTGGTCACCATGTTGGACGTCGGCCCGGACTGCCCGTTGGGGCTTGGGCCCGCCGGGCCCACCATCATTCCTTGCTGCTGCTGCTGTTGTTGCTGTGCTTGAACCTGCTGTTAAACATAGAGAAGAATATTTTTGTAATATTAAAGGTATGCCGCCATCCATTTTTTATGTTAAGTACTTGAAGACGATCTTTGGACACAAAAGTGAAAAGATCTTGGGTGTTTTTTAGCAACGTTTCGCTGGCTTAGTACGCCAACCTCATCAGGCCTTTATCCTCATCAAACACAGAATAGTATATTACGCACCAAGGGAGGAAAAAACTTGGACAGTCCACAGCTCGTGTAAATTGCCACCCGAGCCGAAGGCGAGGGTGGCAAGCACGAGCTGTGGGCTGGCCAATTTTACTCCCGTGGAGCGTATACTATTTTTTTGCCTAGCGAGGCCGAAAATACAACCTTCGCGATCGGGCGCCGGGAGTGAAAGTGGTACTTTCGGCCCGCTAGGCAAAAAATAAATTAACATATAAAATTATTTTTGACTATATAAAGACAATTAAACAACGACGTATAAATACAAAAATCAAAATTACCAAAAATAATAACGTATATATCATACGTCGATCCGATGTTATTATCGACTGAAAACAATAACACATATGCTGTATTTATATACACCGGACGATGTTTACATAAATTTATGTACATAATATAATTATTACGTATGATATATACGTTTATTATTTTTGGTAATTTTGATTTTTGTATTTATGCGTCGTTGTTTAATTGTCTTTATATAGTTAAAAATAATTTTATATGTTAATTTATTTCTGTTTTTGAATAAAGGCCTGATGAGGTTGGCGTACTAAGCCAATGAAACGTTGCTAAAAAACACCCAAGATCTTTTCACTTTTGCCTCCAAAGATCGTCTTCAAGTACTTAATATTTTTGTAATGTTCTTTGTTTTATACAAAAAAAAAAAAGTTGTAATATAAAAATTATGGTTTTGTAGATGAGGAGACATAGGCTAATTAACCTTCCGCTTTAGTATCGCGCGCCAATTAGATTCGCTTCACACACCAAGAGAGAAGTACTAATTTTCGCGCTATACCCTTACGAAAAAAAAATGTTTTAAGATCCTTACTTGCGCCTGCTGGGCCTGAACCTGTTGGGTCTGGACCTGCTGTGCCTGCTGATTGAACTGCATGTGATTGTGGGATATACCCATGCCCGCGAGTCCGAGCTGGCCTATGCCCGGCGAGTGCAGCGTTGGCTGGACGGTGCCAATGGGCCGCCCCGGCGCGCAGGGCCTCAAACTCGGGCCCGGTGTGCCCGGAGCCTGTTGCTGTTGTTGCTGCTGTTGTTGAAGCTGTTGTTCCTTGCGCTTCTGACGTTTATCCTCTGCAAATTGTTGAGATACATGTTTTAGTTTACTCGTAGTTCGCGTAATAAATGGCAAAATTTTAGGGGAATAATTTTGATGATTTGTAGGTAAGATGACTGACCCGTGATAGCGTGCAAAAACTAAAATGGGTTAATTAACCTTCCGACTTAATATGGCGCATTATTGAACTCTCATCTTTCGCTTAAGAGTGCTCTCTACCTAAACCCCAACTCCGGAATAGATCGCAGCGCCCCCATGACTTCATTTACGTATTTTCATTAATTTAAGTGTACTTATAAATTTTAAATTAATCATAACT
The DNA here is from genome assembly GCA_036365515.1 of Torymus aiolomorphi. Classification (NCBI taxonomy): domain Eukaryota; kingdom Metazoa; phylum Arthropoda; class Insecta; order Hymenoptera; family Torymidae; genus Torymus; species Torymus aiolomorphi. The sequence continues at coordinate 217,111,566 of CM070875.1, read as the reverse complement.
CAGTTTTCCCACGTGTAAAAGTTAATAAGGATTATTTTTAAACAAGTTTCATGAATTTAAATAAATAAATGAACTTATATTTTGTAGAGAAAATTCAAACGTTCAGTGGACATTTCTGAAAATGACTCCAAATTTTTCTCTACAAAATACAGATTTATTAATGGAATTTAATTTGGGAAAACTCTTGTAATCGTGTCTTTAATACTAATTACACGTGGGAAAACTTTATTTTTACGTTAATATTGTCCCAAATTTTTTTTAATTAACAAAAAACACTTTTGACAGTAGGTGGCGTTCCAATCGTGGTAGAGAACACTCTTAATTTGAGGATGAAAAATAAAAAGCAAAACGCGCTTTTTTATGGATTATCAATGTATAACTGACAGGGAAATATACATTTTTGAAAAGAAATTGTTGACTCTTAACAAACTTACCCAGTTCTTTTTGAATTTTGTAGATTTTTTCGGCTAGTAAATGGTAGTACTCTGACCTAGAGTTGGCCTTTTCGTACATGTCACTTTCGACTTTTCGGGCGTATGCAACTAAATTGTGCATTCTCTTATCCAGCATTGCTTGAGGATCGGGAGTAGGAAATATCGCTTGAACCCTGCAATAAAAACGTACATTCACATTTAACTAAATGCATCACAAAAATAAATAATAAAAAAGAAAAAAAGCATGACAAAAACAATGGATACTTACAGTTTATGTACAAGGTGATTTCTGAGATCGGGCGTGACGGACTGGTGCCACTCCTTGGTGCCTGGCACGGGTGTCGCTGTCACCTGACCGGGTTGCAAGCCCGGGGGCAGCTGTAGACTCGACAGTCGGCTGTTCTCGTTCAAGAGGCCGCCGGGCTGGCCCGCCTCGTTCAGCCCGAAGAGCTGCTGCTGAATGTTGGCCGCCGCGGCCGCAGCCGCCGCCGATGGCTGCTGCTGCGGATTGGCCGCCCGGGCGTTGGCGCCGGCGCCGCCGCTGCCGCTCGTCGGTGTGGACTGGCTTGCCGCGGCCGCCGCGGCCGCGGTAACCGCGGACGGATCCGAGCTTAGCGGCAGCGAGACGTTTGGCGCGACGACCGGCTGCGACGCCCCCACCACCGACTGACCTGAGGGATCAGGAGGACCGCCGCGTGTTAGTTGCTGCGCTACTTGCGATGCGTTCACGAGGGACGGACGGAATGTGAGGTGGGTAGGGAGTGTACCTGTCGCGTCGCGCTGCGGTAGTCGCGCCACGTTGGCCATGCCACCGGGCTGCGGCTGCATGCCAGGTTGGCCGGCCATTCGCACGCCACGGCCGACACCCTGACCGGGTAACAGACCAGCGCCGGTCTGCGTCGTCGGGGGCACGGAAATACCGAGGGCGTCGTACGCTCGCCTCATGTCTGATGGGCTTGGACTTGGCTGGCTGTTTGGTTGAGTAGCCGCAGCTGCAACGTTTACATTTGCAACAGTTTGCATTTGGGCACCTTGTCAAATTAGATCGTTGTTTTTAATTATTAGTAAATAAATACATTCAAAATATTTAAAATTAATAGATTATTAGAGAAAGACATTTAAAAATATGCAAAGAAAGGAAGAAGAAGAAGAAGAAGAAGAAAATGAGTATGATGAGCTGCTACTTACCACCGGTGCTCGAGTGCCAGTTCTTCTCAGCCTGCTTCAGGGGCTGACAGACCGGACAGTCGTTTCGCGTACAATTCTTCCAGTGGCCGATTATCGTGCGGGACGAACTGCAGTGTGGCACCGGGCAGTTCTTGTCAGCCTTGCACGTCGACATGTGGTTCAGTACGTTCTTCATGGTCTTGCAGTGGAGCAGGTTGCATTGCCACTGCTCGCCGTTCGTCTGGTTCTCACGTCGCTGGCAGTTATGCGCGTGCAAAAACAGCAGCAGCTGCTGCTGGATTAGCTTGCGTTTCTCCGGGTCCGCTGTCACTGGCCGAGTTCCTTTGATGGTGAGAGAATAAAAAGGATATTTTTATGTTTGACATCATGCGCGTATTTGTTTGATGCTTTTGTTGTCGTGCAGTAAGATTTATACACGGGTCTTGAATTAGTGCAATCTTCTTTATTTTTAAGCTATTGTAATAATTATGCGTAATAAAAATATTTTTACCATTTCCCGTAATTGTAAAAAAAAAAAAAAAAATGAAACCAAATGTCAAAGTTCATCTTTACATTTTAACATTAATGTATGTGGAAGCAGATTAAGATAAAAGAAACGCAACGCGAGTAAGAATAAAACAGACAGTGATTTTATTAGGTGATCATCCTAAGAGGGCCAAAGACAGAATAGACTGACTTACAAATAACTGAGACAGATTTACAAAGTGCAGACGCGTTATCTGTGAGACGGCTGATTAAGTAACCAATGAAAACCCGTATATAAAGAAAGGAAACAGTCTAATATGTAAAATTGAACACTAACAATGTATAAAATATGTATAACAATTAGAGCATTCGAAGTTACTCATAAAAATTCAAAACTATAAAAAACATAAGAAAATTTGTATATCTAAGTAATTTGATCCAAAACTAAATATCATTTAGTATCAATACAAAACCAAACTAAAACTTACTCGGCTGCTGGACGCCTCCGGGAACCTGAGCCTGCGTGGCCTGCTGCGGTCCTGGTTGCGTGCCACTGGGCGCACCGCTCTGTGGTTGGGCCGGACTGGGCGCAGGAGGCTGGGCCTGTTGAGCCATGCCACCTTCTTGGGCACCGGGCACACCAACCCCAGCGCCCGCACCGAGTGGACCACCCGGACCCGCGGCACCGGGCGCACCGCCGAAACGGCCCACCTGCATAGCAGTCATGCCTGCGGCGACGCTGCGCTGCTGCGGCGTGATGGCCCCACCGGAATTCGCCGCGCCGACTGGACCTGGACCACCGCCCGGTGAGCCTGTTCAATTTTTTGCATAGTTAGAAATGATTGTGATGATGATGATGATAAGATAAATATTTAGCTGTCTTTTTCTGTGTTTTTGTGGATAAGGTGACTGACCCATATTAAGCAAAGAAATTTAAAACGGGCTAATTAACCTTCCAAATTGATCTGGCGCACTGTTTGTTATTCATCCCTTCTGGAATTGAGCGACGAATGATTAAGCACAGATACGCCTTTTGTGTTGTTTAAAAAAAAGGGCTTGATTTGAATTAGTGTGATCTAATTTTTTATTAATTTTGATTAAAAAAGTGTAATTATCTAAGAAAATGTATCAAAAATTGAATTTACGGAAAAAAAATTTCTGTTATAAAATGTGTAAAATAGATAAGTATTACACCGATTTTCAATCGATCAAAATACCAAAAAGAGTTTGTTTTTACCAAATATGTCCTAGAGTCACAACTTATTAGTGTTTTTGTTTAGTATAAAAAAAATGTGTATGAATTTCTACTTACCATATCCATAAGGACTGGAAGCCGCGGCCATCTGTCCCATATTGGGCATGTTGGAGATGTTGGGCGGCGCCTGCATCCTGGGTCCTCCAGGTCCCGGCACAATGCCAACCTGGTGCACCTGCTGGTGTGGGCTCTGCCCCCGAGCAGGTCCCCCCACCATATGCGCTTGTTGCTGCTGCTGCATGGCCATAGCCCGTGCGCTCATCATACCAGCGGGTCCATTCTGCATCTGACCGACCCCGTGACCAGCTGCCGCGGCATTGTGTATGCCCTGGGCGTTCGCCGGGCCACCCATCATCGTCACGGTGTTCAGCGGCTGCTGTTTGTTCAGACTGTTGGCGACGATGAGGCCACCGCCGGGCATCGCGCCCATGCCGCCAGCTACGCTGGAGTTGTTGGCGACGGTCGCGTTACCGCCGCTGCTCGTCATGACTAGGCCAGAGTTCATGCCGCCCGGGTTCATCGACATGCCGACCGGGTTCGGCTGCTGCTGCTGCTGTTGCGGTCCGCCCGGCGTTTGCTGGCCAGGCGGCGCACCAGGCTGTTGCTGCGGCTGTCCCTGTTGCTGCTGTTGCTGCTGTTGTTGTTGCTGCTGCTGCTGCTGCATGCTCATGGAGGTCTGCAGGCTACCGCCGCCCATCGAGTTCGCTATCGACATTTGCTGCTGATTGTTCGCCAGCGAGCTGGCTATCGAGCTCGGTAGGCTGCCCAGAGACACGACCATCTGCGGGTCCACGACGTTCTTCGAAACCGAGACGTTTGGGGGTGATTGCATGTTCGGCGATTTGCTGCCCAGCGCGTTGCCCGCCATCACCAGCGAGTTCGCCACTAGGCTCTTGTTGCCCTGCTGCTGGAACGTAAGGTGCAAAAGATACCAGATGGTTAGAATTTCATATAGTTATTTAGGATCTAAGTATTGAATGTCATAGTTTTCTACAGAGCTTGCCATTTTAAGGAACAGTAATTGATATAGCAAAAATCAAGTAATTCATATAAGGTGATTTTATCAGCTAATATTTTATGGTCTAACTTTTCTTATGATTAGAATTAATCAATTAAAATAATAAATTTTCATTTTTATATTAAAACTGTTTTTTTAATCAAGGAAAATTAGACTATAAATCATTCAATCACCCGAATAAGTTCGATAAGTAAGTAATATTCAAAGCTATAACTTCTATCCGATTAAAACATACCCCCGGCACATCTTTACACGAATCTCTATATAATTCGAAAAAAAAAAGAATTTACCAAGTACATGACATAAAGTATATCTGTAGCTCAGTACAGAACTCATGGAGTCCCTCGGATATCCTTAAAATTGCAAAATATATGACGCTGTGGCATAGTTGTGACGTCACTACGTGCTCGCGGCTTCTCCTTTGTTGCTGTGCGCTCTTGGCTCGCGCGCGCCAGCGGTAACGTAGTGATATCACAAAGGAACTTCAACAGCTTGCAACCATTGCAGATTCCACAAAATTATCAATTTGTTTCCAGATTCTTCTGCTCGCATACCCCTCGATCGTATATAATCGTCGCGCCTCTACCGATGCTTTTAAACACGAAAAAATAAAAACGGCTATGGATTATTTATTTTTACCCCCTCGGCCGTTATTAATATTCAAGTGCATGAATGTCAATGCTTATAAAACCGATGAAGAAATTAATATAAGCGGTTCCCTCCCTTCCTCTCGTATACACCTACGCGACGACTCTGTCTCCGTCAATGGCCATTTCGATCATTACAACAACTATCTATAAAAAGAGAGTAAAAGAAAAAAATAACAGAATAGCAGCCTTACCTGTTGCTGAATGAGATGATGGGAGAGTTGCTGCTGCTGCTGCACGTGCCTGAGATCGGACTCGAGGGCGCCGTTCTGCTGTCCGGGCCCCGGCCCCGTGGCTGTGGGCGGCTTCGCACTCTCCGTGTTCGTGCCCCAGGTGCCCGTCGACAGCAGGTCATCCGGCAGGTCGTTCTCGAGATCGAACATGTCTGTGTTTGTCATGAAATCTGGAGACGGGCAAAAAATTGGTGATGCATTAGTAATCGTTGTCGTCGCGATGCGAAAAGCACACGTGATACGCGAAATGATTTTTTTTTCTTTTTTTTTTAATGCCGATTTTTTGAAGAGATGCTTCGAATGAACATGTATGGGGAGGGGGGGGGGGTTGAATGCAACATATATAAGTAGCTTATGACACGTTCTATAGTAGTTCTGATATATATCTATATATGTATGTAAATATAAGGATAATACGAGAGAATTATGTAATAATAATACATATAGGGTTGAAAAGAGAGTTTACTACAAAATATTTCAACACCATATTCAAAGTGTGTACACACACACACACACACACACACACACACACACACACACACACACACACACACACACACACACACACACACACACACACACACACACACACACACACACACACACACACACACACACACACACAGACACACACACACACACACACACACACACACACACACACACACACACACACACACACACACACACACACACACACACACACACACACACACACGTATGCTATAAAATGCTAAATAAAAAAATAAAATAAGAATAGAAATATATATATATATATGGAAGAACTTCTAATACTGTTTGATATAAATATATAAAGCTGAGGTCGCACAAACTGTCATTGCTATATAAGAGACTAGTTGGTGAGAAAAGGAGAGATATCTCGTGATAGTGCAATTATGTACCGAAAAAATACCGAGAGAACAGAATTAGTAATTTGTTTTATGGAGATATTGAGTTAATATAAGTACCATCACCACAATTCTTACGTCCAGAGCTTCAGTTCAGTTTTAATATAAAAATCTACTACCATTTTCCACGTTTTTTTTTGTTTACACTTGAATTTTCGTCTCTTGACTTGCAGTAACAATCTTCATAACATTTATAACAGGTCATAAAGTCGTACATATAGGATTACTTATAACTGGTGGCTCAATCTGCATTTACTCTATCCACACTTTAACTTTGGCAGAATATGGTTCAACTATTTTTAATGCCTGTGTTGTCCAAGTGTTGATAAAATAAATCCGTGAAACTCACACAGGTGCTTTGCCATCATCATCTAGACTGGATGATGTGTTTTATGTACACGACTGACCGTATTTTAGACATAAAATAAAGGCCACTTACATATAAAGAAACGCCAAAACTTTGCTTGAGTAACATATCTCGTATGAGTATAAACAAACGAGTAACAAAAAAAGAAAATAAAAAAAAGTCAAATAAAGTAGGAAATAAGACATGAGACATACACCGCATGAGCAAAACTTAATGCAGTTTATGCTGCAGCGGATAATAAAAACATGGTCACCACAGTAAACTCGTGCTTAACTACAAAAGCTGCAAAGCTACTGATGACAAACTGTATAGAGTCACATGCGTAGAGATATAAGGTAATCAATCTAAGAAAGACTTTCTATTGCAGGCTAAAATACTTCTTAGACATTCATAAATAATATATTACATTTAATAAATTATATATAAAACTAAAAATTTTTGCGCTAGCTCAATTACAATTTACCATATCTCCCTTTATACCCTTTCTAAATTGAGTATTAAAAATAATTAGCCTAAATAAAAGTGTATTCTTTTAAAAATTCCTAGTACCTTATAATTGCATTTTATATTTGATAGAAGAATTCAACAAAAATTGACTGTAGATTACAGAAAAAACATCACATGTATGAGCTTTATTTCCACTATATTTTGAGTTAACATTTTAAGTACATTATCACTTTTATAAATGTTTTTTAATCCAATTAATTTTTAGGTAGATATTTTAGGGCTTACACAACTTTCTCAAGACGAAGTGTTATTACAAATGTTAACGCCAGTGACACCATACATGACATAAATTTTATTTTCTCTTTGGAGTTGTTTGAGCATTAGGTAATTAATTTATTTTATAATTTAATACTTGTAATTTTTACCACTCATTTTTCACTGTCAAAAAGGTAATGAAACATTCAATGTTACATTAATACCATATTGAACACCAATTTACTTGCCTAATTACAAATTAATTTCCTTTAAAATTTTGCAGATTCTTCATTAAAGTATTTGTAGCTCTATGAGTGTCTGCCGCATGTCTCAATGTTAGATATCAAATTGAACTGGTGACTATTCTATTGTCAAATAACTGGAGCCATTTTCTCGACTGCATAATTTGTTGGTCAATCGCCTTTAAATACTAATGACAAAGAATTTACGATCAATTGATTAAGTAATACAACAACAATTATTAAAAGGAGTTATAAAACAGATATTTTAAGTAGTTTATCAGGCTCATTGTCCCTGTATATTTACTCTGTTACCAAGTTATTACACACAAGTACTCGAGACTAATAATTTAACTTTTTCTTTGAGTTTTTTTTTATTTAAATGAACTGTCACTTTGTTGATTGAATCTTGTTGTAAAATAACATCTGACCGAACGATTTTGATAAATTGATGAAATTATGTGCTAATGAAGTGGAATCTGACGAAACAATTTTTGATGGTGCTCAAACAAGTTTAAAGCTGTTTTGAATTTAAACAGATCTCAGAATCAAGTTAATTAAAAATATCGATTCTTCTATTTTATTTAAACAACTACTATTAATAACATATATTCTAAGTTTTTTTTTTACTAAAAGAAGTGAATACAAAAAATAAAAGTAACATTATTTAAAATGTTTTTTTGTTTATATTTACATAACATTTTATGAATAAAATGGAAAACTATTATATACACATAAAACCCAAATTATTCATTTACATGTTAAAGCAGAAATAGAAAAATTGAATTTTAGTAAATGGAAAACCAGATATTTCTGAGATCCTTAAATTTTACATTATAGTTTAAAGTTCTTGTTTGATTATCGCTTTTCTGTTTCTGTAATAATATTTACTTCTTTTTTGCGTAGTATGACTGTGGTTGTTCCAAAGTGGCTGCATCTGATGGTGTGGCAGATGTAGCTGTTGCTGCTGCTGTACATGTAGCTGCATTTGTTGCATGTTACCACTGCCACCTCCCCCGTAGTTTGTATAAGCATGGTGCATCATTAGAGGCGCCATACCCACTACATATACATCACAGTTCATGATTTAAGACTGTGCAAGTGTATGCACTGATGCATTTGTTTATATATTCATTTTATCATCTTTTCTTTTTATGAAATTCCTTTGTATGTTACAAAGTACGGCGCAACTAAGTCGCAGAAACTATCAAACTACAGGATATTTACTTAGCTCAAAGCACTAACCTAAAGTCTACAATTATTAAGTTTCTGCCCCTTTCTTTTACTTATTTGTTACAAGTGTATTTATATGTATGTATATACAAGGGTGATTCATAAAAAATTGAATTTTGAAGAATATTTATAATACCATTCGTTTTTAAAAAATTGTTTTTTTTTTTTATAAAATTTAAAAATTTTAAACATAAATTTGGGTCAAGAATGTCTTTAGTAATTTTTTGTAAAAAAATTAAGTCAATTTTTAGGCAAAAGGCAATAATTATCTTTTGTTTAGTTATCTCATTAGTTTTAGTGTAACTTTAGAAGTTTAAAGCTTTTTTTCACTTAAACCACCCTGGTACACACATAAATACTTGCAAAATTACACCATCACCATTCCGTCAATCGAGAATGCAGTAATTAAGCACTCTTAGTTTCTGCGACTTACTTGCAGGCTTAGTTGTAAAAAGATGTACAAGTTCATCGATTGACGGATTAATTTTTAAATATTTGTATATACCCTTATTGCCAAAGAGAGTAAGTAGAAAATTTTTATGGGAGGTTGGAAAGAGAACTTTGACAACTATACCAAACGATTAAACAGATAGAAAGAGTCTAAGGGAGTAAAATGTATTATAAAATAGAGTCTGTTAGTGCATAACACATGCGAGCTATATTTTTGGTATTTCTCTCTTTTTCAATTTTTTTTTTAAGGTGCTCATGCATCACAACATGCACTACTAAAAATTAAAGATTACAATATAAAAACTCTAAGATGCAAAATTGTGCTCAAGTAAAAAACTGATTGGTAAAAAAAGTATAAGGAAGACTGGATATTCTGTTAAATAATTAACTGTGGTTTTATAAAATGTTTCAAAACAAGAAAGTAAAACCGCATCTATATTTAAAAAGAAGACCAAAACATTAAAATTTATGAAATAAACAAAAATCAGGAGAAAAGGAATGCAGAGGTTGTATTTTTATAAATATTATTCTACCAAAAAGAATTAACCAAGCAATTTTTGGAAACAACAACCTTCAGTGAGTCAAAAATGAACTAGTAGAAAACTTCAATAACACTTATTTTAGAATCTTGACTTATAAATTTGAACCTGATTTGATATATAACAATTAAGGGGGTGTCGCACTATACTAACACTGTTTTATCGGCGGAACATGTAAAAGTAATTAATATAAATACAAGGAATAATGATTTACGCCTTAAACAAATTCAGTTGCCCTGCGTAATGGTATAATACATCATTCTACAAAGTTTCGAGGTAAAAAAACGACGACACTTTTGTTTATTTTTGGAACGAAATTTGGTTAATTTTCGCTAATTTTCGTTCCAAAAATAAACAAATGTGTCGTCGTTTTTTTGTCTCAAAACTTCGTAGAACGATGTATTAGAGGATTACGCAGGGCATGTGAATTTGTTTAAGACGCAAATCATTATCCTTTTATTTATATTAATTATTTTGACATGTTTCGCCGATAAAACAGGGTTAGTGGTAATGTAGGACTATTACACCACCTTAATATTCTTGCTGCACTAGCAAATAAAGAACAATCTTGGTAGAAACCAGATTTCTCAATTTACAAACCAATACATTAATTTAAATCAAATCAACACATGAAGAATACAAAGTAAGAACTGAAATAAAACAAAGTAGCGTCATCTAAAGGAAACAAGTTGACTAAAGCTTTGAAAACCCATAGAATCGAAAAATCACTTAAACTGATGGAGCTATTGCTAAATCAACTTCACCTAAGTTGAACTTATAAAATCGAAAAATTTGTCTACAAGGCAAGATCAAAGGTGGGTCGTGAATAACTAAAAATATACCACGAGTCGTACACCACATGTATTGATAAGAATTTTTACGAATCAAAAATCATCCCGAAGATCCCAAGCACAGCAACGACTGGCGAGCTTATTATCAGCGCTCGACGTTCCGAAAAAGAATCTCACGAAACAAAAACGAGAATACGAAGAAGCGTTATCTCGAGTCCTTGAAGACACCTGCTATCTCCAGGTCTCCGTACAGACCTAGCAACAACCAAAAACCAGTAGCAACACAACCTACTCAGTAATCCGGTAACCTAGAAACGACCATCCCGCCCGCCGAAATACCGACCCCACTCCAGCCCGCAGAATTTTTCGATTCTTTGTATTTTGTAACTAAAGAAATAATATTCTTGTTTGTAAATCAATTCCTTCAACTATAATTTAATTTCCTCCATTTTCCTCTACATTTTGTTTAAGATTTTAATGTTATATTTTTTTTCTTTTAAAGTAAACACATTATAGTCATTTATTAAATCTTGTAAAAAATTGTGAACATATAGAAAAAAACTAATGGTGGAGGAAAATGGAGGAAATTAAATTTTAGTTGGAGGAATTGATTTACAAACAAGAATATTATTTCTTTAGTCACAAAATAAAAAGAATCGAAAAATTCTGCGGGCTGGAGTGGGGTCGGTCGCCGAAATTCCGAAGCACATACCCCTCTCGAATCATCTGTTTCTCAACTCGTATATACCTCACTTATCAACGCAACCTGTCACCACCGTCAACAAACGCGCCACGAGACTGCAAGAGAGAGAAATTCCAAAATGTCGCCCCCGTCCGCGGCTACGGCGACATCTTCAAAAAAGCGACAGCGCTGCTGCGCAGCGCTCTCTCGCTTGCTCGCGCCTACGTGATAGAACGTAGGTACACAGAGTATGGTGGAACCCCGCCGCCGAAGAAGGCAGCAACAGCAGCAGCAGCAGCAGCAGCAGCAGCTCGGCTTGCGTTTGCTGCGCGCGCGTAGGCGAGCGAGCAATCAAGCGAGCGCCGCGGCCGCGGCAACAACATGTCAGAGTTCGCGCGCGCCGCGTCGTCTCTTTCTCTCTCTCGTTCGCGCTCGCGTCGCTCTCTCCCTTTCACTGCTGCTCGTGCGCTGCCGTGAAAGGGAGAAAGAGAGAGCGAGAGATAAAGGACGGACGGATGGATAGATATGTATAGGATTGGGTGGCTGGATAAGGGCTTTTCGGAAGGAACTGGCTCTCGCGGGGGGTTAGCGAAAAGGAGCGAAGGAGAGAGTGAGCGAGTGAGGGTGCGAGTCGAGGGAAAGGCGAGAGAGAGGAAATAGGTCAGAGCCGCGGCGCCACGCCGCGAGAGAGAAACACTATGGCCACGCTTCCCTCGCGTGGAGAGTCGGCGCTGCGCGACCGCCGCCAGAGAGCCGACAGCCGCAGACATCATCACTGTTATACGTCGAGCGCGCGCACACCCCGGGCAAGGTCCTTATTACTTGCACTCGCGCATCGCGGATTTTTTTTCACTTATAAAAGGGATGGATTTAACCGCGCTGTAACGAGGATATCACACTCGCGATTTGTTCACACTTGATTTTTTGCGACACGCACGGAGATTCACGTGTATGTTTATACGCGAAATTATTAAAAATACCTACTCGATTTTTAGAGATAAAGTAGGTAGAGTACACTCCGTGTTTATATGTATTACGTAAATTGGTTGGCACGGGCGGTTCACTGACCCTTTGCGCGCGGATCGACCAGAAAAAACGGCGAAGGCTCGATCGCGCGACCACGACACAAAGGGGGCTGCACGAGCAGAAAACAAGTGTTTGTTGTTATTTTTCGACTATTCAAGTTCTAACCTACAAAAAAAAATATAGAGGAAAATATAGGCGACCGTGGGGTATTCTATGATGCACTTGCCGTGGCGTTAATTCGACTGGTAAAAAGATGTAAAATGCAGGGGAGGAAAATCGATAAATGGGTCAAGGTTGTTACAAGAATTGCATTTTTTAAACGTTGAGAAAATTTTGAAATTGTCACTTTTGGAAGAGATTTTAGTCGTAATATTGAGTTAGAGGTGTTTTGGTTATAATGGAATCACTGTTTAGATTTCTGAAGAAATCATCACTAGCACTTTTATGACAAAAAATGTTCCTTCTACTTATTTAAATAAAACATTTTTTAAGAAGAAAGGCACAAGGTAGAATTTAGTTATGCCTACAAACACCATGAAGTTTAAATTTTGCTCCAAAATAAGCTAACTCCTAAAATGATAAAAACTGAATTTTGCTCCAAAATTAACTAAGTCCAAAAATGATGATTTCAATATTGCTCCATAATGGGAATAGGTCACTAAGTCAAAATTTAAATTAGAATTGATTCAGAAATTGTAGAAACACTCAATGCAGAAGTAACAGTAAGATCAAGTTGAAACTATCGACGTATAAAACTTTGAGTTAAAACATAAACAAATAGATTTGTGCAAGAAGTTGAAAATAGGAAATCTTGAAATAAAATATCACTGGTAAAATATAGTGGATTCTTAATACAGACACTCAATGATTCCTAACAGGGCAAAAAAAGATCGATAAGTTCCGGAAAAGTAAAAGATAGCTATTCGTGACAGGTGCACAACAAACTAAATAAACAACAACATTGGAGTTGAGTTAAAGAACTTTGATCGAGAAGATGGAAAATTATGCATCATTCGAAGCTTAGAACCTGATAGCAGAAGAAAAAAGGTTGAAGATGGTGCACTATCAGAGGCACTTCTCAACACGAGATGCTATGAACATTGTGATTTTGGTCAAAACACCACCTGTGTGCTCTGAGTTCTGTTTCTTGTACAATTAATACAATTAAACTGGTACAATTAATAAATCTGAATGAAATTTATGGGTCTGAAGTTTGCATCGTTGGAATGCAACGAAATAATTTTTTACCATTGATTAAAGTTATTAAACTATGGAAGTTTTATCTAAACCTTTGTTTTAAAGTTAATTTATACTATAAAACACTAAATCTACATGCAAAATTAATATTATTTAATATAAACGTGAAGCAAAATGAATTATTTTTTTTATTTCGTTGGACTCCAACGTTGCAAACTTCAAACCCATTGAAATTTTGAAACAAAAAGCTTGAATAGCTTTAAGCATGAATTATACCAATTTGCCAAAAAAACTATTCATTTTGGAACACACAGACCACAAAACCACAATGTTCACCAGGATCCCTTGGTCATCAGTAACTTTGGAACCATTAGTACCTGCAACACCTGTCTCCTGATACCAGGCTCACAAAAAAACACTGCTTCTATCAACTTAAACAAACTTGCAATGGACTAAACGGAGCAGAGAGAAACAGGACTTGGGTAGGTAAGGAACCAGAAGATAACAAACCAAAATCCGGATAAAAAAAAGAAGGGAAATAAAAATAAAAAAATAAAGAAAACAAAAAAGGTAAGAGAAAAGAAAACGGGTAGTCGTCAGTGTAGTAGTAGTGTAGTAGTAGTATAGTACGTGTATTTAGTGTATACACTGTGTGATAGAAAACCGCGATTGAGGAAGACAAGTGTATATATCTGAGTATGTATGAGTATATTAGTATGTTTGATAGCTTACTGGATGAGTCGGATGATCCCTGGAAGGGGTCGTTGAGCTTGGGCCGCTTGTTCGGCGGCCCATCCACCAGGTGGTCGGCCATCTCGTCCCGTGGTTCCTGCTGCTGCACTGCAACTAACTCCTCACTGCTGCTTCTTCTTCTTCCTCCTCCTTCTCCTCTTCTACACACTATATATCACCTTTTCTCTCTTTCCTTCGCTCTTTCTCTCCTCGCGTCTGTGTATATTTATCAGTCCGGACGAGGGAGATGGGGGCGGGGGGTTGTGCGGCGAGTGAGCGCGCGCGTGGGCGCGCTCTCCTCTTATCGTCGGCCGGCAGCTATCCCGCTGCTGTCGTCTAGGATATGACTGTTAGTAGTGATGGTGCTGCTGCTGATGCCTCGCCTCGGGGCGGCGAGGTTGGCGATAATCATCGGCGGTGGCGGTGAACGCGGCCGGCAGCGCCGCCGGCAGCTACTACTGCCCCGTCCTCCTCCTCCGCCTTCTTCTCCACCTTCCTCCTCGCGACCTTCTTCTTGCTCCTGGCGACGGCGTCGGCGCGCGCGGAGCGTTGGCGTTGTTCTCCTCTTGCCGTGCGGACGACGACGACAGTAGTGGCGTCGCTCGGGCGACGGCGACGGGGGTGCAGGCGGCCGCTTGGCGGCGTGGCGGCGGCAGGCTCGCTGCTGCAGTGCTGGCTGCTGCAGGCCCGCGGCAAAACCTCCCGCACGCTCCTCCTCCCCGGGCCGTGCCTCATCAACCATTGGGCATCCTCGTGCGGGCCCACCACCTGACACACGCAGACCGCACCGCTGTGCCGCTACCACTACTGCTGTTGCTCGACTCCCTTTATCCCTTATAGCGCGCAGCACTACTCTTGCTCCTGTCCTCTTGCTCTGTCCTTTAAATAGCGCACATGCGCCGCGCACCCTCCGCTCTCTCTCTTTCTCTTGTTTATGGAGCACTACGCGGCTTCTCGCCTCTGTCTTCGTTCTACAGCAGCACCGCACACGCCGCTATTTACACACGCGGCTCTGCACGTCGCGGTGGCGGCGATCGCACACATAAACAACACGCGCGCAACTCTCGATTAAGAGCGTCTACGACGACGTCCTGGTCGCTGGCACCATCTTCCTCTGACCGCGTCCGCGCCCTCTGGAGCAGCCACTTCTCCGCCGCTCTCTCTCTCTCTCTCTCTCTCTGTTCTGTCTCCTCGAGGCCCACACAAACGCACTCACTTCGCCTCAAATCTTCCTTCTCCGGCACTTGTTCCCGAAGAAGACGTCCAGGTGCCGCTCGCTACCTCTTCCCCGTGGGGCGCTTCCTCTTCCTCGCTGGCGCGGGCGGCCACCACAACACGGACGTACGCAGCACGAGCGATCGTGCCAGCCAGCAGCGAGCGAGCGCGCGCTCTCTCAGTCGCACTCTTTCTTGCTGTCCCTCTCTCACGCTTACGAGCGCTCCGTCTATCTCCCTCGCTCTCTTGCTCCGCTGGCCTCGACGCTGCTGCTGCTACGCTCTTCCTCCCGGGAGCTGCTGCGCTGGACGCGCCCCCGCGCGTGTGTATGTGTATATGTGTATCCTGACGGGGGCCGCGCAGAGAGCGGCGTCGAGGGTCCCCCGTTTTCGGCGCCCGGTACACACAAAAGCCGCCTCAGGCGCACACACTTTGCTCTCCGATGCAGACCCGGGTCACAAGTACACGTTTGGCATTGACGCGCGCGCGATCACGGTTGGCCAGAGTACGGGCGCGACGGCGATGACTACGGCGACGACACACGGGCGCACAAGCGAGCGCGAGCAAAATGGCGGCGGGCGCTCTCTATTGCTTAGCTCTCCTCCACTGCTGCTGCTTGCTGCTGCTACTACTCTGTCTCTGTGTGTGCACTCCGAGCTATCCGCACTATACACGCGTTCGTCCGTACATACGGTATATATATATTCTCTCTGCCTCTGTCCGACCAATGCAGCGAGCGTAACTTTGTGTGTGTGTGTGTATGCGTTGTATGTGGTAGAGAGTGCGCGCGCGCGTGAGAGCAGAGTAGTGTAGCACACACAGTGTGTGTATGTGGCGCTGCTAAGCTGCTCTGCTAGTTTGCGCCTTTGCTGCTGTGCTGCTGTGCTGTCGTGCAAGTTGCTTGCTGGTGCCGCTCTCTGGCTGGTGCTGCTGCGCGCCGCGTACACGCTCACTTCGTGTCAGGGGAAAATGTCCGACTGGCCCGTATAAGCCGCCGCCGCCGGAGAGACCACATAGCCCCCGTGGTCGCAGTGCCCCTCATTCGTCGACAAGCGTCACGTGACTTCGAGCCAGCCGGCCAACCGATTGGTTACTGCGCGGACCTTATATACCTGACCTGTCATCTGACCGTCATTCACGCCTAGTGTGCTGTGGTAGCCACAGAACGGTGTGTTGGCTGGTAAAGTGACGGTCAGATGTGCCAGCTGACGGTCAGCGCTACACGTTGCGAAGGGAGCTTAGGCTAGAGACGAGGAGAGATGCGTGAGGGCCGATGCGCCTGCAACCGAGAGCGAACATCAACTAACGAGTGGAGGAGACGCGCTAAGGCGCCGATTCTCCTGGTCGTTTTCATCGCCTCCTAGGGTACAAATGTCGCTTTATACGCTGTATTCGGATCCCGCTACCATCCAAATACCAAAAATCGTTCGAAAATTCCAGCTCAATAGCCATCCTCATCCGCGACATTTTTTATAGGTTAAACCCGATTTTCCTCAACATCGGATCAATCCACTTCCGTGGGGCATTTCCAACCCCCGGGAAATATCCGATTTGCGCATTTTCCTTCCTGAAGGCCAAAAGTGCGACGACGAAAAAATCGCGACGCTCTCTACGTATGTACAATGTACCCTGACTCATCCGTCGGCTACGCTCTCTGCCTTATCTTCTGTCTTTCTTGCATTCGCGCGACTCCGTCGGTACAACGTATTGGAGCTATAGCCAGCCCCTGCGATGCGTATAGGGTAAGTGTGGGGGTATTTTTTTCAGGTTAGTTTCAACCGATTATATTTCCTCTCCATGCAAAAAAATTATGCTGATTCTTTTTAATAACGGAACTTAGGTATCATATCTATCGATTAAAGTACAATTTTAGAACAAAAACTGATAAATAAATGTATAAAATGACTGAAAACAACATCTCTCTGTTTGTGTTACTGCAAAGCTGCTTCAACTACTGCGTTGGTATTACGGTGCCATGTTAAAGCATAGGGAGAGCGCTCGCGCATGCACAGAACTCCAAAAAGTACGTCGCCGGTATTACTGCGATTTTCCATAAGATTATACAGCAGTAATACATACACAATAATACCCACGTCCGCAGTAGTACCCACACTTACCCTAGAGCGAGAACCGTGGCAAAGCAACCATCTTCTTATTATCGTCGTCCCGTCGACGCTCTCTACTCTAAGGATCTCACGAGTACATCATATCAGCGCGACGCCCTTTAAATGAGCTACTGCTGCGCTCTGAAGTCGGAGCAGCCTTGGCCTTGGGGGGTTAAAAGCCACGTATCTTTCATTCTCTATCTCTCTCTGATACAGGCTTTTATTAACTCGCCCGAGAGGAGGTTAGGTTGTCGCGAAGCAGCAGCAGCGCCTGAGGGAAAGCGCAGAGCTAGAGAGAAAAAGACTGTCCCCTGCAGGGGGCGAGAGAAAAGTTGTAAAGAAAAGCGAGCAACGTAATATGCCTATAAGAGAGTATAGGTTAGAGTTAAGGAGCGCGAGGGTGAGACGGAATGGATAGATAGATAAGTACTATACTAGGGACTCGCACGCACGGACGCGTCGTTGCAGTGAAATGTAACATGGCCGGGGTGCCAGTCAAACACCTGTGCGCGCGCGTGATTCGCGCTACAGACCATTCTCCTATCTATTCACCCCGAACACTCCATTCACCCTACCACCCTCGAGGTTAAAGAACCTACACGCTACTCCGCTCGTCGCTCTCGCGACAAACATTTCGGAGCACCGCGTATATAGCTGTGTACACATATACCGAGCATGTATATATATATATGTTCGCGTACACGTAGGTAGATATACCTAGCCAGCGCGAGCCAGCCCTGCAGCGGCCAGCGCTCGCCTCTTTTTTTTTCTCGCGGTGGCGGTGACTCCATGGCAGGTGTGTGCGCCAAGGCCATCGCGGGAGGGATACTTGCTCTCTCGCGGCTGAGCGAAAGAGAGAGAGAGAGAGCAGAAATTGGATTTCACTGAGATCGCCGCGCGTAGGTAGCAGTAGGAGGTGCATAGCGCTCAACGTAAAAAAACGTATAGGTGTATTTAGAGAGAGCGAGTGCTTTTTTGGTGCGCTGCGTATGATGAGGGTTGTACTTAGTCGTGCGCTCTCTGTCCCGTTGCATGTGTTCATGTAAGTATATAAGTAGGAACGTGATTGTGTGACTCATTAGCGTACGTTCGGAATAGTTGGTCGGTGATGGATTTTTATTCGCTCGGAGGTGATATAGGGTTGAGTGCAACTGATGAGGCTGTTGGTTGGTCGCCGCGGTCCGTTTTGGTATAGGGCGGGGGTGATACTAAAAATTTTATTCCTATTTTACACGAAATGTGTGTAAAATATAAATTTCCCTATTTTACACAATTATTGATGTAAATGAATTATACAATTTTTAATTTTCTGGAAAATTTTACACAACATTTCAATTACACAGGATTCATATTTTTCACTATACCCTGGCCGAAAGTACAACTTTCGCACCCGGCTCAAAAACGCGAATGTGGTATTTTCGGCCCGGGTATGGTGAAATAGTATATTACGCAATACCACATTCGCGTTTTTGAGCCGGGAGCGAAAGTGATACTTTCGGCCAGGGTATGGTGAAAAATTGTATACGCAACACGGGGATATAGAGGGCTATCCCAGAGCACATGTTTGCCACCTGAGCCGAAGGCGAGGTACTCTGAACTGGCCAACTCTTTACCTCCTTATAGTTGCGTAATATACTATTACATAAAATTTTTAACGTGTGGGTATAGGAGAGATGCAAGGTGTTATTTTTTGTTTAATTGAGATAAGTTGAGTAGAGGTTTACGTACAACAAGTAGTTGTGTTAAGGCATAGCAATTTTAGTCGATATAGTCATAGAATTTAAAAAAATAGTATATTATGTACCACGGGCGGAAATTTTAGGTTTTTTTAGATCGACTGTGGTCTAATCATACACACGAGATCAAAAAGCCCACTAGCCCTTGGCGTACACCATATTTTTTGCACATATATACTTTTATGAGAGATCAAGCTTAACTTTTTCGGTGTTACGCAGTTTTAAAGCAGCGAGCAGAAAAGTGGCCATTTCCGACCAGCAGCGCATTAGGCAGAAAAGTAGACATTTCTGCCAGCTGCAAAAGAGTAACTTTTTTGCCCGCCGGTCAGAAAATAGTATATTACGCAAACTATAAGGAAGGTAAAGAGTTGGCCAGTCCAGAGAACGTGTAAATTGGCACCCGAGCCGGGCCTACCCGTTCTGCGGTTCTGCCTGTGTCGCTATGGAACAAAAAAAGTAAAGTAGACGGTCTACTTAATTTGTAGTTTAACGTTTCCCAAACGTTTTTCCTTCGTATTCACCCACCAACAGATAGAGGAGGTTTTGAAGACATAGCCTGGTGGACTTCTTGGAATTAAAAAAAAATAAATAAAATAGACAGAGGTTAAAAATTAAATTAAGTTTATTATAGATTTTATAGCACAGTGTGACCTAAGCCCGCACTTAAGTCACGCCTATCCTTGCGATAAGTAGCCCATTATTGCACCGTGTATAGCGCACGGATAGGAGTGGCAGCGGGCTTAGGTTAGGCTATGCTATAAAATATTGTACGATACTAGAGTCTTAAGTAGCCCATTACACAGCGTGATAGGACCCCCGCTGCGCTCGTGCTCTAACTTCACGCCGTGCAAATTATTGCACTTAGTATTAAGGGGATGCCTTACTCGTACTATTACCGACCGAGCAATTCACACAGTTTCAAGCTGATTAAAAATAAAATACGTCGAATCACAAAAAATCAAGAGAACACTCTTCTGTGTTTTTTAACGTTCTATCATCCAGTCAAAGTTTGGAGTCGAAATATCAAGCCGTTTTTTCAAAAACTTTGAACGAAATTAAATTTAATTTCGTTCAAAGTTTTTGAAAAAACGGCTTGATATTTCGACTCCAAACTTTGACTGGATGATAGAACGTTAAAAAACACAGAAGAGTGTTCTCTTGATTTTTTGTGATTCGACGTATTTTATTTTTAATCAGCTTGAAACTGTGTGAATTGCTCGGTCGGTAATGGTAGGACTATGGCACCCCGTTAAGTAGCCCATTAGGGCTACTTAAGGCACATATATCGTAATGTACTAATAGTAAATTAGTAGTATCTTCGTGAGTTCATCAAATGGTTATATTATAAATAAAATTTAAGTTAATGCTAATTTGAAAGTTGTTAAAGTTATTATAACGTACCAATAACGGTTGTATCTTTTAATACTGTTTTTACTAAATACGTTAAATTTAAAGCAAATGTTCTGTAATTTCAGATTTGTTTTCTATTGAGAGTTATTGATTGTACACACACACACTTAATAGTGTAGCTAATGCTAGTTTTTTTCTTTTGTAAAAGCAAAGTCCAATTTTACTTCTTTTTCAACATTTTCAGCAGAGTGTTTAAGAGCAATAATTTGTTGATACTCTGTCGTAAATTTTAAATGTTAATAACAGTTAATAACTGTTAAAAATTATTTATAACTATTTGGAACTGTTTAAAACTGTTTATAAGTGTTACAAAATGTATGATTTTGGACACATTTTTTCTAATTATAATACTTTGTAACAGTTTCAAACAGTTTTTAATAGTTTTAAACACTTTTAAACAGTTTCAAATAATTTTAAATTTGATATATTTTAGGAAAATTAATAATTAATAAATTATTATGATTATTATTATTAATAATTAATAATTATTTAATAAACTCATTATTATAATCATGAGAATCAAAGAGCGCGGGAGCACTCCTAAGGTAAGTAGCAGTCAAACAATGCAGAAGAAGCCTAAGGAGTGTTTAATTATACTAATAATTAATTATTACTATGTTAATAATAATAATTAATAAATATTTAAAAGTCATTAAATAATTTAATAACTCTTACAAACTGTTAAAATGTTACAAACAGTTACAAACGATTAATAACGTCCAAAATCCTACATTTTGTAACATTTTTAAACAGTTTATAACTCTTTCTAACAGTTTTTAACATTTTTGGACAAAAATATTTCCGCTAGGGTAGCATAACAATATTATTATTCTTTTCTGTCTTTTATTCATTTTAGTAAAGTACAACAATAATAATGACCATCCCAAATTTATTTTAAATTTACAATAATTATCTAAATTGTAACATGAATGACAATTCATCTCAATAGGAAACAAATCTGAAATTACAGAATATATTAGCTTTAAATTTAACTCATTTAGTAAAAACAGCATCAAAAGAGATTGGTAGACAGATGAAAAAACAGAAGGCAAACTTTTTTGGTACGTTATAACAACTTTAACAACATTTAAAATTAGTATTAACTTACATTTTATTTGTAAGATAACCATTTAATTAACTCACAAATACACTATCTGATGAGCTCACGAAGATACTACTAATTTACTACAATTTATAAGAAAATGAATCCAATTTTTAACCTTTACTTATCTGTGTCTGGCGACACAGGCAGAACGGGTAGGTAGATCGGAACGTACATAACACACAGAATACACAGAACACACATAATGTAGAAAGGGCCTGGGAAGGCGAGGGTGGGAAACATGTGCTCTAAGGTAGCCCTCTTTATCTCCGTGTTGCATATACTATTTTTTGAACCTCGTGGCGGAAATTCAACTTTCGATGCCTGTTTAGCGGGCGCAAAGTGGACACTTTGCACCCTTGGGCGGGAATCGGTCACTTTGCGCCAGCAAAAGAGGCATCAAAATCGAATTTTCCGCCCCGAGGTTCAAAATAATAGTACACGCAACACGGGCTCTAGGAGACGCCCTCGTCGCTATTTACAAACTCGACTCGGCCGTGAATCACCCACTTTGCGCCCTTGTTGCGTAATGTACTATTGACTCACTTTTTAGATCAAGAAACCTCAAAATCATGCATATGTTGTAAAAAATAATGTATGTTTTTAGTAATAAAATAACTCTTATTGTGATATTTTCAGGAGTAATGCCGAATTACTAATGGCATTGTACCGCACATGCCCTGCTAAAAAAAACCAGATGCGATCTCAGCTGTGAAATCACCTGCGATCTCAGATGCGATCTCAGCTGCGAAAGGAGTTGCGAAATCAGATGCGATTTTGGCCCCATTTCGGATCTGATTTCGCATCGGAGATCGCAGGTGATTTCGCAACTGTTTTCGCAGCTGAGTTCGCAACTGAGTTCATTGTTCATATATTATAAAACTCTTATTTCCGGGACTGAAGAGGTTAGTCCGTGGCGCAACGAATTAACCTCTTAAAAATAAAATACGTAAAATCACAAAAAATCAAGAGAACACTTCGCTGCGATTTTGAACGTTCTATCACCTCCCTGGTTAAAATGCCCGTTAAGGTTCGGAATGAATCGGAACGTTTTTTTTCCGATCCTTTCAGATCCATTAAGGACGCTTCCGAACCTATGTGGAGTGGAATATCCGGTAAATGGTGAACCTTTCCGAACCTTGTTAAAAATAGATTTTTACTTTCAGTGCTATGAATCGCCGAATTACGAAAGTCTTTTGTCTACAATAATTTTTTAAACGATTTATTTTTCTATTTAAAAAATTGTAAACTTATCCGATCCATCCAGTTCCTTTCCGAAATATTTAAGATGAAAATAATTTCAATATACTCTTTAGAATGACGAAGATTTGAATGAAACACTTTGATTAGAGCAAGAATAAACAATTTATAGATTTTCTGAACCTTTCCGGTTTCATGCAAACCTTGAAAAATTAACCTATAATGTGATCCTTAACGATCTTTTATGAAATTTTATTTATTACTATAAAGATAGAAGAGATGCTAATAGAAAAATAAAATACATAAAAATGCATAAGGAATCATTGAGAAAGAAAGTATAGTATAATATCAGTTTGTTAGAATTTTTTAAACCTTTATGAACCATTACGAAAGTTTCTGGATTGCCATGAACTTTTACGAACTATACCGAAATCGATCGAATATCAATAAAGTTTTTCCCTTTGTCATAATATATACCTAATTCTAATAAGATTATCGTTTATATATAAAATGATAATAACACACCAAGTAATTTTGTTATTTAAAACTTTATTATTGAACTTCAAAATTATTTGGCATAACACCAACATACTTTACGATTCTTAATAAATATTGGAATAAATATTAATAATCTTGGGCATTTTTTCCGAACGATTCCACGGTTACTAATAGCCAGAAACATGATGGTTCACCAAAGTCCTGAATTGATCGTAATGATTCATTATACTTCAACAAGGTTCGGAACCTACTACTATAATACCCAGAAACATGATGGTTCACCAAAGTCCTGAATTGATTGTAATCATTAATTATACTTCAACAAGGTTCGGAACGAACTAACCAATCCTGAATAAATATACCAAATTTTTTTAAACAAATCTTAATAGATCGGAAAGGTTCTAAAGAGATCATCAAAATTCATTACAGTTTACCTCCATATCATACAAGTATCGAAATTATAACTCTGATGCCAACACCCGTTTTAGAGTAATGGCTAAGGTGCTGGACTAGTAAGCTGAGGACTCAGGTTCGAATCCCGATGACATGCTTTCTATAATTTAATATTCTTATAAATTATGTTATAAATTAAAAATAATTAATTTCAATCACAATCAATTATTAATAAACATTTAAATAAACATTAAATTGGGCATGACGTTAATATTTCCATAATTATGGGCGAAAATCAGGATAATTTTTTTTTCTGTATCCCTAATATTATTTATTAACAACGATTATTTATTAATAAATAATTATTTATGATTTATTATTTATTAATAAATAATCGTTATTAATATAAATATAAATTTAATTTAAACAAATAACGATTTTTTTTTCATGAGAAATTAATTAACAGCACTAAATAAATGTTTATGTACATTTCCCTACACGGGGCTTATTTCATGACAGTTCCGAACGGTTCCACGGTTAATAATACAAGGATAGAATTTTTCAGGAAAAATTCTATCCGTGTAGCCAGAAACATGATGGTTCATTAAAGTCCTGAATTGATCGTAATAATTCATTATACTTCAACCAGGTTCGGAACGAACCAACCAATCCTGAATAAATGTACCAAATTATTTCATAACAAATCTTAATAGATCAGAAAGGTTCTAAAGAGATCATCAACATTCTTAACAGTTTACCTCCATGACAGTTCGGAAGAGTTCGGAAGAAATTAGTTCCAAAAACCGGAAAGGATCGGAAAGGTTCCTTAGATCCGGACATTTCCGAACCTTGAAGATCATTTTTACCAGGGCCAGTAAAAGTTTGAAGTCGAAATATCAAGTGGTTTTTGCAAAAACTTTGAACGAAACCGAATTTTGTTTTGTTCAAAGTTTTTGCAAAAACCACTTGATATTTCGATTTCAAACTTTTACTGGGTGATAGAACGTTCAAAACCGCAGCGAAGTGTTTTCTTGATTTTTTGTGATTTTACGTATTTTATTTTTAATAAGCTTGAAACTGTGCCAATTGCTCAGTCGGTAATGGTAGGACTATGCCACCCCGTTAATTGTATACGTATAAAATAATAAGTACAGCAAATAATATACTAGACAGTCTTCTAGTGTAAGATTTTGTCGGCAATAGTCATGTAACAAGTCACTTATTTGCAAGTTATCTAAAAGCTCGATTATTTACATAATAAATTATGTAAATAGTCGAATGGTCATAGATACTTATGTATTTTTCAAGCGATTCCCTTCCCGATTTTTCCTCTTTTCCATTTTTTATGCATTAAAGTTTGTTTATTAGCCTGGCTCTAAATTACATGATATTAATATTCTAATAATAATAAAAAAGATAAATTTAATATATTTTTTTATCGTTTTCAAAGGATACAAAAGAAATTATTTCATCATTATAATTAATTTCAATGATATTTAGGTTAATAATATTAAGAAGACCAAAAAAATAATATCTTTATGGCATCAGTAATTTCTCAGTACACATTTCGAGTTGCCGATATTCCTTTTAGAAAAAGTCCTCGGCATGATAAAAACAAGATTTCTAAGGAACTGTAAAATATAAAAAATGGCAGATATCACGATACATCCAACTTTTCATCCATGTTTCTACATTCCATCACGTACAGACAAATCAATTATAAATGCCATCGCTTTTATCACCCCTAAACATCCGTTCACAAAACCATCAAGATGTCAGTATTTGATCGTAAATCTCTTTCCATACGCTTGGTACCGATCTGCAAGTAAAATTTTATCTTGAAAACTTTGTCATTCATGCACCATTGGAATTAAATTTATTAACATTTTGTAGCGGCATCTTATGATCGAGTATACTTAAGGTTTAAAAATATGCTGGCGTGATCATTTTTTCTCGCTTGTCTTCACGAAAACATCGGTAATGTTCTGCAAAAGGTATAATGTAGATTCCGATGGAAAGTGAAATATTTAAAGAATCTTCAAGTTTGATTCGATGCTTCAACGCCAAAATAATGTTAAGGTGATCTAAAAAGGTACTACTACGTACTGGTACGCGATGGTTAACCACTCCAATAGTCATTTCAAATAAGTTATTAACAGATACATCTTCGATTCAATTTATTTATAACCATAAACCTAGTAGAAATCGAAAAAACTAGCTGGTTTCTAGCCATATATTAGCTAAAATACAATTAAAAAATAGCCAGTTTATATCCAGAAGTTAGGCAAGAACTTGCTGTAGTTTTTTTTTTTTTTTATTAAAGGGTTCTTAGAGGTATATAAACCTCCGAGGCCAAAATCACCTAAAAAATATTTTAAAATAAAATTCTTCATTTATACTAATTATATACTGAAAGTATGCATAATTTTTTATAACATCGCCCGAGACGTAATCTCTAGACCTATTTTACTCAGAGATATTGCATTTCTAAGATTTTGGCTTGGTTGTAACTTTCTGAAGCCAATATTTCATGGATTTCCATATGACGTGGCCTAAATTACTTAAAACTCATGCAATTATGGACGGAAGAGTTGTAAATATTAAAATTTTTTGATGAAGTAATTTTAAAATTATATAAATTATAAAAAATCACAAAAACTCTTAAAATTTAGTAAGTAAAAGTGGTTTTTCAATTAAAAAAATTACTTAGTCAAAAAATTTTAATATTTGCAACTCTTAGGCCCATAACTGCATGAATTTTAAGTAATTTTGGCCCCTTCTCATGAAAATCCACGAAATATTGGCTTCAGAAAGTTACAACAAAGAAAAAATCTTAGAAATGCAATATCTCTGAGTAAAATAGGTCTAGAGATTATGTCTTGGGCGATTTTATCCGAAATTATGTCTACTTTTAGTATATAATTAGTATAAATAAAGAATTTTGTTTTAAAATATTTTTTAGGTGATTTTGGCCTAAAAGGTTGATTCCTCTAAGATCCCCTTAATTTCTACCAGGGATATAACGAGTATTTAATTCTCTAGGATTTGTAAGTCAAAATAAAAATGTATATCCCCTCATTCTTTATTCTGATAATTGCAACTTTTTTTAGAATCATTTTTTTAAGCACTCGATTCTTAAGTTCAGTTAAATAATTTTTATTTTTCCACGTAAACATCTTGGCAGTCCTTCGCACCGTATATAATTAGCAGAATCATATTAGAACATAGGTATTAATTAACTGCGTTATTCACACAAACGCTATTTTCGCTCGAGACAAAATCGATTAAGCGTCTTACGACTTAAGTATTAAACAGGAAGAAAACCTTTAAAATTAGGACGGCAAAAGAACATAATACACCCAATATAAGTATACATCATAATATTTATTATTCTTGTCACGCATTTTTATTTGTGAATAAATAATAAATTGGAGTATACTTATGTATAATGCCGCATAAACGAGGAATTTTATTTTAATACATTCAAAAATATTCCTACGTTTGAAATAAATTCTCATTCAGAAATACCCTATCTACCCTTAAATCAGACAACTGCACCGTACTCAAAATCCATCATCGTTTTCTCTGCTGCAGGTATGGGCCGGGTTATTATCCCGGTAGTGAGGTACTCTCTTTGGCCCATATAAGGGTGCTTCGTTCACGAATCGGGGCGTTAGCTTTTGTTAATTAGTTTTCAACAGCCTATTGAATAGTATTTATTATATATAATATATTATTTTTTTTCCACTCGTTTCTCATGCATACGTATGCTGTGGCTACATAGGAGCCAGCATCCTTTGTCAATCAATAAATTTCAAATTCTTTATTGCACCATAAGTCACACCCTCACTGAAAAAACAATAAGATTATAGTTAACATATTGTCGCACGGTACGAAGAAAAGCCAAAAACGCGTCTAAGACGAAGAAAAGCCAATTTGGGTTCTTCCAGACGAAGAGAAGCCAGTTTGCGCCCTTCCAGACGAAGAATAGCCAGTTTGAATCTTCCTAGACGAAGAAAAGCCGGTTTACGCTGTTCCTGCGGAGGAAAAATCCCAACTGACGGCATTTAATCGATTACTAGTTATCTAATTATCTTGACTGATCATCTTTTTATCTTATCTTGTTATCTTTTAAAAAAGATTTTTAATCTTTTTGGTTATTTTTTTATCTTTATCTTATCTTATTATCTGAAAGTTATCTATAAGATACCAGCTAAATGTTACTTTCGTTAGAAAAGTCAAACTGGCTTTTCTTCGTCTGGGAGGGCGCAAACTGGCTTTATTTTCTTCGTCTGGGAGGACGCAAACTGGCTTTTCTTCGTCTTAGACGCGTTTTTGACTTTTCTTCGCCTGTAACTTCCAAGTTGGCTTTTCTTCGTACCGCGCGACGATATATTGTAACTGTTAACATACGTATTTTTAATTTTCAAACGAGTACATCTCATGAAAATACCAATAGAATCATCCAAAAAAAAAAATATGAGTATAGCATTAACATATACGGAGCGCTTGACAAACGTGTTTTTCAAAAAAAAAATATGAGAATTTATTTAATTAAATAAAACCCGTACTGTCGGTAAGTAGGAATCTGCAATTGACCTACTTTTCAAACGAGGATATCTAACGAAAATGCTAATAGAATCACTCAAAAAATTTTCTGAATATAGTGTTTATGTGTATGGAGCGCTTGACAAAATTTGTTTTCCGTATAAACGCTTGAATGTTGATTTAAAAAATATTGAAATTCACGGTTTCACATGGCCTTAATATCAAAATGTCATACTGTAACAGTTACAATATGAAAATTTGCCGACAAATGTATATCTTGTAACTGTTGTGGTAATAGTATTCTTTGAAATATAGTGTTTTTAATAATGTGACTATGGGCGGATCTAATACGTGGTTTAGGAGTTCGTGGGTAGCCGATGACGATTTCTAGGTGGTGCGATCCGTAATTGGTTGCCTTTAGGTGTTGAAACGCATCGAATGCGTTGTCTAGGTTTTTGTGGTGGCCGATGATGAAGTCTAGGTGGTGTCCTGCTTGAAAATATTATGAGATCTCATATGACATCGTAATTGAAACTAGCAACGATCTCATTTGAGATCTCATATAGTTCTCATATGAGGTTGTTGTACGAATTTCAGACATATGAGATCTGAGCTGCAATTTTAATTAATTAATAAATAATTTATTTAATGTAAAT
This sequence comes from Torymus aiolomorphi, assembly GCA_036365515.1. Lineage (NCBI taxonomy): Eukaryota > Metazoa > Arthropoda > Insecta > Hymenoptera > Torymidae > Torymus > Torymus aiolomorphi. The sequence goes on along the minus strand of CM070875.1, from coordinate 217,082,597 downwards.
AAATAGTAAATTTATAAATAAATAGTATATTTTAATTAATCTGAAAAAAGAGCAATAAAATGTTATCAATACATTTTACTAATGTTAATATATTATTGTATTTCATTCTATCTCTATCTATTGAATAAAACATAATATTTATTCATGCTTTTACATTAAAAATAAATTATTTATTAATTTATATATCTGAAATTCGTATAACGATCTCATATATATGAGATCTCATAATGGTATATTACGCACCTAGATTTTTTCAAAGAAAAAGGCCACGTAGGCATTGAAGACAATATAGATATTCTTTTATTCGCCGACGACCTAACCCTTCTCGCGAACAACGCTGTTGATCTTCAAAGCAAGCTAGATAAACTATCTGAGTATTGTGTCATAAAAGGGCTCGAAGTCAATACCAATAAAACCGAAGTTATGATTTTCAAGAAATCTGCACGGATAGAATTTTCCTGTAAAAACTACCGCGAAATTCACGGTAAAAATTACCGTGAGCATTGTAACTGCGGAGCACCCGAACGTTCCGGAACTTTTTATCATGCACACAAGAAAATTTGCCATGATGTCACGGTAAAAATTTCGGTTTTCAAGAAATTAGTACTAAAGTATTTAATTGCATTGTTTTATGCTTTTTAATTCAATTGTCTCCCAATATTATTTATAATTTTAGTTTTAAACAATATTTTAGTTTGTATTTGTCAAAAACATATAATAATGAATCTATTTTAAATTCAATGATCTAAATATTTATAGGTTATGTGTGTAGTACGTGCCAGTCGACGGCGGCGCGAGCAGCGCCACCGACGTGTGAGTTTCGATATTCCCTTCATGTCAGGGTAAAACTTGTACAGAAGGGCAGTAAAAATTACCGTGACAGTCCGGCAAAAAATTCCATAAATCCCTATAACTTTTATAATACTTTCGATGGAAAATTTATTAAACGCAAAATTTACCGAGTGTCCGGTAAAATTTAATGTACGGATATTAAATTTTTCTAAGACTGCAGCAATAATTATAGAAAATACGCGTAATCATTTCCAGAAAAATCGATTGTACCTTGATTGACACGAATTTCACGGTAATTTTTCCAGAAAAATTCTATCCGTGTGGCAAATCGAAAAAGATTAGGAAATTAAAATATAGAGATGTACCTTTAAAACTCACGAAAACATTCACTTATTTAGGAGTCACCTTCTCGGCAAATGATTCCTTCAAAGTCACCGCCGATAGAGCACTAAGTAAAGGTAAAATGGCCTTAGGAGCCATATGGCAGATCTTATGTAGAGGGAATAATATCAGCTGGGCTGCTAGTAAAAGACTTTTGGATACAATGGCTGCATCTACTGTTTTATATGGTTCAGGAATTTGGGGCCCTAATCACGTCAAAGAAATTGAACAGATACAGACTACTTTTTTTAAACGTCTACTCCAGCTACCTCGTTACACACCAGGATACACACTAAGGTTAGAAACAGGTTCATCCACGCTAGAATGCATCGTAGTCAAAAGAACATTACAGTTATGGATTAAAATTCTGAATGCGAATCCTACGAGGTATATTAGAAGGATATATGAAAAACTTACAAAGTGTGATGAAACAGCACAGAATTTAAAGCTTAATTGGGTTAGCCAGTTGAAGCTAATTCTCCAGAAAAGCAAACACGATTACCTTATAGAATCCAACGATGTTAAGTCCATTGAACTTGCAGTACCAGTAATAGAAGGGACTCTAAGGAACATTAGTTTCGTCGAGGATTGTAAAAAAAGTATGGATTCATCATTCTCCCCGCTATACCGTGATCTAATTAGTATCGACACCCCGACCATTCAACCATATCTAAATCTTACTCTGCCTCTGAAGTATATTAGAATGTTAGCCATATGCAGACTGTCAGGTAAATTACGATTAAATCTACACTCTAACAATAAACTGTATTCAATCGATGAAACCGAGCCCTGCTCGTTGTGCAATCTACATACCTATGAAACCCTACGTCATATTGTACTAGAGTGTCCAATGTATAAAAATCTAAGAGATAAGTATATAAGCGACTTAAACTACATCAGTATTTTAAATAGTTTTGACAAAGACTTAGTATGTAACTTCTTTTTCTTTATGACAGGTGCTCTGAAAACGAGAGCCATGATTCTAAGTGAATAGTGAATGCGTGTAATGTGAATTTCTTTATTAGCGTTTAATTGTACGGCGCCATATTACATGTCAATTTTATTATTGTTACCTTGACATTATCGCGTGTTCGAATGAAAGGATAATAATTACAAGACATTGAATTTTTTATGAATGCGTAATCTAAAAACTAGTTTTATTATAGTTACTTATGTATTGTACTAATATGTGAATCACTGAATATTGTAATGGGTCTTTACCTACAAACAATTATTTGAATAAATAAAAAAATATTACGCACGTACCTAGGGAGCCTTCGGCTCGGGTGTCAATTTACACCAGCTGTGGACTGGCCAATTTTATTCCCGTGGTGCGTATACTATTTTTCGCCATACCCTGGCCGAAAACATCACATTTCCGTTTTTGAGCCGTGCGGGAATATGGCATTTTCGGCCAAGGTATGGCGAAAAATCGTATATGCAACACGGGGATAAAGAGGGCCACCCCAGAGTACATATTTGCCAACTCTTTACCTCCCTATAGTGTAATATACTATTCACGCGGGTACCAGGTAAATCATGACCGACCGATTAACTCTCTTCTTGACGGAAAAGAGCCCAATTACGTACCTATAACAAAACAAAGCGCGCGCGACCATTGGGATATACACTTCACCTACCCCCCATCATGTCAGCTAGGTATATATAGGCCAAAAGTTCCGGCTCGAGAGACGTTGTAAAATCTTCGTTCGCACTCGAGGATAACCGAAAGGTTCAGCTTACCTAAAATTCCAATTCAGTTTCAAACAAGCGTAGATAAAAAAAGTCATCGATACTATCTCGGGAGTGAGATATTGCGAAATCGGCTGCAGCATCCGATATACACTCGCGCACTCTGTGTGTGCAGCTGCACTGCGCGCGGTGCATACAATGTATGCACGCTCGTGCGAGGAACATTGGCGAATCGTGTGCAAGAGAAGAATTCTATTACGCCTAATGGATTAAGTACTTATTCGCTTTCTCGTTCTTTCGTTCGGCATGCGTATACGGGCGTATCTCTGTATACGATTTTTTCATACCTGTTTGCAGATGTGTTCCGGGTACTTTAACAGTTCCTGCAAATTTACATTTATTTTTGTTGTTATATAAAGAAAGTTTTATAATTTTTCGGCATATCATTTTTGTATTCGTCATAATATTGAAAATATTATGACAAATAATTATTATCAATTTCATTAAAATACAAATTATATTTTTTTAAATTGAATTATTTAAATTAAATTTAAGTTTTTTGTTTAAGAAACTTTTAATCGTAAACTTTTATTCCACACTCGACCGATATGGCTACTTTTTGCCCCTGAAAATCGGCGCGAAAGTAACGATATTTTTCCCGTAAACCGCATCTGCGGGGCGAAAGTAAAATTTGCCGGATGAAAGTAAAATTGAGATTTTGTTTTCTTTCACAATTTTTTTTTTTACAATACTATTAATTTTATAATAAAATATAATAAGACGCGTCGATCCCACTTTTTAGCGTCAAAAAGTGGCCACGGTAAAGAATGGAATAAAATACTATTACACGGAGAAAAATGTTATAATAAATTTTATTATAAAATGTGAGAAAAATTACTATATTTTATAGGAATGGTGTGACATATCGAAATTATAATAATTTTTGCTACACAACATAGTAATTTTTATGGCTGACTAAATTTCAAAAAATTAAGTTTTTTTTTCATTTTTTTAACTATTTTTGCATTTTAATAGAATACTTAATGTGAAAATAAATTTAAAATTAGAAATAAAATTTTTTTTTACGACGGTTGGGATCGATCCTGGGACTCTCAGCATGGTAATCGGACGCGCTAACCACTTACCCAAGTAGGATTCTTGAGTACAAAATTTTGGAACTGACATATGTCAAACCCCTGGTTACGAAATCTCTTAAATGATAATATTGAATAACTACAATTACACAAAAAATACTCATCGTCAATGTATATAATAAAAAATAAAATGATTGAATCGAGATTTTCAAAGTTTTGCTTACTTAAAAGCAAGGCCAAGTCAAATTGCGATGGAGTGCATAACCTCAATTAGACCACATGCATGCCTTCACGTACGCAGAAAGTACTATAGTTGTGGCAATTTTTACTATATTGGATAACAAAATTTCTTATGACGGGTGGCTAAAATTAGAAGAATATATTTCAAATTTTACTATATCACAGTTTTTGCTATGTTGTATAGCAATTTTTCTTTTATGTCGTAATACTTTTTAACCAACACTGCAATAAAAATGACTAAAAATGTTGTAATTAATCATATAGTTATAACAAAAATGCAGCATACAGTGGAAATGTCACACTTTTCCTATATTATATAGTAATTTTTATTATACTTATAATAAAATTTATTATAACATTTTTCTCCGTGTATGCAACACGGAACGATAGTAAATTTTTCACTCTGGTAATTACTGCCCTCGCTTTGCTCGGGCAATAAATTTGGCCTCGAGTAAAGTCTTCCCGCTCGGGCAGTAAACCCACCCGCTGGAAAAATTTGCAACTTTCGCCCCTTGTTGCATGATGTACTACTATTTTACAAATTCAAGTTTAGTTTTATTATCAACTGATGAGAATTTTTCCATCGGTCTTATAGTCTTATAAATTAAATTAAAATAATTAATATTTATGGCAGTCAGATTGCCCTTGTTTATAATCACCCCCGCAGAATCTGAAATAAAAACTTAATTAAAACCTGGAAAAAAAACTTTATTAGCAAAGGACTATCTGACTGCCCCCCACTACCAAATTGCCCAATTGCTCGAAACGTTTGCCAATTGGGCAATTTGGTGGTGGGGGGTAGTCAGATAGTCCTTTGCTAATAAAGTTTTTTTCCAAGTTTTAATTAAGTTTTTGTTTCAGATTCTGCGGGGGTGATTATAAACAAGGGCAATCTGACTGCCATAAATATTAATTATTTTAATTTAATTTATAAGACTGTAAGACCGATGGAAAAATTCTCATCAGTTGATAATAAGTTGTAGTCGACACAAGTAATATTTTTAATGATTAGTTTTATTATATACTGTTATTTACTGTTTCTTATACATATTCTTATGTACTATTCTTAGTGCACGTATAAATATTTGTATTTCAAAATTGCAAAAAGAAAAAATAAAGGATAAGTTATAGTTTTCAAATTGGTATCCATTTTTTTACCAAAAATTAATAAAATACTTGCCCTGAACATTCAAAACATTTTTCATTTTAAAAATAATTTGCATCTCTGTTTCCTAATAATTCCTATTCGAAACACCGTGAAAAACTGTCGTGGCGTCATCTACAGTCGAGGAGAAAAAATTACCCGCCAAGCGCTTACCTTGCGCTTGTGTGTACGTATACATGATAAATGAAACAACTGCGTCTTTCTACTTTACCAATGAATCTTGTTAAAATTACTTTTACATTGCTAATCGCAGAGATAAACTTTTTCAAAACAATACTTTATTTTCAATCAGCTGTTGCTATTACTATAGAAAGATAGATTTAAAAAGTAAATTTTGTATTACGAAATTTTAAAATTGATTAAAATTTAGGCAAATGTTGGGAAGCATGCGCTAGAAAGATAATTTAACCACCGTAAAATTGAAATGACTATTTAATTATTTTCTCGCGTTTACCTACATCAATTATCTTTTATAATTACATTTAACTTTATACTTATACTTAATTTAAGTAACCAACGTAATAAAAAAGAAACTGTTTTAATGAAATTTAAGCTCATTTTGTATCTAAAAACTTTAGAATTATACTGCGAAATGAATCTTTTGTAAATAGCAAACCTTCTCTAAAAATGTACATAATAATAAAATACCAACACAATAGAAAGATTCTTAATCTGTTACAGAACATAGATATAACAGATTAGAAAACTCAGTCATTCATACGTTTACGTTGAAGTCAAAGTTCTTTTAGAAACTCCAAAATCCATTATATCTTCCGACTATAAGTACAGTACTTTGAGCAGTATAAGACCCCAAAATGAAAGGGTATGAGATTTCTTCGCTTTCTAGAAAACCTCTTTCAAAATCTCGAAAAACCCTGCCTAACACAAGGTAGATAAGTACATCGTAAAGTGTCCGGTAATTGTCAAACACCTGTTAATTTGGGGTTAACCCTCTATAATGGTACTTTAAGGGCTGTAATATACGATTGGTGTTCGAGATTGCGATCACATAATTTTTAAACTATAACTATATAGGGTGACTACACAGTGAATGAACGAATAAGGAAATTTCAATTTTTGTTATTTAGTTAAGAGAATTAAAAAATGGATTAAAAGCAAAAATCTTTTTAATTGTATTTTTAAATCTTCAAACTTTACGTCAGTGACAAAATTTTAGATAAAGAATAAGTAGAAATTTTGTTTAAAAGAAATCTGTAAATATCTCCTAAAAACAATTAAATGAACACGCGATCTTAGTACCTATAAATACGTTTCGCCAGTGAATGAATACTTCGCCAGTGAATAAACGCTCAATAGCGGCGATTTTATGATTTTATTCTTAACAAGATAATTTCTTTTATGCAGAATCTTTATGTAAAATGAAATAAAAATTTTAAAAAATTCGAAAATTATCGTCATGTTAGATAAACAATACACAGAAAGCTTGCTATTTTCATATATTTAAAGAAAATGTTCGTTAACTGATGACTGTTTGGATATTGGTAAAGTCACCCTACTTAACTTTATGGAGCGTGTAATATATTTATTTCTGCTCTCATTTAGTCAACGTTTTAACAATTAAGAATCACTCTCCACCCTCCGCAACATAAATATACAAAACCTACGGCAGTTAACCACAGCTTCCCACGAACTTATTCCTATAGGATCGATTGCCCGTGTGTTGCCGCTTCAGCTGCATACGCTGTACCCGCCGCGACCGCACCGATCTACATGAAACTACACGCACTTTATCTCTATCTCTATCTTTCTCTCTCTCTCTCTCTCTCTCTCTCTCTCACTTGCTTTCGACAAAGTAGACCGACTTCCGTAAAATGTTGCATATATGCTATATCTTCGGGCGAACCTGTTTAAGCAGTCCGAGCAACCGCTGCTGCTGCTTTGCTGCTGCGTGTACTTGTGGTGTGTGACCCCAAAAACGGAACTTTCTCTCCAAAATGTGCGTGTACGTATAGATGTTTCTATAAGTGCGATAACCGAGTTTGCATTAACGTTGTTATAAACATATATTCATGTATGTGTAATACGTTGAATTATGCTGATGGGGCTCGGGTTCGCATAATTTGCCAACGAGGAGGATATTTTTGCGAATAAGTGTGGTGATAATAAAGTGAGAGGTGTATGAGAGGATTATTGGTTGGTACAGGTACGATGAGGAAGTTTAATAATGCAAAAAATTTTGTTAATTAATTGATTTTGCAATGAATTGGTTAGTAGGGTAAACGAAGTTTTTGAAAATTGAAAGACTGAAAGTTTGTCAGGTTTACCTCTGTTTGTAATGTTAGGGGAAACCGTTAGTGCAATAAGGGTGTTCAAAACAATTTTTCATGGTAAACTTTTATGTCAATATGAAAATAAAATGATTTAAAAATAATTGTTTTTATTAAGTATAGCTCATTTGCGAAAATTTTTTGAGCGATTGTGCCGATCTTGAAAAAAGATGACGAAAATATGCAAACTATTTCGCATATTTGTGTAAACAGATTTTTTGGAATATCCTGTTCTCACATGTTATCTTAATTCAAACGTAAAAATGTCAAATTGATGATAAATCAAATATAAATCTATACAGAATTAAAAATGTTCATATTAGCACCATTCATTGGTGCCTACTGGTTACTACCATTGATTGGTTAATTAAATCCGATCATTTTCCTCGAATCCCCTAATCCTCTAATTAAGTATCTTCCAATTACCACTAAACAGCAAACGATGATGATTTAAAACTTTATTAAACGAAGCCTCAAGCCTGAAATTCATCGCAACGTTAGACCCACGAAAAACAACTTGTCGACAAACAAATGACGAACTCGCATGCAGAGTCAACGCAATAAAAAGGAACACCATTCGGTGTGCATTGTTGTGCTCGTTAAACAGAAGAGAGATAGTCCGATTGCGCGCATGAGTAATTGATTTATGTACGCAATTACGAGGTTCAACGCGCGCGCGCGCGCGGTCGGGTGCTACCATACGCTCGATTGTATTTGCGTTTCGCGAGCTTTCTTGTTATTATTTCCACTCGCTGAGGGTGTTGCGGTTCATCTTGTACAAATTTATAGGTTATGTTGGCGTGCTGAAGAAGATCGTCTGTTGTAAAAGTAAACACGAATAAAATATCGATATCAAAGACACACTCATTTATAAATAGTGCAATTACAAATAACAATTCCAAATGTACAATCAAACAACTCTTCTACATGTAATCCATCAGTCGCACGATTTCCAATGATACAACTACCCTTAGAAATAACAAATGTACAACGCGAACCGAGCGCTTTTCGCTCTCGGACACAGCGATGGACACCTCAGTAGCGAAACATATACCTACAAAGTATCTATAAGTACTTACAGTACGCGCAAAAAGGCCGGAGAACCGAGAGCATCGGTAATAGCTATATAACCTACGCGTTCGCGACAAAGTATATAATACCCGCGAGAGCCAATCGCATGAGGCACACCCGCGAGGAGACATTGTATATGGGAGCTGTTACGTCACAGGGAGGTGGAGGATGCCCCTGCGATGAGCTGCGACCTGCGATGCAAGTGCCGCCATGTTCTTTGCGAGGAAAAGTGAGATACATATAGGTAGCGTATATTAGATAGACTTATACTGCACTCGTCGTCGTCAGGAGAGCTTCATAAAGTTAGCCCCCATCATTAGAATATACAAAAACAAAAAAATATGTCAGAAGCTATGTTGTGGGTGGCAGGAAGCAGTATTTTGGGTGTGGGTGAACCTGTCGTTTTCGGGGAATCGCCGGAGGGATGGTTTTTTGGAAATTGGAGTAACGGAGTAAATGTGGTTTTAACTGTTAAGGTGATTTGATACCCACACTATTACTCAATTCTGGGTTCCCGTTTTTATTCTCCAATTTTAAACTTTTTGAAAAAAACTCTCTGACACGTTTATAATTTTATAAAGAACTACAACGTATCAAAGAGTTTTTTTCTTAAAAATAAAAATTGAATGAGAAAAACGGGAACCCAATTTTGAGTATTAGCGTGGGTATCGCATCACCTTAATTCGGATGCATGCGTGAATGGAGGGGTTGTTTTTGAGGAAAATAGACAATATGGATATTTTGAAATCCATGACTTTTTTTTTTAATTGAATAAAAAAGGTTCGATACTTATCAAGAGTTTATCAGACACAGCAAAAACTAGGTATATTAGAAAAGTGAAGATTTTTGTGATTTTCAACAAATACTGTTTATGATTTTTGTATTGATAGTTAAATAATTACGCGATAAAGCTAAATTTTTCGAAAGAAACTTGCGCTTTTAGAAACAATGACAATTAAAGTAATCTATATTGTCGAAACAGCAAATAGTTTAAAAATACTCTAATATGTATTTTAATTTTGAAAATAATTTTCATGGGATACATTTACGTAAATTCTATCTACCTATGCATATAGTACAAAGTATTTGAAAAAAAATTTCTAGCATACTTTTAACTTAAAAAGATATGATCATATCATACAGACACACAATACATACTCATTTATTTGGTACACGATATATTGCTAATAAAGAAACATACATAATTGTTAAAAAAGTAAAAACCACAATAGTAAATATTCGAATATTCTCATGACAGTATTACCTAACTATTATGAGACCGAATTTCATCTAAACGTGTGAAACCATGATAATAAAATTTCCCTAGCTAGGTACTGTGAATGAAAACAGCTGATTCGAACGAACAGCTGTTCACGTTCGCAGAGTTACTGATTGTTAAGTCCCGTGGTAACGTGTATCTTTAAACCTATAATATTATAAGTGCACGTGCACGTTAATGCAATTCAAATCTAATTATAGATATTTAGTATATGACTGGTTGTACTTAAATGTTACTTTATATACCATTATTGCTTTAAATACTTTCTAGTATATTTTTGTCATAATTTCAAATATCGTCATATTTATATCAGATCGCAATACAAATAATAATTTTTCCGCACACCGGGCCGAAAGTGCCTCATTCTCGCCCGGCTCCGAAACGGAAATATGGCATTTTCGGCCTCGATGTGAGGAAAAATAGTATACGCACCACGGGAGTAAAATTGGCCAGCCGCCGGCTCGGGTGGCAATTTACACGAGCTGTGGACTGTCCAAGTTTTTTTCTCCCATGGTGCGTAATATACTATTATTTGTCTTTATTTCGCATTTACACTCTAAAAATATTAGCACTTTACCCAAAATAAAAACAATGCCTAAAATTAACTTGAAAATCCATCGATTGGTGCGCGGTAACCATATGGAAGTATAGACGTACTCTGTGTTGCAGTTCAGCTATTTTCACTCAAAGCATACCTACTTAAGATTTCTCTATTCTGATTTTTTATATTACTTATGGTACTTATAGTAACTCTACTTAAAAACAACTACATTGTTATATATGACCATTTTCGTTTTAACACTATAGATATTGTAATAGGAAAGTTCTGTATATATCGTGTATTTCTTAATGAACACCATAAATTATACATCATTCATTGGAATGTATTATTCTTCATAAAAATTGAAAATAGATTCTTCTTGTTTAGGTAATAAAACGGGAATGTAGGTCTGTCTAAATTAGCGTAAATCGTAAATATGAGGCGTGGAATAATATTAACATTTATTCTTTAATATAACTTTAGCGATTTGCTCCAAATGAAGAATAATAGCGATAGGCATAACATTATTATTTATTCTATGCGTTTATCTCACACATTTTTATAATGATTTTTTTTATTTTTTTTTTATTTTTTTTTTATTTATTAAAAAAGTTATAATACGCTTCAAATCAAGAAGTTTTGGAAGTATAGAATCGTATAAGCTTAAAAGCTAATCCACGTAAAATAGGAACATTACATAGATACTAAAGACTCTGCAGAAAACCATGAAATTATTTCGTGTATATTTTACATGCTTTTATTGCAACAAGTGATTTTCGAATGCGTTGTTACGTACTTATAAAGAGAAAAAACATTTTTCGATATCCGTCAAAATTACGTTACTCAATTATCTAAAAGTTACCAGTGTCCATTGAACTACATTATACTTAAATAAAGATTGGTGCTATTTTATAATGTTGAATGATTCCTTCGTTATTTTTAACAAACTTGCAATATTTAGCGAGTAAGAGTTACCATACCATAGTGTTTAATTGTTTAACACTCGTAATTCTCAAATTTGATGTCAACAATTAATATTATCACTCGCATGTATTTTAAACATCCAATATTGATGTTGATTTCATTAAAAAATAATAAACTAATGACAGGGGATTCTTTTTTAATACAAAATTACCATTTAGGTAAATACATTATTTTGTATTAATTTTTATCTCAGTAAATCGTCAGTCTTTTTGTATTTTGTGTTTTCTTTATCGCTAGTGTAAACAAATTATTTTACAAAAACTATCGAAAGCATTATTAAATGCACTTTATTAAAGGCATATGCGTTTTGCCTTACATAGATTTGGTTCTCAATGTAAAATCTCTGGACTTTTTCAAATTTAGAAGTGAACTAATTTCAATTGTGAAAAAAATATCTTGTAATATTCTATGTTTCTTTATTCTCATATTCGTTATTATAGACAAAATAATTGATATCAAATAATTGTGAAAAAATTTTGTGAAATTAAATTATTTTTTGACATCACGAATATACGATTATAATTATATGAACAGATTTTAAGAATGTTTACACTTGTTCAATTAACTTGCAGGCACTATTTTTGTGAAAGTGATCTTCAGAGAAGGTAAATGCGAATGTGTCTGTAATTCATGTCACAGCATAGGTAAGTTATCGTTTTCATTCTTTGTTGTAGACCAAACGTCGACCAAGCCCCTCGATTAAAAATATAAGTATACGTGCGCGTACTCAAATTATAAATTGCACAGTGTACGGTTCATTTTATTTCGTCCCGCAGCGAAGCGACTCTGTATAACCATTTACCTAATATTTATATACGTGTATACGTGTAGAGCTTTAAACGCGTTTCTTCAAGTTCACTTGAAGAGTGCAATGCGTATATACGCGGTCGATGAGACGTACTTATATTATGTCATCTGTAGTATAATTAACTTTATAGGTGGAACGTAATCACTAAATATCATTGATCCCGTTTGATTATGTCTTAATAATCTTTTTGGTGTTGTTCACTCGGCATGTACGTCGAACTTACGAACGAAATAATTAAATGTACTGGCTTAAGGCTGGTATTGTGAAATTCAATATAAGGAAAAGATTTGTACGCAAAAAGAAAATACACAGTTTTAGTTTTTCAATGACTTTTTATATGAATTTTATAGAAAATTACAGCCGATGCACTAAAGTAAAAAAGTGCAGAAATGAATTATTTAATACAAATCTTTTCTATTATATATACAAAAACAATGTTAGTATGGACAGAAAATGTGTTTTTAACTTAAAAAAATTTTGTAATAAAAATATTTATTTTTACAAACTCACGCATTGGTGCAAATTACTCTTGTAACGCAACCCGTCGCTTCGATACTGCACACTAAATTTTCATTGAGAAAAAATCATGACAATTGTGTTATTAAAGTAACCGATAAAACTTCTTTTACCAAGACTAATGTGATTTTAAAAATAGACGACTTATAAACGTAGACTCGCAAAAAAATGTACGTAGCTAAACGGGTGTGTTTGACAGATATTGCATCCATAAAAAAACGCTCGTATTCCAGATGCACTCTTGGTCTGCTTAGAAACCCCCACTGAGGAAATAAATTCTTTGAAATTAGTGCACACTCCTTTCTTACTTAAAATTTACAAAAAATTTTTGTAACTTATTGAATCAAAACTCTTTAAACATTAAACGTCAGGGCGTGAACAAACTAGAGTATATAACAATTTAAAAAGAAGCATCAACTAATTTCAAAGAATTTTTCATTCAGTTCTCATATATAATAATATAAAAAAACATATTCGCACAAAGTTACGTTATTCGAATCAGATTTTGATTCGCGATCCCGGCACTCGACATTCTTATATATATATATATACTTCTTGATTTTATCAACAGACATTACAATCCTTTTTTTTTCGTTTTTTGTTTTAAACCTGAATAATATGGAGTAGCGAAACATTCAGCTGAATAATCACAAATGTACTCTTGATCTCTGCAATTTCATGTAACAACAATGTGCGCGCCGTGTTGAATGGAAATTTCGTTTTGAACCAGCATGTAAGCGGTCAATCATCTTTGGATTTAGATTCATTTTCCTGTTGGCTACCCTCTTCTTCCTCATCAGAATAGTTTGTGTGAGCTTCTCCAGGCTTCAGAAGCTTACCAACAAAGTCATACCTCTCTGAAATTAATATTTTAATAATTAATTAATAAATAATAATTAGTTTTACAATTTTTATTTTATTAAGGTATGTAAAGCTGACTTTTCTCTTTGTCTAACCTAAACTTTAATACAAATAGTAGCTCTTTTAAATTATTCAACCTGATGAAGTAATCTACAGTCTTAGAAAAAACGCATTATAGGTGCAAAAATAAAGTAGTATGGTTTGTCATGAAGACAAAATGGTAAAGGTATTGTCATATTGACCTTGAACATTGATCTCATGTATAATACATTATTTGAGATAATTTAAAGTCAGTAAGCTGGCTTATTTACCCAGATCTAACGTTGATAAAAATCAAAGTCAGAGTGAGAGAAGGATGAGACTTGAAACTTAGTTCAATACTGATAGTCACTGACCAAAATAAACATTTTTTATGAAGTATTGTTAAAAATATTATAATTTATAAATTAAAATTTTTAATTAATTTTCTTGTAAAAGTAAATTTTAGTTTAAAGTTTCCATTGTTTTTTGTGTTAAAAGTTATCATAACTAAATATACCTTTTATGTTGAAGATATTTTTTGTGAAAAGTTACATTTTATAAATAATGAATTTTGTCATAAATAATTATAATTTTTGATTACCATATTTTAATGACTGAAGAATAAAATTAATTTTTTACCTTTGAACTGCTCTTCCCATTCTCGGACAGAGTTCATTTCATCTGTGTTTAAGTCACTGAGATCATCATATTCATCTTTACCAGGAACAACGGAGAACGTAGCCAGACCACGACTAGCATCTCGACCTCCAAAAGCTGCGTAAGGTCCACCTATTGAAATAATCAAAAGATGAATAAATATTGCTACTGTATACCTATACTTCATGAAATGAAAATGTATAAAAATTACTTCCTTAGTTTACTTAATTTTTTCTTAAAATAATAACTTGAATAAAAAGAATTGATAAAATGTGGAAACATTAAGTGTAAATGAACTGTAATAATAAAAAAAAAAATAAACATACAATATCAAGAGATAAAACAAGAATCTTATTTTTAACTCATAAAAAAATTATCATTCCCTTATGAAAGTGATTTTAGATAATAATACTGAAAAATATGAAACACAATGAAACAAAAATTATAGAAAATTATGCAAGCTTGCTTAAAGCAGTAATGAGTTTCAAGTCATTTAGAAATCCAATCTTTGTGCTAACAAGTACTATCATAGTGCATTGAACTATAATTTATTCAGCCCACTTTATATATTTCTTATTGATATAATTCGAATAAATTATTGAAAGAACTATTTTTTCAAAATTATAGTATTAATACAAGTTTTTTATAAAAATTTTATCACGTGTTTGAGTGATGTTCATTTTTTATTTATAACATTCACTTTATTAGTTTGATAAATATAACTAGTGTAGGAACACTTGTAATTTTTTATGCTAACATACAAATACTCACTTAACAGGTTGTTATAGATAAAGATTACGGAAATATATCATGACTTTTTAACATTCCCACAATTTTCAATCAATGCAATACATAAAGTTTACATCATAAAATACTTATTCCAATACTTCTCTAGATATTCAACAAATTATTTGATTGCAAAAGATTCATGAAGCTTTTTAAGAATCACTGTGTCTATTGAGCAAAATTTCCTATACGAGCATGACTCAACCATTTTTTGTACTCAATTTCTTTTCTTACTAGATTTGAATATCAAGGTCCTTTTTTTATCTACATCAATTTATGAAACTTTCTTCTTCGAATACCAGAAAAAAGGACTACATATTCTGCAATCAGCCAACTATACAATCATTAATATTAACCCAGAAGCAGCTTTGTAAAAACCACTTCCAGACATTATCTTCATAAAAAGTAGATTTTTCAGCCTGACGACAAGACAAATTTTAATCCAATAAACCGCTGACAAAGTCTATGCTACCATCTGCTACTAACTCTCTCTCTCTCAAGTTGCAGGGCAAAGCCCATTGAACCCAACTAGCAACAGCACAATCACGCCGTCGCGAACTTCTTACCTGGTCCATAGAACCTGGCGCCCTTGGTGACGTCGTACACTTGTCCGTTAACCGCCACGAGAATCCGTCCATCGGGTCCCAGGCCATTGTACTCCTTGAGCTCCTCGACGGTGAAATCCCGGCGCATTTTGGGCAGCTCCTTCACCCGGTGTACCAGTTCATCAGGCTTGGTTTTGCTCCTAAAAATCTTGTAGACGAGGATGGCGATTATGGCGACGAGGGCGAGGTTCACCGGACTGCTAATTATCTCGGAGACGAAGCTGCCGAGTAGTTGCGTCGAGGAGGTAGACGACGTCGTCGACTCGGCACCCGGCTCGGCCATTTTGCTTTCTCTCTAGCTTATATAGCTGCTGCTGCTGATAGCTGACGTACACCTCTAGGTATGCGCGTGCCTGCCTCCTCGAGAGGTTACGCGACGACTGAGCGAGAGAGAGAAAGAGAGCGTGCAGTGCAACGTATCGTATCTGTGTGCACGTCGGAGAGTGGAGCGAGCGCGTAGACGGCGGCAGCAGCGGCGATGACAAGACGGGAATTTTTTCGCTCTCCGCGCCTCCCTGCAAGCTGCAACACACGCCACACCTGTTAAACGGCGCGCGCGTCTATCTCCCTCTCTCTCCCTCTCGTAATTACTATATACGTATATATAAGGTATGTACGAGTACGAGAGTGGGGGACCTGGGGAGAGAGAGAGAGCACAGAGCGGCCGTTTAATGTTTATCGCGCGCGAGTAGCCAACCTTTTTACGCTTCGCTCGCGAGCGCGTGTGGAAATCGAAATTGACGAAGTGGACGGGCGCCTAATTGATATATATGTATATATATAAACATATACTTACTATATATACGAGCGGAATTTCACACGACGCGCGTAAAGTACGTGTACGGATTCGGAAGAGGCGGAGAGAGAGGTTAGAAAAGGGAAGCCCTATAGGCTATAAGTAGTACAATATATCCGACAAGCGACTCCGCCGCCTCATAAACTCACAACTTTCTAACTGTACATACGCGTGTACAGCGCTGTATATAGATACACACGGCCGAACGTAAACAAAAACACGCGCTGCGCCAAACTCTACCTCTGTTCTATTCCGCCCGCGCGAAACGCTCCCTTATCTCGTACCTTATAAGTATATACTTAATACTACGATCGGAAATCCGAATTTCGCGCTCGAGCGAAGCGTAAAACGAACTTTTCCTGCACTCACACACACCCACAATGCTAATATACTTATGAACGTTAGGCACGCTCAGTGCGGACTAACTCACGCTCGCTCTGCGATGGCGCGCCGACAGTGGGGTGGTGTGATGTTGGCGAAGAAGGGGAAGGGGAACCGTATTATGTGGAGGAAGAGAGAGAGAGAGAGGAAGAGTTTCCCGGCGAGGCGTGTGTGTGGAGCAGCTGATGGGCTACATATGGACACGGGGTGGGAGTTTTCCCCTAGCCCTGTAACATGCAAAGGTCGGTCGGAGCTCTGGATGTAGGTGTATTTTACCTGCAGTATAGGTAGGTACGCATGTTAACCTCTTTGATGATTTTTATACGTCTCCGAGTAAATATTTGGATGCATGTATAAGGCCTACATGCCCTAGATCAACATATAGTAGTAGAACCGATCTGCGAGCAAACAGTTTCTCGAAACAATCAACTATCAGTCCCAAACCATAACAAGTCACGATTGTTCAGTAAATTCTGACGAAGTTAATGATGGCTCCACAGACGTCATCTGCGCGAAATAAAACGAGCTGATCATTCTTATCCTGTACACATTGATATAGATATATACTCTACGACGCCCATTCCTTTGGTCTTCAATCATCGTGAATCGCAGGTTTCCGTGAACGTAAACCTAACTGTTTTCGCTTCCGTCCGGCTTCCGATTCGATCTGTCCGCAGGTTAGCTGATTCGCTGCGTCGCGTGACCTACGGTCCTTGCTGGAGCGGCGTCGAAAAAAGCTCACACGCGCAGTGTGCTTGTGATAATTATCGTCAATTATTACAATTCCGGAGCTTTGAAGGGCAAAGTATTTAGAAAATAGAATTTCGGGTTCGTAAAGTATCGATTTGGGAAGTTACCGGTGCAAAGATTTAAAGTATGACAGATGTTTCATTCGTTGTTTATAACTTTACGTTTAACCGGCATAAAACGTCAATAAAAAGCAATTTTTGAAATTATTTGGTGATTTGCAAACTAAATAACACAGTTAATCAAGAGCCTTTTCTTTAAATATACTAACCAGAAGAGTGCAGGGATCCGGATCACGGATTCGGTTCAAATTTTAGGATATATTTTTGGACGTAAAAACATGAAGAAAGCTGCAATATTAGACTCTAACGCTCCAAAAAACTCAAGTTATGGACATTTTTTGCTTTATTTTGAAAAAATCTTTTTAAAAAGCCTCTTCTTAAAACAGTAACCATTAACTCTAGCAAAGTCTTAAAAACTATTTCAAGAAGAGAAAATAAATTAGAGAAAACGACCTTTCATTTGCTTTTTTCGGAATTAGAAAATATTAATCTCCTCCAAAGTTATGAAAGTTTAAATTTGAACAATAAAAATGCACTGTAGAATGCATAAAATTCGCGGTTAGAATTCATCCATATTTTGGTGCATTTTTGTACTGTTTTAAGAAGAGGTTTTTGTTTTATTTTTTTATTTTATTTTTATTTATTAAACTGGTTGAAAGCCCTTATGTTATACAGATTGACAATATGGTGGACATTTACAAAGGTTCCTACGAATAGTACAATTTAATATTTTATTGAGAGAAACCTAATTGCGTTTTTGACCAGCGAAATGCGGTAGAGTAAAAACCAGTGCTAGACTGACCAGTTGAGTTTAAAATGATTTTTTCAAAATAAAGCAAAAAATGTCCATAACTTGAGTTTTTTAAGCGTTAGGGTTTAATATTGCAGCTTTCTTCATGTTTCTACGTCCAAGAACATATCCTAAAGTGTGAGCCGAATCCGTGATCCGCATCCCTGACACTCTCTTGGTAATTCTGTATATAAAACATTGTGACGTTGAAGTACAAAGATGTTGTGTATACCGCGAGTTCTCCATACATTTTACGTTTTACCATTATCCAAAAGATTTAATATGTACTGCGGATCTAAAAACTCGAAAGCATCTGATCCCACTACAAACAGACCGCTCCGAGTATATTCAGATATCGAATTAGATAAGCACAATATGCTTGACTGCGCTTGAGTTTTGTACATGCATATATACGAATTATGCAGGCCGCGCTTTGCATACATTTCAAAATCACCAATGAATTTTCTTTATTTAAATTTTATTAAAATTATATACATGCTTACCCTTACTAATGTTCCCACACAGCCATCACCTAAAAAAATGCTCATCACCTACTACCACTCGGAAAAAATCCTCCATTCTTTTTCATCCTCCTGTATCAACACAGAAACAACGCACAATCATCCAACTCCTCTCTCCAGCGCCTCGGCTGCACAATAAGCTCTCGCGTCTCTATTTCTGTCCACACGCGCGGGAAGAGAAAAAGGACGCTTCTGGCGCGCAATTCACTTCTCGCGGTGCGACATTTTTTTATTCTACTTTCCTCGTTCGCTGCTGCCTCCTCTCCCTCCTCGGGTTTCGACACAAGAGAGCTACGGTCACGTGAGATTATTTTAGGCTCATTATTTACACGGCGCGTACGGCGCTCGAGATATATATGTACGGTGTGAAAGGGTCGATTTTGTTTTTCACCCGAGCGTATAAGTATGAGAGATTTACAGAGATTTACAAGCTCGCTGTTGTTTGAGCTTTGGTTGTGTGGTCTGAGGTTTAGGGTGCATCTTAAGGACGTTCTCCGGGTCGAAACAGCAATTTTAGTTTTTATATTTTTATATGTTTTATTAATTGATAATCTAAGAGTAAGTACAGGTAACAAATATATACTTGAAAGAACATAAGACAATTTTTTTCAGACAAATTCAGGCAATAGTCACTATGCTATCGTTACAATTAAAGACAAAAACTTCAATAACTTCTTTAAATTTTTTTATTTTTTATCCGATCTTAACGAAATAAAACTTATTTTGTTCGTTAAGAAATTTCAGGGGGAGTATCGATGGGAAAATTTATGATACGAATTTAAGAAAAGCAAGTCAAGTTTTCATCAAAACTTTCTTAAACAAATTGATATTGCGCCGTACTGGTAATTCGTATCATAAATTTTCCCATCGATACTCCCCCTGAAATTTCTTAACGAACAAAATAAGCTTTATTTCGTTAAGATCGGATAAAAAATAAAAAAATTTAAAGAAGTTATTGAAGTTTTTGTCTTTAATTGTAACAATAGCATAGTGACTATTGCCTGAATTTGTCTGAAAAAAATTGTCTTATGTTCTTTCAAGTATATATTTGTTACATGTACTTACTCTTGGATTATCAAATTAATAAAACATTATTTAAAAATATAAAAACTAAAATTGCTGTTTCGACCCGGAGAACGTCCTTAAGGGTTTGGCGAAATTTTTTTCTGTGAAATATCGATCAAAGATGAATTATGACTCTTTTTTGGAGTTTTTAGTTGACAAGTATCGTAATATAAATATTTGCAATGTGACACTCAATAGAAGAGACATCATTTTTTAACGAAATAGAGTATATGTGAGATTAAATTGTCCATATCTCAAGGAAAAGGGCCCATTGGATGAAATTGTCAGCACTGGGCTTCATTTTTAGGTACCAGAAATCGACTCTCCAATGCCCGCTAAAATCCGTTTCCCCCAGGTTAGACCCTCTCCTTGTTAGTACGGTTTTCGAAATCAAGAATTGCGCCTGCAGCATCACGTGATAATATGTAATTATGTCTGTGTTGGGACGTTACATTTCACACTTTAATCATGTTAAACATAACAATAAAATCAACTTTTATCAAGTTTGATAATTGTATTACATAAAAGCACGTATAATCTATTAATATGAATTTTTTTATAATTTTATCTCTGATATAATTGAATTACATATTTAGATATTACGAGAATATGCACGTTAAATGATTTTCACCCATCATATATCTGTAATCCGCGCATTGATTGCGACTAATCGAGAGTAATGCAAATGATCTCTCTGTCTCGTTGCTCATTTCTAAAGTTAACCGTGAGACCTACAATCGCGCACCAGCATACAAACACACCACAAGTGTACTATAAATTCTGTCCGGATCAAAGATAAACGATCCTCTCTTCTTCATTTCACGCGCACGCGCGCCTCCACACCACATCGGACTCGAAATCTCACCTCCCACCACTCAGCTCCAAAATTTCTCCAGTAAAACTATAACGAAACAGCGCACCCGTCACTTCTATAATAATTCCAAAATTCTCCAGCCACGTAATATATCTAAGTTTAGCCGCCCGATGACGTCGCATGTATACATCCTACATACCTATACCTCTACCTACTTATGCACCATTCTTGTGCCGCGCGATCGCTTAAAAAATGCAGGCGTGCGAGCTCGAGCTCGCGAGCTATAGGCGCCGCGTTAATTGTTGATAAAGCGCGCGCGCTATCTCTGTCTGTGCGAAAAAAGGCCGCCGCCACCGACGGCGACTGAAGATTGTAGACGGATAGCGCATCGGTAGCGCGCGACGCGCTCTGGAGAAATGTGGATGTGTGTGTAAGTGCGCGATAAAAGAATATTTTTAGATATCGCCGTGGAGCTTTTTTGAGGTGGTTATGTAGCTTGTGGAGTTTAAAGAAACAGGTTGATTTGGGCGGGGACTGACTGGACGACTCGTATATAAAATGTATTCGCATACACATTTGTGTATATGTATATATGTGGACGCGATAAAAATAAATCGGAAATATTCCTATACCCCCGATTAATCAGATCGAGCCATTGTGTAAGCCACACTCGAGTGTAGAGCTCGGATCATCGATCATTGACGCTCCCTCTTACTCGCTCTTCATGTAATAATTCTGAAATTCTTATATACTTCCGTTACGCAACGCATGAAACGATGGCGGACATTATCATCATACACTTACGAAAGTAAAAATTCGCTTCTTCATTCATAATAGTATATTCACATTTTCCGCTGCGTCACCATCGCGATGCATCGTCGCGGGATCGGCTGTTCTCCAGTATATCATATATGCCGTGTAAGATAACAGAGCGCACGCGCGCTCGAGTTATAATTTCGTCATTGGCGCGCAAAACCGTCTCAAGCGCACGGTGACTTCACGTTTCTGTTATGCATACTCGCGTGGATTAAAAGACGATTGTTGCAGTTGATAGGATCGGGAGCGAGAAAGTATTTTGACTTTCGCGAGCGTAGATATAATAAATAACGCGCGAGTGTCACCGCACTGACATAATTCGCCGCGAGCGGCCTCGTCAGGCCGTTATTTAATTCGAGTATGATTATAATGTACAGCGGCCTCGACTCGCAAAGCAACTTCTTTATAATGACTACCTACGTGCCATCAATCAGACACAAAAAAACAAATAATACTTCATAAATAATAAACATTATAGCGGTAGAACAACGACAAAAAAGACATCAACTGATGCGCGCAACCTTATTTTCTATATATACGCAGTAAAATAATTTCCCGAGGCGGTGCAATTATAACAGCCGGAAGGATTCCGGAGAATCGCACGAGCGAGTGTATAACGGCACCGGTCTCTCTCTCTCTCTCTCTTGCGCTGTCCTCTGTTTTTGTTAATCTCAATTAGTTGCGTCACTCGGCGCGAGCGTCCGAGTAACTGCGTATATGATGTGGCGCTTTCCGAGCGCCATCTCCTTCGTTGTGGAGCGTTTATTGTTCAGGTATTGCGTATTATTAATGAGCCCAAGAGTATTTATAAAAGTACGGAGCTCCGAAATGTTAGAGGTCTGGATCGGATGTTGGAGGTGAATTATTTCGGGGGTAGAGTTTGCTAAAGTGATAAGGGTGAAAAATTGCGCGAAGTATATTATTGTTCAAGGTTGCTAAAACGCTTTTGCGCGTGTTTTATACAACACCCTGTTATCTTTACTTTCATCGCTTTTTATTCTGATCGTATATCCAATTAGAAGGTTTTAAATTTATGTATTCTTGGAGCGATTCTTCTTGTAATCAGAACTTATTAATCTGGAGTTTGATGCCAAGTGCATTATGTACTTTTCTTCAATTGAAATGATTATATTTTGTTATCTAACTACGTAGTAGGACTATCAAACCTGTTGAAGTTGTAGATAGTGATGTATAAGCATCGTGTCTATAAATTATCAAAATTGAAATAAATCGTTAGTATTATAGTCTCAATTTCGATTTTAGCTCAATCTAACAAATATTCACACACTCTTCAAAGCAAACACTGCTCTATAAAAAAGAAAAAGTTTTCCCATGATACAAATAAGTAAACAAAGGCCCAACAAACTAGCGTCAGCTGGCCGAGGGTCAAAGTAGCGTGCAGCTGCACGCAGCAGTTATGGGTACACCTACATTCGCACTCCCCGCGGCCAATTTTCACACGGACTCCTTCAACCGTGACTCGCGCCGTTTTTGCACTACTAATTCTTTTTATCATGCTAACGCCGTGCTCTTTGTGTCTATAGAGAGAAAGTTTCGGTCGATACCCCGGAGAAAGGAGTACTAGGATTCGCAGACAAAGGTTCAAACAGTTTTGATATAGAATAGTATTTATATGTATAATATTATATAGTTTTTATTGAAGTTGGTCGGTTGGGTTTTGTATAACATTTTAAAATCTATATATTTATCTACATATGGAGAGGCTCGAGGAATTACAATGGAATATGTTGTTGAGGCGTATTGATGGGAGGTATTTTTTTGGATTTGAAAAACACAAATCGTTGCACGTTTTTGATGAGTCGATGTAGGT
Organism: Torymus aiolomorphi; assembly: GCA_036365515.1. Taxonomy (NCBI): domain Eukaryota; kingdom Metazoa; phylum Arthropoda; class Insecta; order Hymenoptera; family Torymidae; genus Torymus; species Torymus aiolomorphi. The sequence goes on along the minus strand of CM070875.1, from coordinate 217,058,993 downwards.
ATAAATTGATCGGTTGGGTGTTCAATTTTTAGCCATAAATAAGGAAAAAGCTACATGCTAAAATAATAATCCCAAATGTCAACGTTCGCCGTTTTCATTTGCCAGTCCGTTTTTAACGGAGTCGCACTCTAGTAATAAATAAAAAAGTAGTCATACTTTTGAGTTGATATTAGGCACACATAACACAGAACAAACGTGTGAGTTTCGAAATAAAAGTACGTCGCCTTGCGCGAATGGGAATGATTGTACCGTGAAAAGGACAGTTAAAATGCTTAAATAAATTAAAAAATAAATCAGTCTGTTTCGTGACTTGAGATCAAACGTTTCAGGAACTGATTATATATCCTCGAGATCCGTAAAAGAGTCGAGACGTATTCCATTTTAACTCTCAGCCCGCATTTCGCGCATAACAAATACACTTACTGTCTAATGAAAAAAAAAAAAAATCACGGAGATTGGACGGATTGGTTACATCGTATATAATATACTGAGATTGGACGGATCCGAACGACGAGATTCAGTTACAAGCGACGCGAAGAGCCGTCGAGATTTATAATATCTGACGAACAGGTTTCACTCGATGTCTCTTCTCGAGCAAGAAAGGCTTGTTTTTTTATCTCTCCGCTCTTGTGATCTCGTCGTCTCATGGCATCATCGAGTATCAATAATTACGTACACGTGTATTCGAACGTACAGTATTTGTATCTTTAAGACTTCACAAGTCGTTGACATACAGTAAAGATTCGCGATTAGGTTTCGATCTTGTTGTCGCGATCGTTGCTGTGAAAATAGAGGTAAGGTCGGATGTCCAAATTATTGGGCACGCTTTTCGGGTCCACGTGTTCCGAGCATATCGGGCAAGTCTCGTCGGTTTCAATGATCCTGTAAACGTCAATATTGTAAACGTGTGTTGTTACATCGTACTATGCAGTATCAATTGTAATTTATTAGAACTTGCAATTGTATGAATTGTAATTTATTAGAATTGCAAAAAGTATAGTAATTATGGTCACCTCATAAATTCGCTTCTTATAGCTGGGAAATCGCACTGGGGGCAAGCGGTAAAGTCACTTTCTACAATATGTCGGCCCTGCAACGTAAAACATACGATTTGTAAATCAACTTTCTACATCGATCAATAAAAAAAATGGTTAAATGAAAAACTAAGGCTCACCGTAGCTATGCAAAACGGTATCGTGTTCTTGCACTTGTCGCAATTCACCTCGGTCTCGGACAGCCGATTTTTGCAGTAGGGACACGGGGTGTATAGCTCCTCCTCTTCCTTCTCCTTTACCCGGGGCGGCTTGCGCACGATTGCTTCGATCTTCTTACCATACTTGGCGTCGATCTGCGACCTGTACTCTGGTCGCATGAGCATTGCTGCGAAGTTGAAGGCGGCGCTGCGTAATCCCGCGCGGTGGCATTCGATCACTGTTGAGGTGAGGATCGGTACGACATCTGCAACGGGTTTGGTGGTTTTTGTAAAAATAGTCGTGATAAATGATTTTGAATATAAAAGTGTACTTACGAGATGGGAACTTTGAAATATTGTTAGCCACGCGTATCAACATTCTGGCTCCCTTCAAGTGATCGTTTCGTTTGACATGGAGTCTCACTAGTATGTATGAGTGCAGAAGTCTCATGTTGGTCTGCATTTCCATAGGTGCATTGATTTTATTGCGCTTGAGTTCTTGATACATGCTAAACAAAACATCGTGAGCGTTTCTGTAGTTCCCTATATGTAAAACCAATGGATTAGTTTATGAAATATTAAGGAAATATTGAATTACAAAAATGATAATTTACCATTTATTTGTTCCTCATTGGCAATTATAACTGCAGTTTTTGCTGCTTCCCGATATTGCTTTCGTGCCATGTATAAACGGAAAAGGTATTTTGGATCCTGTAAAAATTGAAGTCATTGTAAGCTCAATATAATACTAATAAAATTTTTATCAAAAAAGTATATATAATTATTCTTTACCTTTGGTAAGCCATCGCCTCCCAAGAGAAAATCGATCAATTGATTCCCTAATTTTTCGTCTTTCGAAGTAGCAACTGTATCAATAGCTAAACTCAATGCTTCATCGTCGTCTGCTGTTATTTGAGCAGCTTTTAATAAAAGCTTGAGGGCCTAAAAATAAAAATAGCTTTATTAAAACCAAGCCCAAATAATATTTCTATGCTTAATTTCAGTTATGCTCAAAATCAACAAAATTATTCATTTGAACGATTACATAAATTTGATCTCATGTTTACATAGTGTACATACTTTGTGAAATTCTCTGGCATAAAAATAATATTTGCCCGCCAGAAGGCTGTTTTTTTGCGATTCGAAATAAATGGCAAGACTCTTGAAATCCTCTTTCCGGACGTTGGCGTCGTCTATTGTATTAGCTAAAATTTCACCGTATAGTTCCATTTTGCTATGCTGATTAGCCAGTTGGAAGGCTTCGTCATGGCAATTAGACAGTATTAAGAATTTTATGGCAGAATTATAGTCATTCATCCGCTGGAAAAATCGTGCTACCATCTTTGCTCCTTCTATACTCTTAGTTTGTTGTACGACTTCAACGCTTCGGGCTATAAATTACGTAACAAATAATAATATTATTAATAATTTTAATTGGCCAGAGTTTATTTTTAAATTTACTGAAAAAACTTATCGTGTAACTTCAAAATTTTTACAAGCACTTAGCATAACATTTTAATAAAAAAAATTGTTACACTACTTAATTTCTTCGACATACCAGGATTATTTAGATGCTCCAAGTTCATCCTGATAATGTTATCGTAATCCTTGGCAGTCTCGTACGCCTTAGCCGCTTCTTCGAACTTCCCCTCGGACTCTTTGGCCTTGGCATACTGAATATTGATTTTAGGAGACGATATCTGCGGTAGTAATTGACCAACTTTGTACCAATTTTTCAACTTAATATAAGCAGATGCTGCTTTGTCGAAATACTCGGCCTTCTCGTACAGCAGCGCAGCTTCGTTGAATTGCTGGCAAAGTGAAAATTACAAAAATAAGAAATTTTATTTATATTTATGATTTTAAATTGAACTTTGTCTAAGTTATAGAAAAGTATTACCTTCATGTTTTCCAAAATTTCAGCACATTCTTTTCTCAAATACCTCGGACTGTCGTTCTCCAAGGCGATACCAACGCCTTTGCGACTGTCACCGCACCTGATGGATGTTCGCGCTATGCCTGCTAGACATTGTATTCGATGATTTGGATTCTCTAGCAGCAAGCCTGGAGTTGCTTCCGTTAGGCCTCGTTCGTAATTAACGAGAGCCTTTGGATAGTTACCCCTGTATAATCGAGTAACATTTATGTAACATATTTATGTTTACAAATTAATTAAAAAATAAATAATATCACTGAAATGTTTTCTTACGTAAATTCAAGTTGTTGAGCGTATTCTCTAGCAATGAACGGTATTTCTTCAGGTTTCAAATTTTGTGCTAAACTGAGTGCCTGCACCCACTGCATTAGATCTCTTCTCAAGTACAAGGCTTCAACAGGTTGAGATGACTGTAGAAAATATTTTTCGGCCTCATCGTATTTACCGAGGAGTGTGCATATGTGACCACATAACAGTGTGAATTCGTTTACATCCTCTAATTTGTGTAATGAAAAAACCATCGAAGCGTCTTCGATATGTCGGTAAACTCTTGTAGCTATAATATTTAAAATAAATTTAAAAAAAAAAAAAAAATAAAAAATAAAAAAAATGAATAAAGTAATAGTAATATCAAATCAGCACATTTTTTAATAGAATTAAGTTGAACATGTTCATCTATCTTATTTCTTATCAGATTATAGTCTTCGCGTTTACTCGCATAAAAGAAAATAGATTGAGAGATACTATGCTACAGGCAGAAAATCAATATTTACCTATTTCTAGATTTAAATTTACAAGTGCACTTTCAGCTAGCTTTAGCCATTCATTCTTGTCATTCAATCTCTTACATGTGTCCCAAGCTTGTTGAAATCTGTTTTCAAAAATACATATTAATATTTTGGAAGAAAAATCTGGTAAAAGAATTTCAATTTTAGAAAAAAACGTTACCTTCCACATAGTAACTGTTTGCCTAGAATTTCTATTAATTTCTTGTTATCAACTATGTTTCCAATTTCTTCATGTGATGATAACGTAATTTGAATTATTTTACTGCCTAATGTGCATAGTGTCATTTCACCTGAGTACATTAGTGATGGCACAGTGTCGGAAGGCAATTTTGTGTCACTAAGTTTAACAACTTTTGTACCTGTTTGAATTAAATTTATATTTACTATTTGAAATATATTGCAGATTTAAATGTAATTCCGAGAAGTTATTTTTTACCTTCTATGTGGTATCTTACAAATATGTATGTTGTCATCACACTATGATTATAGACGGAAAATACAGTACGTTCCATGAGATTCTGATCCCAAATAACTCCTTCAACAGAATCAGGACAATCTGGTGCTTGAAAAACAGTTTCATTAAGTGGATCATAGCTGTAAATTTCTAGTTTATTGTCAACGAAACATAACATCGATCCGTTGGCGTCCAAAAAGACTTGCTTTACACCATTACTATGAGAGTATTTAATAGCTTGTTTGAATTCTTCAAGATAAAAATAGATAATGTTCCCCATCTATTATGAGTACGAAAATTATTAATTTTTATAATTATTAGGAATATTCATTTGTTTCACTACAAACTTACATCATCACCATATACTAAAAAATCTGCAGAAAGAGCATGGCACGTTATTCTTGAACTTAAGGCACTTTGATCTGGAAAAATTTTCGAGTCTTTTCCACTATTCATTAAAGTTAAATCACTTTTAATCTATAAAACATGAAAATGTAGAGAATTTGAATTCTGCAGAAAAATCTGTAAAAAGTTTGGTTGCTCTATGGATTTTTATCAAACTAATATGACTTACTGTATGTAGTTGCAGTTTGCCATCGAATAGCACAGAAGCATAAACTTCATTTAAATTCATTGACTCCACCGAAGCTAAGTAATCTCTTTCAAAATGTACCATTGTTGAATTGGCACTTTGTCCAATACCTAAATTCCAAAACAAAGCTCTATTGTTTAATGCAACTGCTACATGGAGAGGGCCTACTGCAATGATTGATGGCTCTATTATTGTGTTTATTATTTGAGGTGGAGGTTTAGTCTAAAAAAGTTATTAATTTCTTAGTTATTAATTGGTGATCAAACAAAAGCCAAAGAAAAATATACAGACATAAAATTAGAAAATTTACCTTATCCAAAGTATACATATAAACAGCAACTTCAGTTAAACTAGCAAGTACAGCAATTTTGTTTCCACAAACACTGATGAGTTTAGGAATCTGAGCTAAGTAAATCAGTACATTTCCACTGTGTGTAACTGCTGCCAACATTGAACCATCTGCAGACCAAGATACCTGACTGACTCCTGTCTCTCCACTTACAGTAATTACTTTTTCTGTTTCTTCAAGGTTTTGAAGACCATGTATTTTCAAGTTGTTATCACCACATGTTACGACTTTTCCCGTTATTTGATTTATGGCAAGGTCATTTAATGAATCTCTGTGATTTTTCACTTGGAATAATTCCTGACCAACTTCTTTTATATGAGTTGAAATAGCAGTAATGTAGCCCGCCTCAAAACCAAGTAATATGTATCCATCTCCATACCTGCAGAAAAGATATTTTAAGTAGATAAAATTAATTGAAAATTTTAAAAGGTATGAATGAGAATAATAATTACCACTTGTATGATACAATTGGTCCATATCTTTTTTGAAACGTTAATTCAATTGGATTATCTGGATCTAAGATATTGTACAAGTATAATGTAGTTTTACCAACAATAAGTGATACCTACAATTTGTAAAAGTGGCTTATCAGTAACTTTGTTCAACTTTCAAATCTATATAAAATACATAAAATTTAAACACTGCAAAGATATTTACAGTATTTTCTCCGCCAACTCGTTGATCCATTTTCATTTCACTGAATTGTATATCTGATGGTTCTCCATGAAGCTCTATTTCTCTACGTGTGTCTCCGTCACTAGTACTAACTGTTAATAGTCTATCTTCACCAGCCAAAGCCAACAGGCCTTCCATTGACCATGCACCACAAATTATACGTTTTCTGTGTTTGCCCAATATTGGTATCCTCCTGCAAAAAAATGATTACACCAATTAAAAATAAGCACAGATATTCTATAAGAATTTTAACAAATAAAAACAAAATCTTTACTTTGCATTTATGTGATCATAAATGACCAAATTTCCTTTCTGTGTTCCCACAGCAAGTAGGCAATTTTTTTTAGCCCACATCATGCAACTGAGCCCATCTCTGACTCCAGCATCGATTTGTGATTTTTTTCTAGTTGTAGCATCCCATAACAAGATGATAGATGAAGTAGCTGATACAGCAGCCAGAATATCTCCATCGGAGTCCCATCCAAATCCAGAGCATAGGCCAGGTAATTGAAATCTCTCCTGCAATTCTCCCTGCCTGTCCACAATGGCAAGGGTCGAATCGCATCCTGTTGTGGCCAAGTGCGTACTGTTGCTAGGGCGCCAGGAGATATATAGTGTACCTGGTCCATGAGGCTGCTCCAACCGATACAATACCTGTTTCAATCAAAAAGAAATGTTAAATAAATTTCTATAAATCTACTTAACTGTTATAAGAGTTTAAATAATAAACATTGTTGCTAAGGTAATAAATTACTACAAACTTTCATATTTGCTCCATTAATATTGAATGATTTAAGAGAATTTAAAACTCCATACTAAGAGGGCATGGTGTTTTAATTATATATAAAAAAAAAAAAAAATTATGAAATAAAAAGTGATCAATAAAGATTAATTGACATTGGAAATTAAAAATTCATAAGTAAAGTAGTAAATTAATTTTCTACAATTAAATTTTGTATTGTTGATATCAAATAAAATGAGTATTTATTCTTCCAGAATAAATCTTTATCGTTACAAATCCAAAAAAATATCAACAATAATTCATACAAATATAGCGGACCCACCCTTCATACTAATCACCCAAAATATGCTTATAAATGAATCAAGATTTAAAATCGATAAATCCCAAATGACGCAAGCCCGCGTGTATAATATACTGTGCCCATCACACTCTATCGTCTGCTAGACCCGTTCACCTATACAACTCCAAAAGTCCAAAACGCGAAACGCCATCATACCCACCACACTTCCACCTCACCCCCCAAAAACCCTCGCAACCACCTTCCCGAAAAATCATCGAAATCACCGAGCAACGCTCACCGCCAAAACACACACATACACACTTGTAGGTTATGTCCGTTCTTTCATCGCAATTACAACAACAACGAACAGGATGGCACACCTTATCGGAGGACATCTCGCCGAGGGCCCTATCCCGGGCGGGCTTTCGTCTGCGGCGCACGATCACGACATTGGTGCTGACGGAGCCCGTCCCGGTCGTCGCTGCCGCCGACGACGAAGACTGCTGCTGCTGTTGTCGCTGCTGCCGCGCACCACCAACTACTGCGGACGCCGTGGTGGCGGCGCGATCGGCGCCGCGGCGGGCAGGTGACGGCAGGTGCATTATTATTGTCAGCGCGGAAACCGGTCAGGGGGTTGTTGCGCCGCCGGCGATCGGGTCGATGATGATGGTGGCGGTCAGCGTGCATCGCTGTGGTGCATAGTATATATAAGGTGAGGTTCGAATGGGTGTGCGATGATAAGATGAGGTGAGAGGTGATAGAGGTGGTGAGAGGATGACGGCTGGGCAAGGACTGAGCGATGTGGAAGAGCGCGCGCGATTGTCGGTTGTTTGGTCGATGCCCAGAGATGTTTGCCAGGGTGTCTTGGAGATTTGGTGGAGTGGGGCGGTGCGATGACACCTGTGGGGTTTGTGAATAAGTATGCGAAGGGTCGAGGTGCAGGATTGTGTATTGTTTTAGCGGAGGAGTCGTTGGGATGAAGGACGAGAAGAAGCGGTTGCATTTTAGCGAGAAGGAGAGAAAGGATGATTTGGTTAAGTTTTCGGTGAGTATAGAGTTATAATGTGATTATCAGGTTTATAATAAAGTATCTATACTGCGAGAAACTTTTTCTACAGTCAAATTGTGATGATTGGTGGTAACTTCGAAACAGACACAGGTATATTTGCAAAGTCTGAAGAAGTTACAATAAATGTTCGCCTCTACTATTCATATGACAGATTCTGTATTGAAGGTGTATCTATATATTTTAATAAATATACTTTAGTCAAAATCAAATCTGTCGTGCAAATAGAATCAGTCAATAATGTTTCATAAGAGAAATTGCTTTTTTTAATTCATATTTATAATTACTATATAGAAATTGCACAGTACTTATCCCTTTTTGAAGATTTTGTGGTGGGATTAAACCCATAGTTTTTACTAGGAAACTTTTCTCCGTGTAAGGACGTATGGACCGGGCGTTAGCACACGCAAAAATTGTCTGACTAGACCCAGTGACTTTCTACTTGCCCAAATATTTTGACTTGATGATATTATTCTCATAATAATAATTCATATTAATAGTTAATTATAATCATTACATTTTAAATTTCAATATTATATACAATAAGGTAACTCGGAATAATTCGGCCACTTTTCTAGTTCTCTATCTCCACTTATCCGAAAGCTTAAGGGGATGCCTTACTCGTACTATTACCGACCGAGCAATTCACACAGTTTCAAGCTGATTAAAAATAAAATACGTCGAATCACAAAAAATCAAGAGAACACTCTTCTGTGTTTTTTAACGTTCTATCATCCAGTCAAAGTTTGGAGTCGAAATATCAAGCCGTTTTTTCAAAAACTTTGAACGAAATTAAATTTAATTTAATTTAAGTTTTTAAACAATTTTAAAAACGGCAACTGTAACATAGTTTCTTATGGCCTGAAGGTTTAAGGAGGTCGGAAGTGAAAGGCTTTTTAACTGATAGGAATCTATCACGGATTTGAAAAATGAGATTCTAATAAATTTTAATACAACACGGAGAGAAATTTTGGTAAGCGGATCGCCGAAATCGAAGCAGACGGGGATAGCTCACGCTTTTGGTAAACCAAGTTCCAACTTTTGGTCATCGGATGACCTTCTAAGAGACATCCGTTGATCTAACGGTCGGTAAACAGCGCCATAGATCAACGAATGTCTTTCAGAAGGTCATCCGATGATCAACGTTGGAACTCGGCTTACCAAAAGCGTGTATCCGTCTGCTATGGGTCTGAAGTTTGCAACGTTGGGGTGCAACGAAATAAAAAAATAATTCATTTTACTTCAAGTTTATACTAATTAATATTAATTTTGTGTATAGATTTACTGTTTTATAGTATAAAATAGCTTTATAACGAAGATTTAGATAAAATTTCCATTGTTTAATAACTTAAAGCAATTGTAAAAAATTGTTTCGTTGCATTTCAATGATGTAAACTTCAGAACCATCGTCTGCTTCGATTTCGGCGGTCCGCTTACCAAAATTTCTCTCTGTGAAGGTTTAAAAATACGCAAAGAAAAATACGGGTTACTAGGCAAAATCGTAAAATATTAAGTATTAAAGTTGGCGATATCTCGTAGGTTAATTTAGAATGCGCTACGATGCTGAGCAACGACTTAACGCGTTCGAATGAACACAAGAAATATTACTATGTGATTGTTCAAATTATGTCAATGGTTTTTGAGCATTTTCCTTATTATCTAACAATATTTTTTTATAAATTGTCCTTTGCTAAGTCCTCTTGTTATCCTAGGTTTATTTATATAAAAAGTTTTTAGGTTTGGAGTCATATTTTCTTATGAAATAGATAATATGTACTATCTTAACCTACACTTGCACATGAAGCAGAAAGACACAGCACATAAACAAAGAAATTTAATGGATTTCACTTCGTAATCAAATTGACTTCAAATAGGTAGTTTAATATTTGCATTAAATAAGTTATATGAACGGAAACTGACATACCTTTTTTAAAAAATATAAAAAATATTATCGAATCATTTTCGATCTATATTTGATTAGTTTTTAGAAGAATTTTTTCCATTACTCATTTGACTAAAGAGTTGCTGTAGAACCTCCTTAAACAAGCAATGTCGACAGTTTTCAAATATCAAAAGCATACCTTATAAATGGTTTTTAATTATTTGAGAATGATCACTATATTTGTATGTAAGTTTCTATTTTCAATTTTCAGCTAATCGCGCGTTTTATAAAGTCCAAAAAGCAAGTATTTCATTTATAGTCGAAATATAAGCTAAAAAAACCCAATTGAAAGTGATACGAGCAGAAAGGTGAGGTCTTTTTCTTGAAATTCGTATGAAAGTAATATTAAAAATATTTTTTTTTTTGTAATTTATAAAAGTAAAATACTTTTGTGACTATAATTCTATAATTCACCTAATTCGGCCAATTTGTGGCCGAATTAGCGAGTACGACGTCTAAACCCAAGATAAATAGTTTTTAAGTATATGTACATATATTGCTATTGTTGTTAAAGTCCATAATAATAATAATATATTATCATTATTATTATTATTGTTATTATTATTACTACTATTATTAATATATTCATGTATTAAAACATAAGAATGCAATAACGTAAAGTAGGTAGTAGTGGGACAGTTTTGACCATACTTTTTTTATAATCTTTTCTATTGCCAAAACTAAGCACAATACATAAAAACTAATTACCTCAGCAGGTAGCTCGTATCTCAAAGTTTATTTTAAGAAAAAAGATGCTTTCTTCCGTTGTTGGTGTATTAAAAGAATCTCATTAAAAGAAAATAACTATCGACTAGTGTAGTAGGACACGGTAACTTATTTATAACCGGTAGTGGGATGCCCATTTGACGCAGTAGTGAGACAATACTTTTTAAACGTGTCCCACTACTCCGATATGGGAATTAAGAGGTACCTATAGTGGGATAAAGTTTTCGCTATGCGTACAGCTCAAACATAACCTCAAAAAGTTTGAATCTTGTTATACATTAGTTTAAGAAGTAAATCAACACAATAATGAAGTGACTACGTAGCTAACATCATAAAGAATACTAGTGAAGTAATGCTTTTATCACCTTAACCGTTCATCGTAGTTTTTTACTGCTGTCCCACTTTTGGTCCCAAAATAGGTTTTGTCCCAGTACTGCCTCCTTTACCTTATTATACATAAATATACGCAGCCATGCCAAAGCAATTGTGAATAGCGTAGAGCTGGCGTAACGATGGCAACCGATGAGCGCAGCAAAAACTCCAAAAATTGCAAATAACAAAGGGCTTATTTTCGAAAAGTCATTTAAAATAAATGGCGAAGTTGTAGACAGCAAACATTAAAAATAAAGTCATGAAGAAATAAAATACAAAAAACATTGTGTAACGTACTTATCAGTAAAAAGAAACAAAAACATGTTTTCTGGTTTTGTAGAATCTGTAAATAAGATGTGATCCAATTGGGATTTAAATAAAGTATTTTTATATATATATGGGTCAAAACGCATCAAACGGATAATTGCTCTGCCCAAAATTGTAGGGCACCAAAAAAATTATTTCCTGGTTTGCAAATGCGATATCATATTAATTTTCGGGAAAATACCATTTTGACTGGTATGTGACCTTGACAATAGCTCAGAAGGTCAATCGAAGGTATTAGAAATTCTGACGGAGTATGAAAAGTAGGTTTTTATTATTCGGAAAAAATTTTCTATGTAATATTTCTAGGTTTCAGATTTTTTTTTGTTACGACTTTCAAATGACCTTGAAAATAAAGTTTGACCTTGAATGTAATACCATATTTTAATATAAAATTTAATGCTTAATTTATTTCTGACTTAAAAAAAATCTAGTATCTAAATTAAGCGAGCTATTATCATTTTTTGTAAATTTTTGACGAAATTCCTGGGGGTTTAAGCCGTCATATTCGAGCCGCTATTTTCGATTTTTCAAAAATGCCACATGACAATGGAAACTAGACCGTAAGAGGAAAATTTTGAGCCCACTCACGATTTTTGGTGCCCTACAATTTTGGGCAGAGCAATTATCCGTTGGACGCGTTTTGATATATATATCCCAAAAATTTCCCTTAATCCGGTCATAAAAACGACGAAAAGAAATTTGAGGCACACCTTTGCAATAAGTTTGTTCTTGTTCTATATACCACACAATACACGAACAAACTTTGGAACACAGAAAAACGGTCTTGCGACACAGTTTTAAAAGCATATCAATTTTTCCCTGGTAGAAATGATAACCAACGGTTGGCGAACTGTTCGTCAATTTTTAAATTAAATACGTCACACAATGATTATGTTGCTATTGTCGATGAAGAATAACTATTTACATGTGGAAATATTATATTGTAGATGCTTTAAAATATAGTGATAGTTTTAAATAGTTTTAATTAAATTTCGATGTTAATCTTAAGTAGAAATGCTTCCATTCGATTAAGATGTTAACCAACGAAGTTAGTCTATTTTATACCAGGGTTCTTATGGAAATTTAACATGGAAAAAATGAAAGAAAAGTATAGTCACTGATGATTAAGCAATAGCAAGCTATTAAAGGTGCCAATAAATATTACACAAAAAAGCGATTAAAGTAGAAGAAAAAAGAGCTTTAAGAGAAAAGCCGAAAAATTTAAGCTAAAGATCGTTAAAATCTCTCAGTTTTGTGCAAAGTTACGTGCATTTGGAAATTGCGTAAAATGACAAAAATACAAGATTTTTAGCAAATTTACGTAATCCTAAGATTTTTATCTTTTTTTGTCATTTTTCGCGATTTCCAAATGCACGTAATTTTGCACAGAACCGAGTGATTTTAACAATCTTTAGCTAAAATTAAAGCTTGTCTCTTCTACTTTAATATCTTTTTTCTGCTTGTTGACACCTTTAATAGCTTGCGCTATTCATTAATCATCAGTGACTACGTTTTGTTCATTTTTCCCACGTTAAGTTTCCATAAGAAAAATTGATATGCGTTTTAAACTGTGTCACAAGACCGTTTCCTGTGTTGCAAAGTTTTTTCGTGTATTGTGGGTATATAGAACAAGAAAAAACTTGTGGTAGAGGTGTATACCTTCAAAATTTTTTCGTCGTCATTTTTATGACCGGATTAAAGGAAATTTTCGGGAGAATTGCACACATATTTGAAAATATTAATTTTATTAAGTTTTAGAGTTTATGAGTTTCCTTGTACTATTTTTTTTATTTTGGCCGTATTAGGTAACGTGTCACCTAATTTGGCCAAAAAGCACATTTTTACACTTTTGCACCCTACAAAGCCAATATCACATCTGAGGCGTTCTTTACTTTTTTCTTGGTAGTGTATTTAGTATACTTTAAAACCTTTTTTATAACTTTTTCCAAACGCATTTAAAGAAGGAGATAGCAAATATTCCCATTAAGGTGGCCGAATTACCCCAAGTTACTTTATTATAATTTTTCAAACTACAAATATTATATAGCAACAGTAAAAAAGTCCCTCATATAATACATAAAAAAAAATTTTCAAACTACCTACCACACCATCACAAACCTATTATTACAAAAAAGCGCCAACAACAATCCACACCTCTTTAATATATCTCCACCCAATTCACGCGAACTCCGCAGTTCCGCTCTTCCCTTTTACTTTAATGATTTTCAAACGTCGCGGCGGGGAACGAGAGTTACGCAATCCTCAAAGCTCGTTTAATTGCGAGTTTTCTTCTGCGTTTCCACCTCATTAGCACAGAGATCCAAGGACGCGCAGCATTTCTTTCTTCTTCTTCAACAGCGCGATATTACACGCTTTCTTCCAGAAGCCAGAAAACTCACGCATTCTTCTCACGGCCGTATACCGTAATAATACGAAAACTTTAACAAAAAAAAAAAAGGAAAAATGGAAAAATGAGAAACGCAGCAGCTACGTCAACCGTCAATTATATCATTCGAAACTTCCCCTTTGAACAAATATAGGTAGACAGCCATCAGGGCGAAATTACAAAATCGATGAAACGCACGCGAACTTGACATTGCCACGAGCAGCGCATCATCGATCGATTCTTCGTGTCGCGCGCGTTCATATATTAACCGCCGGGCGTTATCATCATCAGCGTTTTCGCCTCTCCTGCGCGCGTATTCAGAGAGCGACAAGGACGCGAGCGACTTTCTTCTTGCGACAATGCGAGAGAGGGAGAGAGGAGGGTAATTTATGCAGAAGTTCCGCGTAAAGTTAAGGTCGACACTGAAGCGAGAGAGTTGCGCCTTTGATGTTTGTGGAAACAAGGTTCGGTGAGAATTGTGTATGTCCTTCGGGGGTGGTAGTCGAGATTTTTTTTTGTGTGAAGTTGAAATGGGGAGATAGTTTATGTGGTTGTTTGTATATGAGGGTTCTATTGATTCGTGAGATTTATAATGTAGGAGATAGTGCGAGTAAGATAAGTTAGAGTTTCCCCTTGTAAAAGATAGATAGTATACTAATTTTTGAGTTTATTTATGTGAAAGGATATCAACTAAATTTTATAACTTTTACGCTAAGTTCCTCGATAAAAAAGCGTCACTTGTATTTCGTGCATTACCTGTAGGTACATTTTTATTTTAGTTTATAGAATGGTTCGCAAAAATAAACTTCATTACTCGATACTGAAAAATTTCAGAAAATATAAAAATATTATGTGAAAAATAATGCATTGTTTGCTGTACAAAAGCGTTGTACATTGTTGCCAATGCGCAATATTTACTATCCGATATACATTTATACCAACGTTATACAACCCTCATACTGCATAAAACATCCCGTACTCTTTACCACTGCAGCGAGCAAATTTTAAAATAAAAATTTTTACACAAGCTTTCTCATTTCCATTTCTCCGTTTCAACAAATTACGTAACACCCACACTCGCCGCCTAATTTATTAGCGCAGTTTGTACAACTAAAACCCGGTTAAATATCCCGCTACGTGCCGCGCTAATTTATCGCTGTCCCGATATTCATTATATCGATCCTCTGCTGTTATCTATACATATACGAGCGTACGCGCGATTCGTTTGCCGCATGCAGATGATTTCGACAATTCTACTCGTAATTTTTGAAATGGAGAAAACTGCACTACGCAGTTTATCCGCATACCTCGCGCTCTATTCATGAAAATTATGAATGAACTATTTTCCATTCCGCAGCTGTGAAACGCGCGTGTATATATATGAATCATTGATCGAATGTAGGACTGGGGTGTGTAAGTATAGAGGAGTTTAATAAAATAAGCGAGCTAATGCATGCGCTGAATGGAAGTATTATTTTTTATTCGCGGAAGGTATCGATGGATCTTTGTGTATTATTAAATAACTGCGTTGCGGTACTGTATGAATAACAGTGTTTTTCGTTGATTGTTTATTGATCGGACGCACCGCAGAATCGTAGAATTTTTCACGGTAACTCGAGAAAAGTGGCACTAGGTGGCACAATCGAAACTATATGCGCGGAAACGAAATGCAATTACTCTAGTGAGCGAATCCGCAAAAGTGCCACGCTGTCATTCAATTTGAAAAAGTTTCATTTTCTCCGCCGCCCAATGCGCGGTTTCATTAGTAAACAAACTCCGCCCAACTCGCAAACAATACGCGCGCGCAAATGTTTATCCTTCGCTCGCATGTGCGGAAGTTTATTGCGTATTATACAAGCGTGATACGCGACACGTATACATTGGATTTTTCAAATATTTTTCTCGTTTATACGGGTGGCGATGATTCCAAGAAAATGTAATTTTTCACGTTCTGACAGTGTTTGGTGTTTGTAAAACGAGTATCTGCACGTGCTATATAGAGGTGAAGTTGATTTGTTTGGAAATGAAAAGGTTTGCATGAATCATTACGTGAGGGGATGTTTCTGCGTTTCGTAGAAATGGCGAATTGAATGAGATGATATGGTTTCGTATGATTAATGTTATTTTAATAATCGGTTTCGATATAATTAATTTAACTTTTTGAAAATGTTGTATCTCCATTGTTAATGTTATAAAATCAATTTCATAATTTAATGTTTAAATGTTTAATTAAAGTATGAACCATGAACATTGTAAGGGTTTCATGTAGGTATACAGATCACAAATATATTTAAAAGTGAAAAGTAAATTTCGTAAAATCAAACTTCGTTTTAAATTCAAGGTATTGTTGAAAAATTAATAAAATTTTATTTTCAAAAATCTACGGACTGAAATTCGAATTTTTCGACGATTCTTGACGATCAAAAACATCATATTTTTTATAAAAAAATATGATGACATATTTGATAAATGAATTGCGTACCTTTCGAAGTACATAAAAAAGCTTTCAAAACCTGCCAGAATAGAGTAGGCTTGAAAACATGTGTTTATATTTTAGCTCAAATTTCGGATCAAAAAGCTCGCGTTTGAGATTGAACAACTTTTTGCCTTTTCACTTCGGTCAAAATATGTTTATAGTCGAATGCGTATATAGGGCTCATTAATATTTAATTTGCGCAAATAAACCATTTCCCATTAAAATACATGCAACATTCATCATCTCCACAAATTATTGTATAATTTTAATTCAAGTTCTATACCTTTACACATTACTAATTAAGGTGGCTCCGTCGTGCATTTCAGACTTATTTATACAAATTTTTTACGATGCTTACTTCACATGTTATAATTTGAGAAATAATATAGTGTGATAAAAGGGTTCTTAAAGTATCAAAAAAATTTTCTTCAAAGAAATTTGAATATTGTTAAAGAAAATATCGCTAATTGAAAAAAAATCAACAAATCCGATAAATCTGTTTCATTTTTCATCCGATTTTAATTTTCAAGATCTCATTTTGTTCCTTGTACAATTTCAGGTGGGGTTACCGATATGAAAATTGAAAAATTTTTAAAACCTGCAAAGATACAGCTATTTGTTTAACTCACCTCTCTAAAAAGCATACACGAACGGATATCAACAAGTGGATGTATCTTTGCAGGTTTTGAAAATGTTTCAATTTTCATATCGGTAACCCCACCTGAAATTGTACAAGGAACAAAATGAGACCTTGAAATTTAAAATCGGATGAAAAATGAAACAGATTTATCGGATTTGTTGATTTTTTTTCAATTAGCGATATTTTCTTTAACAATATTCAAATTTCTTTGAAGAAAATTTTTTTTGATACTTTAAGAACCCTTTTATCACACTATATTATTTCTCAAATTATAACATGTGAAGTAAGCATCGTAAAAAATGTGTATATATAAGTCCGAAACGCACGACGGAGACACTTTAAACGAAAAAAAAAATTAAACTAAACTAAAACATTCAACAAATTCGCTTTAAATTCCTGATGAGACAAAAAGGCCACCTCTCTTCTAGTAACCGCTGAACGTTCATCTTTCCTCCCACACCGCGCAAGCTCCTCGCATGTGCCCACATCGTCTCTCCCACAGCCGGTAACTTAGCACCCTATCGCATCCCCTCGCCCGCGCATCACCCGCGCACTCACCTAACCTGACCCCGACTCTCCGCGCACGCGCGCCGCGGGGGTGCCACACACACGCACACACCACTTTAGGTATACACTCTACGTCATCGATGCGTGCGCGTGCCCCCGCATCGCTCGCGATAGAGAGAGACCGTGCCACTTTCGCCTGCCCCGCGCGCTCGGACGGTCGTATAGTGTGTGTTTTCGTGCTGGCACATCGGAGCCGGTGGTACGTCATCGTCGTCGAGGAGATAAATAGTGACGAGAAGGAGGAGAAGAGGAGCAACGTGTGAGGAATCAGGAATAGAAGAAGAAGAAGAAAAAGAGAGAAAGGTTAGAAGGGGAGAAGGCAGCAGCAGCACGACGAGACCAACGAGTGCGTTTACAGGCCTGCTACTGCCGCTGGACGCGACGACGGGATGCGGCGCGTCGCAGTTTTTTAGCATCCGGTCCACGGGGGCTGCTGAATTTTCGGTGAGCTCTTCCTATGTACACCTTATTATACACACAATATATCCATATATACACGCGTACGGCGCGTGTATGTGTCCGTACGCGCGCCACCCGCACTGCGACGACTCGCCGTTACTTTACGTTTCTTTCTCTTCCCCTACTACATCAATTCTCTGCTATTTCTTCGCATAGCACTTATATCTATACATACACCTAGACTCTCG
Source organism: Torymus aiolomorphi (assembly GCA_036365515.1). NCBI lineage: Eukaryota > Metazoa > Arthropoda > Insecta > Hymenoptera > Torymidae > Torymus > Torymus aiolomorphi. Next base: position 217,040,836 of record CM070875.1, on the reverse strand, counting down.
TGTACGATTTCGGGCCGAGAAAACGTGGTTAGGTGACAGAAAGAGAGCGTCCCACGAGAAGCGTCCGCGAGAGGGAGAGAGGGATACTATTGCCGTGTATATAATTAGTAAGTGGAGCAATTGCCACCCTCCCCCTCACCCCCTCGCCCCGTCCGCGTGTACTGTGCGTCACGTAATTTTCGCTGTCGCCCGCGAACGCGCACTAGGCCGATCCGGGGGGGCGGGTATGTGTAATTAAGAGGGATATATATGGGTGTCGCAGTGCGACGGGGTTGTGTGCCTTGGTTGATGGTTTTCTTTTCTTATTTTGGAGATGGGGGTGAGCGTTGTTGTTTATTTGGAGAGGTGATGGGGGTGTTGGGGGTTACGTCTGTGTGTGTTGATGTTGATGTTGAGAGAAGATTTAACTGAATGTCAGTGGGGTAGTTGTTGTTATTTTTAGTTAGGTATTGGTGGTAAATGAAGATAGTTCTGGGAAGCAGTCCCGGTAAAGTCACAGAACGTTGACAGTTCCATCGACAAACGCATGAACATTAAACGCTGACTTTGCCCTTTTGTAAACTTTCTCAACAAATGTATATAACTTTGTAAACCGTTGAAAGTTACTCTACCAACAAATTTACACTACTATTCTCCCTAAAAGAAAGAAAAAAAATGGTCATTCCCAAACCCATATTACATAACACCTAAACTTAAAAAAAAAAGAAAAAAAAACCACCTCCACCTCAACCAAACCACCAAGCCATCCCTCCTCTCATTATCTCTCTAATCAATTACCCAGAGGTGTACTTATCCGCGTGCGGGCTTCAAATGCATTGGCAGGCCGCAACACGAGCCGCTACTTACCTACACTGCACGAATTCGCTTATATATCCTATATAGGGGGCGAGTTGAACTTCCGTCACGTGGTCGCTGCGGTGGTCGCTGCTCGCGCGCGTAAATTTTCAATGCGGGTCGCGGCGAGGGACTATAGGTATGCGTTATGATTGCGATGTGTGTGTATAATACGGGGGTTAATTGGTCGCCTGTGTGTGCGATGCGGAGTTTGAATTGATGCAGTGCATTTGCGTTTTTTCGTGCGATAATTCACATGTGTACACTCAGAAAACGATCTTCCTGTATCAACGAGAATCTGCCTGTTGGAAGAGGATTTCCGCTAAAAATAGGGCCAAGATGATATCTTACTATGGAAGGAGGAATTATCTTACAACAGAAAGTCAATCTTCCTGTAGCGGGATGATGATTTTTCGCGCAGGAGGAATCCTTTTTTGTCGCACGAAGATTTTCTGGGGAGGAATTTTATTTCAAGACAGGAGGATCGTTTTTCCCAGTGTATGGGAGAATATAAATTTATGTTTTGATACTGCGAGAATGGGATTTCTAATGAAGTTACTTTGTATTCGAGAAAAAACATTTAATGTCTTACATTTTATGGTGTGAACCGGAGCAGATATTCCTATCTCAAGTTTCAATATCCTAAATAAATTTTAGTTTACACAGTATAAACTTGCTATATTTACAGTCGACAACCAACGTTTAATTAATCCACATTGCGAATCAACAAATAACGACAAAAACTAACGGCTAAAGACTTCATCACTCTATTCGCTCTAATAAAAAAACGCCTTCTTTTATACCACCCACCGTCCCGCACCTCCTATAAAGATCAGCGCTGGTGATAACAGCGTGTTTTATAGCCCCCGCCGCTGCTTTTTCGGCCCTTTGAGACGCTTACATTGTTCCGCGTGCGCGCGCGCTCTCTCGTGCTTCCTGCGTCACTAGTTTTACATCTGACGTCAATAAAATATCCAGCGCGGGTGGCCCCGGGTCGCAGGTGGAGCGAACAACCGTGCGCAGCTAGCTGAAAAACTTCTTTGTTTTTTGTAATAGTAGATGAAACGGCGATTGTGTACTTTTGGGATACAAGGTGTATACTTTGGAATTGCAGGTGGCAATTTTGCATATACGCTTTGTAGGCTGATCACGAACCAGCAGATTACAGTAGCGCGGAAGTTTAATACCCTTGATGGAAAAGATTTCGGAGGCAGTGCTATTTAATATGCTAATGCCTCGACGAAAAAACTCGCGAGTCGCTTTCGTGGCGGGAAGAAGTTTTGGACTCGGAGACGTGAAATCCCTAAAAAAGAGCTTACGATGCTTTAGGACGACGCACAGTGTTCTATTTTGAAAAAAAATGGACAAAATGAAATATCTCGCGAACGGATATCGATAGCCGGATGAATCCAACTGCATTTTAAAGTTGAAGTAATGTACAATAAAGGAAAAATAGTCCAGTACTGATCATTTGACCCTGTGACCTTGGAAATGAAAAATGAAAGTCGAATAAATAACGTATTTTCGGCTTTTTCATTGTAGACTTTCTGGCTATCAATTTTTTCGATCAAAAAAATATGTACTCCTGTAGTGTTTGATGCAAGGAATCCGAATTTGATGTCAGAATTGTCCTATCGCACACCAATTTGTTTTTAAATCTGAAAACTCACTAACTAAACTACAGGAGTACATATTTTTTTGATCGAAAAAATTGATAGCTACAAAGTCTACAATGAAAAAGCCGAAAATTCGTTACTTATTCGACTTTCATTTTTCATCAAGGTCACAGGTTGAAATGATCAGTACTGGACTATTTTTCCTTTATTGTACATTACTTCAACTTTAAAATGCAGTTGGATTCATCCGGCTATCGATATCCGTTCGCGAGATATTTCATTTTGTCCATTTTTTTTCAAGATAGAACACTGTGCGACGGTGTCGAGTGTGCGTTGAATTTTTTTTCCCTTCCTTTTTATATCCGGAAATGCCACGTATGGAATATGGTGGGCAGTTTAATTGTTGTTTCAATATTTTTAGCGTTGTTTAAGTATTATTTAAATGAAAATGTTCGTTGGATATTTCTACTTATTGATACATAAAATAAGTTCACAGAATGGGCTATTTTTAGCTTCTGCAGAACACATGTGTATAGGAAAAAAATATTTTCATAAAATGATTCATAAACCGACCTTCAATTTATAAATAGAGTGTATGATATTTTATAAAATAAATTTGTGAGCGCCAGAAATAATACTGCAACTCAAAGTTCAAAATTAAAATAAAGATTTTGATTTTAAATATTTTTTATTTTTGCAATTTTATCAGTTTAATAACTCATTAAATTAAAATCTTAATTGTGTATTATCTTTTAATAACCGTTAACATTTTAAAATATTTCATGTTAATATTCCACTTTAATTTCACGCATACTAGATTATTAATTAAGCAGCTGCATGCACCACACTCAAAATAATTCTAATTTATTTTCATTCACTCGCTAAATAAATATAGGGTAGTGGTCCGTATTAGTGTGCCTGTCCATATTTGTGTGCCCTATTATTAAAACATATCCTAGAAATAAACAAGTAAAAACGTAACACTAAAATATTTTTTTTCATAAAGTATAGTTAATTAAGTTTAAATAGAATTAATTACTTAATTTGTTTTCATTTACTATAACATTAAAAAAGAACTTTCAAAAATATGTTTCACGGTTTGCGGTGTGTCACGGTGTTTCCTCGTCCAAACTTGCTAAGAAATAACATTTTTAAAAGTAACATTAAATAATGTTTCGGAAGGATTTTAATGTGGGATACAATTGATTATATCATAAAATAATATTATGTTATATAATAAACCTTAATATAAAGGTTTTCAATTGATTTTAATATTTAATTAATGATGTCTACTAATAGGGCGGTGAAAAATAACGACTTGTCCAGATTTGTGTGTGCACAAATACAATACGAGCATGCTCGTATCGGCGGTTGAACAGAAAAGTTAGGTTAGGTTGTCTGCGCACAAACGTCGTTTCATATTGCATTAACGACCTTCAGCAGTTTTTACCGTATTGGAATTAATTAACATTCAATGTAAAAAAGGGTTAGAAATTGATTATAAATGCACTACAGTAACAAAATAATTTTGTTGGCAATGATAATATTATCAAGATACACTAATGTGGGGCACACAAACGTGTATACCCACATTAATACGGGACACACAAAAATGTACTTTGTTGTCTGTTAGGGGACACAAATACGTACAAAAAATTTTTTTTTATATTGCTTGTAACTTTCGTAAATATTAATATTTTTCTATAAAAAAAATTGTTTCGTGTAGATTATTACTTTTATTATCTATATAAATCTGCCCGGAATCTCTGATGAGCTTAAATAGTCTATTATTAAGCGACAAAACTGAAGAGTTTCTTAAACCCACACTAATACGGACATCTACCCTACTCAATATTTTGAATCTTACAAACCTCGCCAGGCAACATTCGAAAAAATGTCTATTTTCTTTACTCTCTAAATATGAATAAGTGAAAAGTCGCTAACTGGTCCGAATAAGTGGAAAAAGTCTACTAATACTTTGGTAAATATTCACTTATTGAAGCAATGGAATAAAATTTTCACTCATGTATCATAAGCGAATATTCATTTGAAAATTAGTTGATTTTGTTCACTTATTCGTATACCAATCAGCGACTTTTCACTTATTCATGTTTAGAAAGTATAATATATAGCTTCGAACCATTTTCCCGCCCTCTACCATCAACCCTCGCCAAACGTTAAAAATACTGCAATTACAAATTTTACTACCTTCCAACACCTCGTATCGACTAAACCGTTAAATTTAATGCAGCCAGCCTACGCTTACAAAAAGAAACACGTAACCTTTCCTCGTGCATACCTATATACACCGCGTCCCTCGCAAAGCCGAGAGAGAGAGAGAGAGAGAGAGAGAGAGAGAGAGAGAGAGAGAGAGAGAGAGAGAGAGAGAGAGAGAGAGAGAGAGAGAGAGAGAGAGAGAGAGAGAGAGAGAGAGAGAGAGAGAGAGAGAGAGAGAGAGAGAGAGGCCAGTCATCGCGCAAGAGGGCGAAATTCGGCGCGAGATCGATACTTGTATACTTACTTGCCTGCACACGCGACGATCAGCTGCTTGGCTATTTTCTTTATCGCGAGAGCGCGGAAACGGCGATTAAAAGATTTTATATTCTGATCTCTAGGAATGCTGGCTGTTTTTGTGATGAAAGGGGTGAGGTGGTAATCCAGTTGGGGGAGTGAGGGGTTTTCTATGGTGATTAGTTGTGATGTACACAGAGAAAAATGGTGTAGGAAAAATTACTATATTTATAGTAACCGTGGGACAGACTCAAATTTTCATAAAATTTACTACAATTTATAGTAAAAATTCCTATGGGTTGAGTAATTTTTACTACGTATACAGCAATTTTTACTATAATTGTAGTAAATTTTATGAAAATTTGAGTCTGTCCCAAAGTTAGTATCGAATATAGTAATTTTTCTTACGTTTATAGTAAATTTTCCTACAACATTTCTCTCAGTGTATGGTTGATTGGTAGATTAGATTGAGCGATATGCAGTGTATTTTTTAAGAGAAAAATTTTTATGCTATAGACTATACATAATTTGTAACGTTAAAATGGTAGCTTTTCTTTTATACGTCGTTAAATTTCGATTTTCGTTTTTTTATCTCCACATATGTGCGAATCCCACGAAAATTTCCCTTAATCCGGTCATAAAAACGACGAAAAAAAAAATTGGAGGCACACGTCTGCAATACGTCTTTTCTTGTTCTATATACCACACAATAAAAAACCTTGGAAAACAGGAAAACGGTTTTGTGACACCGTTTTAACCGCACATCAATTTTTCTTATGGAAATTTAACATGGGAAAAATGGACGAAAAGTAGTGACTAATCATTAACCAATAGCAAGATCTTAAAAGTGCCAAAAAATATTTCACAAAAAATCGATTAAAGTAGCAGAAACGAGCTTTAATTTAAGCTAAAGATCGTTAAAATCGGTCGGTTTTTATGTATAAAGTTACGTGCATTTGAAAATCGTGAAAAATTACAAAAAAAGATAAAAATTTGCTATTTTTTTTTGCTAAAAATTACGTATTTTTGTCATTTTTCGCGATTTCCAAATGCACGTAACTTTGCATAGAACCGACAGATTTTAACGATCTTTAGCTTAAATTGAAGCTCGTTTCTTCTACTTTAATTGCTGTTTTGTGAAATATTTTTTGGCACTTTTAAAATCTTGCTATTGGTTAATGATCAGTGACAACTTTTCGTCCATTTTTCCCATGTTAAATTCCCATGAAAAAAATTGACTCGCGGTTAAAACTGTGTCACAAG